>JAVGWX010000017.1:13863842-14336342 GCA_036924085.1 Ariolimax columbianus | reverse complement strand
TCTGCTACAAGACAAGTTACAATAAAGCTCTACCATTTGACTCTCATCTGATGCTTTTAACTAATTAAAAATACTCACTATTGACCCTTCAACTTTGGGAGAGCAGACTAGCGTCTGATCCGGCAAATCATGCTGATCGGACAATTACAGTCTGGGCGATATCAATAATTCAGACCAAGACGTTAACCTCACTTCCATAAATTTGTACTTGGAAACAGACTGTTTCATGGCAGTCTGGATAACGTGATGGGGATCGGCGTGATTCTCGTAGTAGTGAGCGATACACAAATGAATTTATGCAGTCACAACCGCCTGTAGGACCCCGGTCCATCTTCACAAGCACGCTCGGAATGTGAGGAAAGCTACTGCAACCCGCCAGCTAACGCCCTTTTCACATCGCACAAAAGAGTAAAGTTACTCGTCGTGGACATTCAACAACAACAACAACAACAACACTTCAACTTTGAGTAATTGAGATCAATTATACTACTTACGTGCTTTCTCCTTATCGGTTGCTTTCTCTTCAGCTGATACTTCGTCCTGAAATCTTGTTTTCTTTTCTGCTGATGATTTCTCTTTATCTTTTGCTTTCTTTATGGCTGATTTTATTGCCTTTTTTTTTGCTTTTTTTAAAGACCTTGCTTTCTTCGCTTCACTTGGTGTTTGAACATCTGACAACTCGCTGATATCAACTGGCTCTATAAAATGATCTTCATCCTCCTCTGGCTCGTCCTTCTCTGACTCATCCTTCTCTGACTCATCCTTCTCTGACTCATCCTTCTCTGTCTCATCCTTCTCCAGCTTATCCTTCTCTGACTCGTCACCCATATCAATTGGTTCTTGAAAAGCACCTGGTTTTATTATGAACTATAATTTCTCACACAAAGCAGATTGTAGTAGGCGTGGCTAAAACTCTCTCCTCGACACATGGTTCAAGTGGGACTTCTAACAATAAATTAAAGTGTGCTTGGAGTTTAAACATCCTCTTTCACCTGCAAAAAGAAACCACAAATTAAAAACACCCCATAAGCAGTTAAACTAATCACAACGTGTGTAACTCGCAAGTCTTGGAGTTGAATCTACACATGTGGGTTTCAATGCCAAACCCTTTGTTTGTTGTAGTTTCAAGTAACAAAACTTGCGATTCACTAGCTACGACTGGAGGAACTTTGGAGTCAATGTTGACAATTCTATCATCTTCGATTCGCGTACGGCATAGAGCCAGCCTCAGAAGTCAACTGCACGTTAGGTATGCTCAACAAAGAGGGCAAGAGAGCAGAGCTATCAATGAATCTCTCCCAAGACCAAAGTCATGGGAAACTGTTTCCTCCAATGTGGCCCAGTCATCCACGATGGGTAACTGTTTCCTCCAATATGGCCCAGTCATCCACGATGGAAAACTGTTTCGCCCAATGTGGTCCAGTCATCTATGATTGAAAACTGTTTCGTCCAATGTGGTCCAGTCATCCACAACGGGTAACTGTTTCGCCCAATGTGGTCCAGTCATCCACAACGGGTAACTGTTTCGTCCAATGTGGTCCAGTCATCCACGATTGAAAACTGTTTCGTCCAATGTGGCCTAGTCATTCACGATGGAAAACTGTTTCGTCCAATGTGGCCTAGTCATCCACGATTGAAAACTGTTTCATCCAATGTGGTCCAGTCATCCACGATTGAAAACTGTTTCGCCCAATGTGGTCCAGTCATCCACGATTGAAAACTGTTTCGTCCAATGTGGTCCAGTCATCCACGATTGAAAACTGTTTCGTCCAAAGTGGTCCAGTCATCCACGATTGAAAACTGTTTCGCCCAATGTGGTCCAGTCATCCACAACGGGTAACTGTTTCGTCCAATGTGGTCCAGTCATCCACGATGGAAAACTGTTTCGTCCAACGTGGTCCAGTCATTCACGATGGGAAACTGTTTCGTCCAATGTGGTCCAGTCATTCACGATGGGAAACTGTTTCGTCCAATGTGGTCCAGTCATTTACGATGGGAAACTGTTTCGTCCAATGTGGTCCAGTCATCCACGATGGGTAACAATGGGAAGACCGTCGAGAAATACTGATATCTTGAACGCTTCCTCAACATGCAGAACAATTTAGTGCCAGAACTAACAAGGCGTCGTCGCTGAGCTGCCTTTTCGTCCATCCATCCAGTTCTGAAAGGATAGTGGAATCTGACCCTGAACCCTGAGCCCTTCAACTCTACAGTGTTTCCTGAAATCGTGTCAGTTCCTGTAACATGGACACTCACAAAAGCAGTGGAGATCAAACTATCAACGATTCAGGTCTCCCTCGAGAGACACGTGGTCGACCTTACTCCCCACAATAAGCTCGTGCAAAACCTCCACAATTCTGACCAATGGCAATTATCATTTGCGAGTGCTGTAGCTGTTGACGCAAACAAGACAGAACATCAGCGAGTGCTGCAGCTGTTGACGCAAACAAGACAGAACATCAGCGAGTGCTGCAGCTGTTGACGCAAACAAGACAGAACATCAGCGAGTGCTGCAGCTGTTGACGCAAACAAGACAGAACATCAGCGAGTGCTGCAGCTGTTGACGCAAACAAGACAGAACATCAGCGAGTGCTGCAGCTGTTGACGCAAACAAGACAGAACATCAGCGAGTGCTGCAGCTGTTGACGCAAACAAGACAGAACATCAGCGAGTGCTGCAGCTATTGACGCAAACAAGACAGAACATCAGCGAGTGCTGCAGCTGTTGACGCAAACAAGACAGAACATCAGCGAGTGCTGCAGCTGTTGACGCAAACAAGACAGAACATCAGCGAGTGCTGCAGCTGTTGACGCAAACAAGACAGAACATCAGCGAGTGCTGCAGCTGTTGACGCTAACAAGACAGAACATCAGCGAGTGCTGCAGCTGTTGACGCAAACAAGACAGAACATCAGCGAGCAGCAATCAGACAAAAGGACAAACGTGGGAGTGCGTTGACAGCAGTCATTGGTAAGATTCCCTTGTCCTCCACTACAACATCCTCGATGCGTTAAAAAGAAATCTCATTGCCCCCTAGATCTCCACAACTCAGGGTAGTGATGATTGGAGACTAAGTTGGGACCCGCAGCTGTACAACCTGCCATCAGGTAATCAAATAGTTCTACTATCAATGCCTGGAAAGATATTGACGAGGATCACATTAGAGAGACTACAAAAGGCGATTGACACAAATTTGAGGAAGGACCAGGCAGGTTTTCGATACAATAGATGGCGCACAAACCAAAATATTCACACTGCAACTGATAGTTGAACTGTGGAATGGAATTCATCATTGAATTTTGATTTGATGTATTATGAAAAAGCGCTTGGCATATTGAGCAGAAAGTCACTCTGGAATCTGCTCAGATGCTATGGTGTGCCTTAAAAGAAGATGACTTAACCGTATTCAGAAGAATTATGGAGATAGCCAAAATAAAATCCTCCATGAGAGATAACCATTGACGCTATTTTAAACTACAACTGGTGTGAGACAGGGTTCTCAACTGTCACAATGTCTCTTTCTTCTTTTCATGAACTAGATTATGAGGAAAATAATTCCAGCCAATTATTGTGGGATTAAATGGCCACCAGCAAAAGAAATAGTGGACTTGAAATTGGCCGATGGCTTGGTTCTTCTATTGCAACACAGAAATCAACTACAAAATAAAATGAAACAACACGATACATTGTCACAGAAATTTGGGATTACAATTTGCACATCATGTTGGGAGGAATCAAATTTATCTATTTATGCAGCAACATAGACAAGATAGAGAGTACATAAAAGTATTTCCGGTTAAGGAAACAAAACGCGAGAGTAGCTATCGAGACGTTGACACAATTGTGGAACTGAAAAAATCAAGTCCAAAACGAAAATACAAATTTAAAACTCGATAGTAAAGTCAGTACTACTGATATATGACTCTCAAGTTGAATGGCAACAAAGTCGTTAATAAGGCATGTACAAATATTATGCGGAGAATTCATGGTTTGAAATGGGACGATAAGTCCACCGACGACGAAAGGGTAGAAAGATCTTGTCAGATATATGTGTTACATGACATAAAGAGAAGACGCTGGTGCTAGGTAGGGCATACTTGGAGTAAAGGGTCAGGAGACATTGCTAAGCCAACACTGTTCTAGGACCCGAGGGGTAAGAGGATTAATATTAATAATGTTCGCTAAGGCGTCAAAGGCCCGTTGCGTCGAACGACAACTTGCATGTCCAACCGCTGAGGCTATCCCTGGTGAAGCCGAGTACTCCGCTGCCTCGGGATGAGGGCCGCGAGGAGTATGTGTTAGACCAATGTTTGTGTCAGGCTTTCTGTGTCTGTCCGTGTCTGACTCCCTATTTTTTCGTGTTTCGCCCATGAGACCTCTGGATTATGTCCACAGCTTGACCCTTGCTGTGCTGAGAATATGAGGTTGGGAGAGGTATCGTGTAACCTCCGGTAAGGGGGGGGGGGCGGGAGGAAGGCGGCTTCAGTCCGAGCAGGGAGGTTCTTGAGTAGTGATAACTTGGACTGAATTCTGGGTGCAAAAACGTTGAACTCCAACATGGACTGGCCTCCCGTGGTTTAAGACAGGCATGAAATGCAACGAAATGCAGCATAAAAAACGTGAAAACCGATCGAAATCACATCAATTCTACAGAATAAAGTCCTTTATACCCCCTGGTGAAAGAGTTTTGAATTATAATCAAACACCGGAACTAGCAAACACTAGAAAATGACACAAACACTGGAGCGAGTCGTGAGCGCAGCCATTCAGGCGCGGCCATCTTACTTGGGAGCCAGATCAACACACAATTAGAGAAAACAGGTGTAACACGAGGGAAGCCAGACAGTCGAGGACTTACTTGGTGAAGAGAGTAGTAGACAGACAGACTTGAAAGTTGTTGGTTGAGGAACTATTCTCCGCAGAGAGCTGAACGATATCCATTGTATGATTGAGTAGCCCAGCGCACAGTCTTAATATTAAAGACGACTAATAATGGCGGAGATAATTAGGAGAGGCTGCACAGGGGGTGGAATACATTCGCGACGAGATAATGCCGCGTTCATGTATATCTAGACGTATTACCTGGTGGAGGTGCAAGTGTCGTCAATTACCTGTCTCAGAGTTAGTTCTTTGTCACCTGGAGAAAAACGTTGTGTACCATCTAGTTACTGGCTGAAATAATAGATCTACGTTTGGTGTAAAAGTCTATCGTAAACACAATATATGCGCAAAACATGTGTTTTGATTTCATTTTAAACCAAAAAAATGACAAATAGGTAGAAACAAGTCAGGTGAAGTAATCACGTAATCAATGAGGTCGTTGGGGCACACACGAAGACACTCCACAACCCCACGCCACCCCTACGGTTACGGAATGAAAGGCAACAAGAAAGGGAACTGGCCATGCTACCTCATATGGTTAAGTTCAGTGAAGTATCAAACACTTCATCACCGACGGCAATGTTCGCAATAGAGAATTTATTTTTGTTAATGTCATTAAGACAATTCAGTATATGCTTAATGTTGAGTAATGTGCACTATCTCTCTTCTTCTTATGGACTATCATCAGGGCCAGGTTGAGCATTCTGACCAAGAGCACACCTCACGACCAATTCCAGCTTCTTGAAAGACTGTTTTACCAGTCTAGCCAACGAGGTTGGTATCGATAGTGCGATCCTGCAATACTGAGTCTGTTTAGAAGCATTGCATTGCACAACAGCGAGGAGGACCAGCTCAATCTTCTTCATGACGCCTTAGGATGTAAGCAGAGCCACCGATACAGAAGAGTTAGCAACTATTGCGCCATAGAGAACCATAGCCGACTGCTTAAGTCAGAGTCAGCGAACCATAGCCGGCTGCTTGAGTCAGAGTCAGCGAACCAGCTGGCTGCTCGAGACAAGGTCAGTAAACCATAGCTGGCTGCTTGAGTTAGTTAGCGAACCATAGCTGGCTGCTTGAGTCAGAGTCAGTGAACCATAGCCGGCTGCTTGAGTCAGAGTCAGCGAATCATAGCTGGTTGCCCGAGACAAGGTCAGTAAACCATAGCTGGCTAGTTGAGTCAGTCAGCGAACCACAGCTGACTGTTTGAGTCAGAGTCAGCGAACCATAGCTGGCTGCTCGAAACAAGGTCAGTAAACCATAGCTGGCTGCTTGAGTCAGTCAGCGAACCATAGCTGGCTGTTTGAGTCAGAGTCAGTGAACCATAGCTGACCAAGATCCTATTCCACCACCCAGTCTTCTTCTTCTCCTTCTTCTTCTTCTTTTTCTTCTTTTTCTTCTTCTTCTTCTTCTTCTTCTTCTTCTTGTTCTTCTTCTTCTCGATCACCACGTTGGAGTACGTCTTCACGTAGAGTCCAGTTTTCTGGATAACAATTACTGTATTAGAGAGTGGTCTGCCAGGGTCTTGTGTATGACATAAACAAGAGTAGCACCACTCCCACACAGAGAGCATGTCGTAAAAGGCGACTAACTTTGTGGCATGGCATAACACCGGCATTGGTTAGGTGGTTTGTTTAGAGCAGCATAGATGCGCCTAACAGATTACGGGTCTACTTTGCTCTAGTGTTTCTTCTTCTTCTTCTTCTTCTGCGTTCGCTCTCAATCTCCTGCAACCAAACCCTGAAAGGACTTAAGTAGCAGAATGTAGTCCAGAGAACGGAATGCGTTGTGTCGTAGTTTACAGCTTGACTGCGATATTTGCCCCTTTCGGCCCAACACATCCGACTTCAGCAAGCATATTTTGAGTACCGGGTTAGCATTCCCTCTTCGATCCTTTCTCCTTAGCCAGTCTGCCCTGCTGCAGCTTGTTATCCAGGATCACCGCGTGGAGGTATAGAAGTGTCTTGGCAGCTATGGTTCTCTGGCCCTGACGCTAGCAGTCAGCTATCGGTCGCTGACCACTGAAGCTCATGTGCTGCTCAGCATCTTGATCCCGCTCTAGTGTTTGAGTCTATGAAGATGAACTCATACATCGGTTAACGTGTGGGTGAAGTAGGCAGGCAGCAGACGCTATGTAACCTATGGGTCTTGTAATTCGTATTCACTGCGGGCCATGGAAACAGACTGCACTTGTGTATTCAATGTAACGGAATAGGGATGTCCGAGGAAGGCAATCACGGTCCAAAATACGCCGCACCATAACCGAATGTATTGGATTGAAAGGCGTACATATTTCAACATCACTGTAAACTGCAACGCAACGTACTTTTCGGGACTAATGCACAAGAAGAAAAAGAAGAAGTAAAAGAAGAAGATGATGATGAAAAAGATGATAAAAATAATGAAGAGCCATGCAATCTCTATTTTAAAAAAAATATAATTAAGAGTTGAGAACTGACTACAGGAAAACCCACTTCTCTTCGACTTCCATGAACCCCGTGATTCATATTAAAAACAAAAGAACTTGCAAAAGCAGACCAAATCATAAGCCAGGCAGTAGTTACAGATCTAAAACATACATCTCAAATCGCACCATAGAAAAAAGCCGCCCTCTGTGATGGTAGAAACCATAGAGGGAATAGGGAAAAAGGGAACTCAGGCAGATTCAGAAAGGAAATTTATCACAGAAGAATATCTTAGGAGAGTATACCCACTAGAAACATGGATACACGTATATACAGATGGCTCATCTAACAAAGCCACATCTAATGGAGGTGGAGGGATTTATTACAGACTAAGGAATGGAGAAGAAAAGACTCGAGTATTAACAACGGGAGCATACTCCAATAATTTCCGTGCAGAAGCAGAGGCACTGAAGGCCGCAGCTGAGCTTGTAATCCAAGATAAAGATATCCACCAGCAAAACATAGTATTCCTGACTGATGCCGCGTCAGTATTAGCAGTGCTAAAACAACACAAAGATGAAGATCTCGAGCAATGTATGTTCTCTCTGAGACAGCTCTCAGCAGAACACCCAAGTTTGGTCATACAGTGGATCCCACCCCACTGCAATATTGAAGGCAACGAAGCTGCAAACTAGCAAAGAGTAAAGGAGCATCCCTACAAACAGACCTGAGTGTCACATATAATGAGGCCAAGACCATAATTAAAGCCAACTTCAGGGTAAAATGGGTTGATCAACACCCCGACTTCCGAAAACAAGACAGCTACTTTAACTTAACTAGAGAAGAGCAAGTCATCATCTTCAGACTGGGAACTGGACATAACAGACTCAAGGGTCATCTTTACAACAAAATGAGGATTGGGACAGATGACAGGTGTCCATGTGGGGAGCACATCATGATTGTGGAACACATCCTGAAAAGCTGCACGCTCACGCACGTAGTGAGAGAACAATACTGGACACGCGAGACAGATATGAGACAAAAGCTGTATGGAGATAAAACGGTGTACATTGTAAGAGAAACCTTGACCTTGATCTGAGGATGAACGAAGAAGAACTCCATGACAACAAGATGTTCACTCTCTATGCCCTATATCATGTAACGAAAATTGGGTCAAGATGCTGAGCAGTGCATGAGCTGTAGAGGTCAGCGACCCAAAGCTGACTGCTAGCTTAAGGGACATCGACCCAGAGCTACCAAGACTCTTCTCCACCTACACCTGATGATCCTAGATAACAGGCTGCAACGGGGCAGACTGGCTAAAGAAAATAAATCGAAGAGGGAATGCTAACCCGGTACCCAGACGAGAAGGGATCGAAGAGAGAAGGCTAACCCGGTATCCAGACGAGAAGGGATCGAAGAGGGAAGGCTAACCCGGTACCCAGACGAGAAGGGATCGAAGAGGGAAGGTTAACCCAGTACCCAGACGAGAAGGGATCGAAGAGGGAAGGTTAACCCGGTACCCAGACGAGAAGGGATCGAAGAGGGAAGGCTAACCCGGTACCCAAAAATGTAATGCTGAAGTCGGATGTGCCGGACCAAAAAGTGCAAATATCGCAGTCAAGTTGTAAACTCCGACACAGCGCATTCCGTTCTCCGGACTGTATCCCGTAACCAAGCCCTTTTCAGGGCTTGGTAGCGAGAGTTTGAGAACGAACGTAGAAGAAGAGAGAGAAAGATGTACATGTAATTCTTTCTAAAGCTTTATTTTAAACCCTATAAGTGACTTTACGCACCTGAGGCTTGGAGCTTGTATGAATTATCGTTACTGGTTCTTGTGTCTTTTTTTCCCCACCGTTCTGGGGGCGACATTGCACTTGTGTTTAACTTCCGTTTCCTCTGGTAACCCTACTAGTACATTATTTTCGTGCTGTGGGAATATCCTATTTCTTATCCAAACTGCAAGGATTTAAGGTTTTCTTTCGGGACGCGGTGATATTGATTCTTTAAATCAAATCGTTCCAGGTAACTTATGAAGAAAATTATTATTATAAATTATAGACGAATGGTCAAGCCATTGGAAGTTCTGATTTCAAAAAGCGAAACACAAGATTAGAAAATAACATTTTCAGTACAGCGTTAATGTCCATTTTCGCGTAACATGTAACCTGCCCATCTATGTTTTGCCTTGTCTGCATAGATTACCGCATTCTTCATGTGGGGCAATCGTCTTATGTCAGAATTGTGGAGACATTACATACGTTGGTTCTGGAGAGTGATTCCGATCAAGCGTCTCCCAAGTGAGGCCTGGGCCACTCTCAGTTTGCCATGTAGTCATTTGGTTAGATGTCACATATTGCGACAATGATCGATGGAGCACAGCAACAGCAGTTTGGTACCCCCAAGGTAAGAAGAGACCTCGGAGAATATCTTCAATGCGTTGGTCAGACTCCCTTGCTGTACTCTGCAACATCCGAGATGCCTCTAGAGGAGCACTTACCACACGCTGGACTTCCGTGGACCAAGACAGGGTCCGCTGGAGACGAAGTTTGGACCCCTAGCTACATTGAAGAACGGATAATCAAGAACAACATTCCCATTCTGCGATCCACCGGAAGGTGTTATAGGGCTGAAGAATAAAGGCCGCTTGTCCCTGCAGTCGTCTCGCATTGGACAAAGTAGAAATAATATGACTTTCCTAGATTTGTAACGCATATCCAAACCACTCGGCCAACCGCTCGGAATAGAATTGGTCCTTACTAACAACAAATAATAATAATAGTAGCCAATCGCAAGCGGAGATGGCGACATCCTCATGCTGCGAAATGTGTTCTCTGATGGCTGTAAAGACCAATCCTGGAACAGCACACCATGCCACATTCAGGGCACGCATGCGGGTATCCAGCAGTGGAGTCGCTGTGAGTATTGCTTTTTCGGGCAGCACGCTTTCACGGAGTTTCTGTGATGGCTGTACTCTCTACAATCTGAGCACCTTTGGCGATACTTACTCGCCAGGTGGTACGGTCTTGTACAAGAATCTCACAGGAGGTGATATCAACATTGAAGCGCTTAGACACTTTCAATGAGTCTATGTATCGTTTCTGCTGCTCTCTTAGTGAGTGCCTGCTGTTTTGAGCTCATCGTATAACAGTTGTCATGGGGATGCGCTTATCTGGCATGCAAACAACATGTTCCGTCCATTATAGCTTAGTAAGTTTCAGAAGTATGGGAATGTTCAGCATTTAAATACAGACGCGTATTCAAATGACACCGGACCAAACTGCAACAAGTGAACATACGTGAGATGTGCATGAGGACGTCACTTCTGATGTAAACAGCACATACCAACTGTCAAGTTTGCAAAATGTCATTATCCTGCAACTCATAGAATCCTCAGCAGACCGTTGAAAACATGGCGGGTATGATATGGAATCCGTCCAGAGTTGATCAACGAACGGTTATTCGGTTTCTGAAGGATGTCGACAAGTTGGCATTAATCGCAGAATGTAGGCAGTAGTTGGTGACAAAAGTGTGTCGAAAAGAATAGTGGAGAATTGGACAACGATGTTTAAATAAGGACGTGAGTTAACGAAAGATCTTCTGAGACCAGGTCAGACGCATATTGTTACGTTAACTCACGTCCTTCTTTAAATATCATTGTCCAGTTCTTCACTGTTGTCTTCGACACAATTTTGTCACCATACACTGCCTGCATTCTGCGATGAATGTCAACTGGTCGACATCTTTCAGCTGTTACAAACCGAATCACTGCTCGCTGATCAACTCTAGACGGATTCCGTACCACACTCGCCATATTTTCAACGGCCTGCTGAGGAAACTATGAGTCGGAGGATAATTAAATTTTACAAACTTGACGGTTAGTATGTGATGTTTACACCAGAAGTGACGTCATCGTGCGCATCGTACGTATGTTCCCTTGTTGCAGTTTCGTCCGGTTTCATTTAAACACGCCTCGTTTTACATAAAATAGCGAAAAGTGAGGACATTGATGGTTCCAGTAGCCCGCTGGTAATACATTCAAATAATTTTTAATTTTTTTTTAATTTTTGTTTTGCGTTCGCCTTATTTCTCTATTCTCAAAAGCGATGTGCGTTACACTGTGGTTTCTATTTTGCGCCTGTCGTCCCAGTGCATCCGACTTCAGCATGCATTTTATGTAAGAGTCTGCTTCCTCCTGCATTTTCTAAGGGTTTGCTTCCCCGGGATAGCGGCAGGTGCTGTGATGGGGATCGAACCCAGCACCTTCTGGTTGTGAGCCGTGCCACTTAACCACTAGGCCACGCCGTCCCCTATACATACAAATGAACGAACACTAACGGCTTATGTTAAATAACTAAGAAAGTTCCATAAGGACGCGTTTTACGACTAACAAAAGGACGCGTTTTACGACTAACAAAAGGACGCGTTTTACGACTAACAAAAGGACGCGTTTTACGACTAACAAAAGCACAAGATTAAGTAATATGCACTTTGAGAATTTAAACGCTATTCGCGCTGATAACTTCCATGATTCGGATCAAAAGAAGAGAAATGTATGAACAATTCACTGATCTGATACCCACTTCTCTGGATTACCGTTTTCCATAGCAAGATTCTATTTCACAGCGAGGCTAGGTCGTTATAATGAACCATAAGTTGTCGCCTTCTTCTTCTAAGCTCTTTCTCACCCCAACCAGAGTATACGGCCGCCATTACAGGTGTCCGTCTTTAGGAAGGCAGTATTATTAAAGCACTTTGGGTGATCTTGCAGTGGTAGTTTCTGTAGCAATGTGTTTCACATGATGAGGTTGCTAGCATTATGATAGTAAGTTGTAGGGAACGATGTGTTGTGTTATCCGTATCAGAAAACGGATCAACTATCGAAGTTGAGGTTTATGAGATAAGAGTTATACTTATACAATGTGCCAACATTTGTGAGATGGAATGTCTAGTTCTTCTCTTCTCTGTCTTGACATCAACAACTGTAAGTCGGGTATCTTTTTACAGCTGACGAGATACGAGTGGGACACAACGGAAAGGCCTGGTCAAATTGCTGGCAATGCCAATTGTTCATATCGCTCTGCCACTCAGATTTTGGTAAGTAGGTAGACAGGCAGACATATATGTGGGTAGGTTGTTGTTGTTTAATGCTCATAATGAGTAAGCATACTCTTTTGTGCACCCTGAAAAGGACTTTAAGTGGCGGGTTGCAGTAGCTTTCCTCACATGCTGAGCTTGCTGAAAAAGGGGGACCGGGGTCCTCCAGGCAGTTGTGCTATGCTTGATTTCATGTGCGTGTCGCTCACTACTATAAGGATCACGTCGATCCCGTTTCTAGGAAGGACTACGAGGAAGCCGAGGTGAGCGTCTTGGCCAATATGTTTTGTTTAACCCTGACTAACATTTCTGATGAAAATATTTTGTCTGATCAGACGTTAGTCTTCCTTCCCAGACAGAAAGACAGCAGACAGCCAGCCAGATAGATAGGTGGGTAGTCCGCTTAGACGACAATAGTGTCTTGCCAACCGTACATGCGCACGATGAGTCACTCAGTCTCAGGCTGCATGCAATGAGGATGATGTATTTAGGCGCGGGCGGATCATGATGGAGAGAGTTGTTTCCAGTCTGTCTCTGGTCTGCTTTGAGAGTTGTGGCGGGGACGTACTCGACAAGACGGGGTCATACGTCCAAATAGGACCAAAAGGCGACGGATTAGTATGATGAATGTGCTTTCAAGGCCTGTTCGTCTGGTGATTCCTTAGAGACCTGTTCACACCAATGGTTTGCAAGTGTGCTTTTCTGGCATCGCATGGGAAAAGCTTCAATATGCTTATGATCAGACATTGTCAAGGTACATAATCCATTAAATAATTTAAATACTATTTACCAGGATACATGTTCGTGTTACGAAAATAATGGCAACTAGGGAATTACGACAGCAATACTTTGCAAACAGTACAAAAATGGAATATTGGAACTCCAGAATGTAGATAGAATATGTACGATTAGGGGAGTGGTAGAGCACTCGCTTTTCATGGAAAAGGTTAAAGGTACATATCCCGTTATCGTTACACTCGTTGTGCCCATCTGTAAATGGGTACCTGACATACGGCTAGCGAAGTACAATAGAAAACAGTGAAAAAAGGAACTAGTCATCCTACCTCACACAAGCTATGGTTTAGTATTCTGGAGTCTCTAACAACTTCATTACCTGACAGTAGTGTAACTACTATGGGACAAACCTTTACTGGAGTCTCTAACAACTTCATTACCTGACAGTAGAGTAACTACTATGGGACAAACCTTTACTGAAGTCTCTAACAACTTCATTCCCTGACAGTAGTGTAGCTACTGTGGGACAAACCTTTACTGAAGTCTCTAACAACTTCATTACCTGACAGTAGTGTAACTACTATGGGACAAACTTTTACTGAAGTCTCTAACAACTTCATTACCTGACAGCAGTGTAACTACTATGGGACAAACCTTAACTGAAGTCTCTAACAACTTCATTTTCTGACAGTAGTGTAACTACAATGAGACAAACCTTTACTGACGTCTCTAACAACTTCATTCCCCGACAATAATTTAACTACTATGGGATAAACCTTTACTGAAGTCTCTAACAACTTCATTCCCCGACAATAATTTAACTACTATGGGATAAACCTTTACTGAAGTCTCTAACAACTTCATTCCCTGACAGTAGTATAACTACTATGGGACAAACCTTTACTGAAGTCTCTAATAACTTCGTTTCCTGACAGTAGTGTAACTACTATGGGACAAACCTTGACTGTGCTTTATCAAGAATTGTACAAACGAGAACAGGTCCTACATCTATTTTATAAAAATTGGAGAGACGATCACTTATCCAGGAAAGTCTTGACCCTCAGATATAAATAGATTGTGTCGAACGTCTGGCTGCCAACCAGAAAGTAGTAACAAGTTTTACTGTCGTAGTGGAAAGATGTGTTCATTAGCTTGCGTGAACTTTTAACCGTATTCTACTGTCCCGAATGACCCCCCCCCCCCCCCCCTCTTCTCTCCTGCAAAATAATAAGCAAGTTTATTTGTACCCCAATATTGACATGGAAGAGACCCTAGCAACATACTATGTTAATGCCAAATATGGTCAAAGAATTTTAAGGTTAAGGGCATTATTTCTGTCCCGTAACATGTTAGGTTCTCCAAATTAAAAAAAAAAAAAAAAAGAAAAAAAAAAGCTAAAGAGATAGACAAGAAAGAGTGCAACGAATGATGTGGGAAAAATATCCAACTCTTATTGGGGTAGAAGAGGACAAAGTATTGTGACCATATTAAAGTGCTGCATTTTATGTTGCAGACAGGTGTCAATTAAAACTGAAAGAAGATGGGGGTGAATGAAGATAGCTGCTTAGGACATGACTGCTTAGAGAGAATTGTTTTATGATAAGGGCGAAGAAGAAGTTTAACGTGTCAATGTTTAAATGTTAGACTTTATGAGACTTATGTCTGGTCAGACAAAACATACTTATCAAACAATGTTAGTCGGGTCAGGCAAAACATACTTATCAAACAATGTTAGTCGGGTCAGGCAAAACATACTTATCAAACAATGTTAGTCGGGTCAGGCAAAACATACTTATCAAACAATGTTAGTCGGGTCAGGCAAAACATACTTATCAAACAATGTTAGTCAGGTCAGGCAAAACATACTTATCAAACAATGTTAGTCAGGTCAGGGAAAACATACTTATCAAACAATGTTGGTCAGGTCAGACAAAACATACTTATCAAACAATGTTAGTCTGGTCAGACAAAACATACTTATCAAACAATGTTAGTCAGGTCAGACAAAACATACTTATCAAACAATGTTAGTCAGATCAGGCAAAACATACTTATCAAACAATGTTGGTCTGTTCAGACAAAACATACTTATCAAACAATGTTAGTCTGGTCAGACAAAACATACTTATCAAACAATGTTAGTCTGGTCAGACAAAACATACTTATCAAACAATGTTAGTCAGGTCAGGTGAACATATTGACCAAGACCCCACCTAACTTCCATGCAGTCTACCTGGAAACAGGTTGTCTCGTGACAGTCTGCGTAACGTGGTTGGGATCAACGTGATATCAGCTTGAATGACCCTAGTCCACCTTAATCAGCACACTTGTGATGTGAGGAAAGCTACTACAACCCGCCACCTTACGCCATTTTCGAGGGGCACAAAAGAGTAAAGTTACTTATCGCGGCATTAAACAACAACATACTATATTGGTCTATGTGTCTTTTCTGTGTTTTCATTAGCACTGTTTTGCTAATTTATCAGTGGTGGTTCCACGTCAGAGATTGTCTGGTGAAACTGACTTAGCACTTTTTTAGTGTCTGGTCTAACCAATATCAGCTTCATCCTAAGATGTTCCAGCTGAATTCTGTCCTGTTGCTTCCCATTAGCTTTTGTTTTTAAGCTTGTCAGGTCACTGAAAGCCAAGGACCTATCTGAGATCTGATGATGAAGCCAGTTAATCTTAATCACGAGTTTGGGATTACGCGATGTGTCAGACAGACTTCACATCGAAGATGAAGATCCTTAACTTAGTGTGCAGTTTGATCATGTTAGAGTCCCGTGTAGTTGTCAGCATGACAAATGTCTCATTTATAGCAGAAGTGGATATATTGCGGTCGGATTTAGATAAAATTTGAGAATGGTCTATGAGATGGCAAATGGAGTTTAAAATATATAAATATACAGTTATCCACATGGGTAGATCCAATATGGAACATAATTACAGAATGGAAGAGAACAATATTAGAATGATAGATAAGGTAAGGGACCTAGGGGTTATAATAAAGCATCCAGGTAGCAATGAATAAGGCAAATGCAATGTTAGGTATGTTAACGCCGCAGAATACGGATGTGTCGGACCGAAAGGTGCAAATATCGCAGCCAAGCTGTAAACTAGCGACACAACACATTCCGTTCTCCGGACTACATCCTGCTACTTGCCAAGACCTGTTCAGGGCTTGGTAGCGGGAGATTGAGAACGAACGCAGAAGAAGAGAAGAAGGTATGTTAAAACAAAATATTAAACATTGGAGTAAGGAAGTGATTGTCAAACTGTATAAAAAAAATTGGTTAGACCTAGATTGGAGTACTATGTACAGGTGTGGAGTCCTTATCGTAGAGGAGATATAAACATGCTGGAAAGTATTCAAAGAATAGTGATAAAACTGATAGTAGGATTCCAAAATCACAGTTATGAGGAAAGACTTTAAAAAAAACGGCCTATAGTGTCTAGAAAAGAGAAGAATTCGAGGGAACAATACTGGTGTATAAGATAATCACAGAAACGGTTAAATTAGACTACAACAAGTTTTTCGAAATACAACCACCAACAAGAACAAGATGGTACCGCTACAAATTAACTAAAGAAAGGTCCAGATTGGATATAAGGGAATATTTTTTTAGTCAAAGAGTGGTGAATGCTTGGAATGCATTGCCACAAGAGGTAGTGAAGGCAGGGACAGTTAATACATTTAAGAACAGATTAGAAGCACAGCTTTTAGAGCAGGGTAATGCAGGTACTGGTTGTATACAGACTTTGATGAGTCTTCTAAAACAGTATAAAGACGTAAAGTTAAGTTAAGATAAATGTGACTCAAACTATTTGAATCACTTTTTTGACATTCTTGTCTACCCGTCTCCCCCCCCCCCTCTCCCCCCTCCCTCTTCCCCCCCCCCCCCCCCCCCGCTTTTTTGTTTGTTTAGGATGATCCTTATGTTTGTGCACTGGTCGGTCTGAACCTATCAAACGTCTCTTAGCTTCGTTGAGAATTCGGCGTTATCCGCTGGTCCACACTGATTATCGCAGCTGCCAATATATACACATTTGATATATTAGTCAATATTTGTTTTGTGTGTGTCATTATGTAAATATGCTAGCTGTCGATTATCACTTTATTGAATAATCAGTATTTACACACATTTAATGTCTTAGTATTTACATATTATTTATGTAAATATATTCATACTTTATAAGCATAAGTGGAAAAGCCAAGGCAACATATCACTATAAATAGAACTTATTGGTTCAGACATTAGAAGAAAACCAAACTCGGAGAATGCTTCGATATCTTATTGATTTAATTATCAGATGTCGATTGAGGTATAATAGGAAACACCAAGAAATGTACAAACTTGAAAAAGAAATGTAAAACACTCGAGCGACGTTCCCGTTGCTAAGTCAGCATATCACTACCGCTGCCAAAGAAGTATGTGTAGGTTGTATGATGCCCTAGTAAAATATTATCGTCATTATCATCATTTCAAAGAAGCAGTTAAATACAAACTAGAGAACCATTAGTCACGCAAGTAAAGTTATACTCAAGACAGTACTGAACAGGTTGCAAGCAGAGGTCGAGAAGATCATATCTGAGAAACAAACTGGTTTTCGCGCTGGTAGAAGTACTAGCAAACTAATATTTAACCTCAGCCTGTTATGTGAACAGTTTAACGGATACCAGAAACAAATATCTAACTGGTATTTGTCGATTTCGCTAAGGGATTTGACAAAGTATGATACGACGATCTTTGGGACACTTTGTGCCAATACAGAATAGTGTATCAACTTACCGATGGCATCGAGAGTTTATATTCAAATAGCGTGAGCGCGGTTCTCATCAACGCTAGAGCACGAGACTGGTTTAGCACTACGGGTGGTGTAAGGCAAGACTACATACTATCATTCACCCTATTAAATCTATTTCTGAAAGATCAACAAATATACCAGATGCCCTAGTTGGCCGTAATGGAGCAATAACAATAGGTGAATGAACTATCTTCTTCTTCTTCGTGCGCTGAATGCAGTATCACAAACCTACGCTTCGCTGGTGACACCAATGCTCTGGCTGGTATTATTGAATAAGAGCTGCGAAAACTAACAACCAGGTCTGATACTATAGATTGGACATATGATATAGAAATGAACGCAGGAAAGGCATTGCCAATGGCGAATAACGAGGAAAGAGTCGAAGGTAATAGTACTATAATTATTTAAAAACTTGAGACACAATATCTGAGATCTGTGAAGAAAAAAAAAGGAGATGGAGGAAAAAACATAGCAGAAATTCTTTCACTTCTTCTTCTTCCATCAACTGAGGCTATGCTTCTAGCCGAGTGGTGTTCACGAAGGAGACTGTGCGTTTCAGGTCTTCGCCGGTCCCTCCACAGATTTTCGAGCATGGTCATTCCCTTGGACCAGTCTGCCTCTCTTTGGTTTGCATAAGTGGGACAGTTATGTAGGATATGTTCTGAAAATGGTATTTGCTTCTCAGTCGCGTGTGGCGGTGTCTCTAATACCAATTCAAAGGTAAAGGTGTGTCTTGAGCCTTCATTATCCCTTTCTGATTCTGAAGATCGGTGTCTTCCCCTCTCTGCCATGTTTATCTATGTTATCATTATATGGCTTGTATTCTTTTTATGCTGGTCTCTGCATTCCGTCCTCATGGATCGTTTGATGAGCGTCTTGGTTTTTTTTATAGCTATGTGGATGGCGAGTCTGTGAGTCGCCACTTCCAGCTCATATGCCTTCTCGTTTCTAATGATCCAACATTGAGCCGGGTCAACTGTAGGGGACAAAATATGTTTTTTTTTCGTGGTAGGGGTGGGTGTGTCAGCAATTCAATGTTACATTTTATTTCGTGTTGGGGGATACGAAAGACGCCTCCACGTCTGGCGTCCTCTGGAAACAACTATCAGTTGGCTAATTCTTTCAGCACCAAACCACCATGAATCACAAACCAATTCACAAACCAGCACTCGTGTTGATTTCAATCAACATCGATGGGCTAACTAGCGAAAAGGAAGCAATATTATCGGAGATATGTAAACAGCGTAATTGTGATGTCCTAATGGTCCAAGAGACCCATCGCGTAATCGCTGGCCAAAGACCGAAAATACAGGGAATGAAACTTGTTGCGGAGACACCCCATGAGAAATATGGAAGCGCTATGTTCGCCTCAACAGACCTAGACATCGAATCAGTATATCAGTCTCGTTGAGGAAACACAGAGATTATTACAATCCAAACCAAGGCTTGTACAGTGACGTCAATATACAAGCCACCCAATGCCGATTTCGAGTTTCAAGAACCTGTCAATTTCAGAACCCGGAAAACCCAAATAATCATGGGCGATTTCAACTGCCACAATTTGGCATGGGGATACAATGAGACAGACGTCAATGGTGAAAAATTAGAGAGCTGGGCTGAGAACACCGGCCTACTACTCTTAACTGACCCAAAACTTCCAGCATCGTTTCACAGTGGCAGATGGAAAAGGGGATATAATCCTGACAATATTGTTGTCAGTACTCAAATATTTAATCATGTGACAAAAGACATGGGAGAACCTATTCCAAGAACGCAACATAGACCCATTATATGAAGTGTTAAAGCAATGGTCGAACCAGAGAACGTAGTCTTCAAAAGACGGTTTAATTTCAAATGCGCCAACTGGGTCCCATTTGTATGGGATCTAGACACAGAGGTGGCCAAGTTAGAACCTAAGCCTGCAAACTATGACGCTTTTATATAATTAACCAAATCAATCTCCAGAAGACATATCCCACGAGGATGCCGATCACAGTTCATACCTGGATTAAACGATGACTCAAAGGCACTGTACGATCAAAATAAACTGATGTTCGAAACAGACCCCTTCGGCGAGGAAACCATCCAGGCTGGAGAAGATCTCCTTCATGCCATCCCAGAATTCAAAACGCAAAAGTGGCGTAGCATGGTGGAAGACTCGGACATGAAGTAAAACAGCAGACGAGCATGGAAACTCATTAAGAACCTAAGCAATGACCCAACATGTGCTCCCCCTGGGATAACGCAAGTTACTCCTAACCAAGTGACCCACCAATTACTGATGAATGGTCAAACCAACTATAAAACGGGACAAACAAGGACCCAACGGGAGGTAGAGAGTGATATACTGGGCGCACCTTTCACAACTGTAGAATTAAGTACAGCAATAAAGCAAACAAAATCCAATACAGCAGCCGGCCCCGACGACTTGAGAACAGAGCAAATAAAACAGTTTGGACCAATAACAATCACTTGGCTACTAAATCTCATGAACATATGCGTCGAATCCTTGAATATTCCCAAAATCTGGAGGAAAGCACACGTGGTTGCCCTGTTAAAGCCTGGGAAACTCCAACAGACCCAAAGAATTTTCGACCAGTGTTGCTCTTATGCCACCTATACAAGGTATTTGAAACGATGATCCTGAACTGCATCTCTCCCTGGATAGATTCGAGGCTGATCAAGGAACAAGCTGGATTCAGACCTGGGAGATTTTGCACTTGTCAAATCCTCAACTTGACACAGCTAATAGAGGATGGTTTCGAGCGCAACCAGGTGACCGGAGTGGCATATTTAGACATAAGCGCTGCCTACGACACAGTAAATCATCGTAGGTTGCAGGCAAAGGTAAACAACATGACAAAAGACTGGCGTATATCTAACATAATCAAATGCTTACTTCAAAACAGGCGATTCTATGTAACCTTGGGGAATAAAGAGAGCAGATGGCGAAATCAAACCAACGGCCTGGCTCAAGGAAGTGTTCTTGCTCCCATGCTTAACAACATCTATACAAATGACCAGCCTATGGATACAGACACAAGGGAATTTATATACGCCGATGACACAGCAGTCACTGCTCAGGCTAATGGCTTCGAGGAGGTAGAAGGTAAACTAACACGCTCTCTGAATGACCTAGCAGAGCATTATCGGGAGAACCACCTAAAACCTAACCCTAGCAAAACTCAGGTATGTGCCTATCATCTCAAGAACAGAGAGGCAAACAGAGAACTACGGATCAGATGGCAATAACAGGATCTTGAACACTGCCCGGCTCCCAAATACCTGGGTGTAAAGCTGGATCGCACATTATCCTATATGACACACTGTCAGGAGACAAAGAGCAAGGTACATGCGAGAAACAACATTATCCGAAAATTGACTGGCACAACATGGGGGAGGGGGGGGGGGCTCAGCAATCAGACTTACGCACATCAGCGATTGCCCTGTGCCTTTCCGCAGCGGAATATGCAGCCCCAGTCTGGAACAACTCCGCCCATGCAAAACAAGTTGATACAGCAGTGAACGAGATGGGCAGGATAGTGTCGGGGTGCCTTAAACCCACCCCCGCAAACAAAATATATCCCTTAATTGGCATTGCACCACCTGATATAAGAAGAGGTGTAGCTGCGGAAATCGAACGAGGAAAACAGGAAAACTACCCTAGACACCCGATGTTTGGCCATCAGGAGCAAGCCACAAGACTTAAATCAAGACACAGTTTCTTAAAATCGACAGAGACCACCCAGACAAGCCCGGAAGGTCAATGCATCGAGAGGTGGCGCGAAACAATGCAGGATCCATGGATAGAGCTCAAGGAAGAGCTGCGCCTGGACATTACCTGCCCTACGCTGTGTGGAAGGCAATGAACAGACTTCGAACTGGTGTCTCCTAAGTTAACTTACCACGCCAATACTGCAGAATGACTATCAAAAAGTACACCTTAGTGGGGTCTAATAGAGAACATGTGCTGGAATTAGACCCTCGAAAATCTTTGGGGCTACCCTTTAAGAAACTTGACTATCTCGCTAAGGGAATTGACGAAAGGGCACCACCAGGTGTGGAACCTGCGGCTTAATTTGACTGAACACGCCAATGCTGTAGAACAACTGACAAATTGAGAGCGCTGCCGTTTGGGTCTAATAATGAACGTACGCTGGTATTAGACTCACGGACGACAAGTCAGCTCAAATGAAAGAACGCTACGGAAATCGTGTTTAACTCCGCAGATTTCAAATACCTGGTCATTGACAAACAAAAGCCCTCAATAAATTCGTCTGACCAAATAGTGAACGGGTGCTGGAAATAGATCTGAAGACAGGTCAGTTTTACCCTACAAATGACAGGGCGTTGCTACGGAAAACCAGCTCAAATCGAGAGGAGCCGCAGACACTTTGGTTCACGTACCAGGCTGATAAGCCAATGGCGCGAGGCTACCATGTGGGGGATTACGGCCGAACCCTTGAAAGCCGCAATCCCGCCCAAAATCTCAGCACCACTGCAATGGGAGGCCCCTACATGCTCGGGACCTGGGGCTTGCGCCCCAGCCCTATCAGGTAGAGCCACAGTAAGAGGTCCTTGCCGCCCGCAAATCAAAGCGGGCGGAAAACTGCTTGATACTCACCCTATACGGCGATGGGGTGCGAAAAACACCAACCAAAGACTTAGAACCTGGTCGGGGTGTCGAAAACAGTAGAGCAGCCACCACACTGTGAACTGTCAAGACTCAACCACTGACCATGAGAGTTGTCCGCACACCAGGCGATCAACATCTCTGTGACATTACCAGGCTTGTCCTCTGGCTAAATGCACTCCGGTTACGATATCTACCTCTGTACGTTATCAGCCATAACTATCATGCTGGACGCAGAAGAGATGCAGACCAGCGGACATTGCACACCTGCCCCACTGTGTCAACACCCCAGGTGGCGGGGAATGCTAGGCGTACCATCCCTGCATAGAAGCCAAGAAAATAAAGGGAAAAAGAGATACCCCACTCACATGCAAATGCTACGTTTCTGGCAGGACGTGACGATCCTGGGATACAGACACACTGGACTGCCTCTCTTCCGGGTAAACCAGTCCATCTCATATATCACATACCATCATTGCACCCTATAGACACGAGTAGTGAAGACTCGATAGTCTGGAAAGACAACTTCCATAGGAGAGAAAACTCTGATCGTAAACAACTGCTGCCTTGCAGATAGGCTGGGGACAGCCAAAGGCTAAGGAGGGCATCCCTACAGAAACGCCTGTTGAAATCGGATGCACGGGGCCGCAAGCCTAACAAAACAGTGCAACGTAAATCACAGTATGATGGCAGCACAACCTATTCGAAAAACGTATGGCGCTCATCCTGAGGAGACCCGCCAGGCAGCGATAGCGCCGGGCCTCACGCCTCGAAGGGGCCCACCCTTGACTACTGGTGGTCACCCACCCATGTGTCGTGGAGTCAAGGCACATGGCTATGGGGTAACGTCTATTGGCCAAAACTTCAAGACCCTCAGAATACTACAGTGGAATGCGGAGGGAGTCATTAACAAAAAACTTTCCCTAACACACCACCTGCATGAAGGTAAGATTGACGTGGCATGTATCCAGGAAACGCACCTCAACAATAACCATAAATTCTCAATCAGAGGATACCAGACCTTCCGTCTAGATAGAGAAGGTCACAAAGGAGGGGTCCTGATACTGACCAGAAACAGCATACCGAGTAGCGCGGTACCTGTCAATCACACCGGACAAGCAGAAATTGTAGGAGTTGACATAATGGCTCTAGAGACGAAACTCCGCATTTTCAATCTGTACGGACCACCAAACAGAGACCTATCGCTCTCGAGTATGGAGGTCAGAGACTCCAACTGCATAGTAGTTGGAGATTTCAACAGCCACTCGGAGAGATGGGGATACTCTGACACAGACAGTAGAGGTGACGAAGTGGAAGATTGGGAGATAGATGCAAATCTCTCCCTAATCAATAGGCCGGAGGATAGCCCTAGCTTCTATTCAAGAACATGGCATACCACCTCGACTCCAGATTTGGCCTTCTCCACACAGGACATACACTATAAAATAGACCGCCAGGTGCTAAACCAACTGGCAGGTAGCGACCACAGGCCGATCAGGCTAACCATTGACATGGAAGTAGGCCCACAGGAAACAAAACCGCTCCCACGTTGGAATTACAAACGAGCCGACTGGGACAGATTTGCAATCCTGACAGATGGGCTGTGTGAAACCATCAACACACGAAACACCAAAATGAAGCCCATGGTAGAGAGCCTAAGCAAGGCAATAATGCAAGCCGCCACTGAAACCATCCCAAGAGGAGCTAGGAAAAACTATAAGCCCTACTGGAATGATGAGTTACAGAAAGTGGAAGATGCAGTAACAAATGCGAGGAACATGGCAGAACGAGAAAAATCCGTGGAGGCAAACATCGCCCTCAAAGCCGCCGCGGCGAAGTACAAACACACTCTCAAGCAAACAGCAAGAGAAAGTTGGAAAAATAAAACGGAAAGTTTAAACCTGGACAAAGAAGGGAACAAGCTATGGAAGCTAGTCAGAGCCATGAACGACGAAACCCCGTCAAATAAACAAATTACTATCAAGCAAGGCGAGAACTTGATCACAGGTAAGAAAGCCGCAAACGCCTTTGTCGATCACTATGCCAGAGCAAACCACATCGAGGTCCCTGCAGATAAGCATACAGACATTAGCGAAGAGCTAAAGGGGCACGAAAACATAAATACGGCTCCTGAAGAGCACATGATGGCCAAACTAACAATGCGCGAAATGGAAGAGGCTATGAGAACACTAAAGAGAAGGAAATCTCCCGGAAAAGACGGGATAACAAACGAAATGCTGATGGGGCTGGGCCAAACAGCGAAGGAAAAACTACTATCAGTCCTGAACCAAAGCTGGAAAAGGGGTATTGTACCCCAGGCATGGAAAGATGCAATACTGGTACCAGTACCAAAAACAGGAAAGGACAAAACAGATCCGAATGGATACAGGCCCATAAGCCTACTGAGCTGTGTCGGCAAGCTGATGGAACGGATGATAAACACCAGACTGATGTGGCATCTGGAAGAAAAACGAATACTAATTCCACAGCAAGCCGGCTTTAGACAGCACAGATCCACTGAGGACCAGGTCATCCTCATAGCCCAGGAGATAGAAGATGCCTACCAGGCACAGAAACACACAGTAGCTGTTTGGGTGGATCTGGAAAAGGCATTTGACAAAGTCTGGAAGGATGGACTTAGAGTCAAGCTAAGAAGAAGTGATGTTTGTGGGAAGATGTACAAGTGGATCAACCACTACCTCAAACAAAGAACGGCCAGAGTCCAAGTACAAGGGCAGATGAGCAAAAAGGTGACACTCGAGCAGGGAGTACCCCAAGGGGGAGTACTGTCACCCACACTCTTCCTGGTATATATAAACGATATTACAGAGAATATACCAAGAAGAGTCCATAGCTCAATGTTTGCAGACGATCTGGCTATGTGGACCTCTGAAAAGAATCTCACCATAGCAAGAAATCGGATGCAAACGGCCCTAACATCGCTGGAAGAGTGGGCGAACTCATGGCTGGTCAAAATAAACGAGGAGAAAACCACGTGCACAATATTCTCGCTCTCATTAAAACCCCAAAGTACCAAATTAAGCCTAAATGGCAAAATCCTGCAGCCAAACGACAACCCAACCTATCTGGGAGTCACATTTGATCGGCGCATGACATGGAAAAGTCAGATTGAGAGAAACCGAATGAAAGCCAGAGAAAGAATGGCGATCATGAGGAAACTTGCTGGCACAAGCTGGGGAGCAGACGAAGGCATACTAAAGAAACTGTACACTGGAAGAGTGAGACCAGTTCTCGAGTATGGCATCGCGGCATGGACAACAGCAGCGAAGGCGAACTTCGATAAAGTTAACAAACTTCAAAACCAAGCCATGAGAATCATAACTGGTGGCATGAAGTCAACGCCAATTGTAGAACTTGAAAAGATTACAAAACTGCAATCCATGACCGACAGAAGAGACTGCAGAGCCCAGCTGCAGTCAGAGAAACTCCGAAGACTGACGGACCATCCAATGTACCAGAGGCTAAACAATTTGGGAACTGGGAAACTAAAGCGGAGAAACTTTGCAGAAATAGCCAAAGCAAAGATGCACGAAGATCCCATAAACGCACTAACAACACCAAAACCCATCACTACTGTACGAAAACCTACTTGGGGGCAGGATATATTTCCAGAGGTGGTAGAAAATATACCAGGTATTGCAAACAAAAACTGCCAGACCGAAAAAGAAAGGAGAGACACTACCTTAAGCTTCATAACGAAAAGCTACCCAAGCATGGACTGGACCCATGCATACACCGACGGTTCTGTAACAAACACTACACAGAACGGAGGGGCAGGAGCATTCCTGAACCTACCAAATGGCAGAAAAATAACACTGTCATTCGCTACTGGTAAGTACACGAGCAATTTCAGAGCAGAGGCAGAGGCACTGAGGGCGGCAGTGGAAGAAATGGTAACACACAGTGAAAATGAGAGCCATATAGTCCTGCTGACAGATGCTCTCGAAGTAGTCACAGCGCTAAAAAGCCAGAAAAACACTGAGCTTAATGACTTAAGAGCAGCACTCTGCAAACTGTGCCAACAGTCCGCACCAAAAAGGGTAGTGGTACAGTGGGTTCCGTCACACTGCAACATCCAAGGCAACGAGGAGGCAGACAGACTGGCAAAAGAAGGTGCAAGGCTACCACAAATAGATACCAGTATGACGTACGAAGAGTCAAAACGGCTTATCAAAGCCAGGTACATGTCCAAATGGGAAACCGAACATACTGGTTACACCAAAAACGATGCCTATTACCAGTTGAACCGAAGAGAGCAGGTCGTTGTCTTAAGACTTCGCACTGGCCACAACAGACTGAGGTACCACCTCTTCAACAAATTGAAGATAGGGTGTACCGACGAATGCCCGTGCGGTACTGGTAAAATGACCACTGAACATCTGCTGCAGAACTGCCCGACATACGAGGATCAGAGAGAGCAGATGTGGCCATTGCCAGTGGAACTGCAAGACAAGCTCTATGGTAGTGGCGAGAGTCTCAGGATGACCGCCGCTTTTTTCGAGAAAATAATGGTTACTGTCTGACTGTGTACGCAGAAGAAGAAGAAGAAGAACTGGTGTCTCAAGATGCAGAGTGAACTTGAAGAAATGGGGATAGTCAGATGTTGACACGTGTGAATGCGGCACAGTTCAGGACCAAGATCATCTGATGACCTGCCCCAACATCCCTAAAATCTGTGACATGAACGACATGATGGAGGCGAACGACGAGGCAGTTCAAGTTGCTAAATACTGGACGGATGCTGTGTGACATGTGTTTGGACACGGAAAGTAAATAAGTATTTCGTGTGAGAGTCTACCTTTTTTAGGGCTTGAGATGGCTTGAAGTACGCTCCTGGAGTTTATCATGTTTGGGTCTTGAGATGGCTTGAAGTACGCTCCTGGAGTATGTCATGTTTTTCGCTTGAGATAGCTTGAAGTACGCTCCTGGAGTCTATCATGGTTGGGGTTTGAGATGGCTTGAAGTAAGCTCCTGAAGTCTGTAATAATGATCGTTTTTCTTGTAGGTGTCTATTGGCTGATAAGAATCTGAAAGCAAAAATAAGAACAATGTATACACTATAACAATTCTCACCTCATTAGCGCCGTTATGAAAAGTTCAGAGCAAGTCGCTTAAAACCAGGGTACGACAATCCCCGGGCGTTAGGTCGCCATAGCGTCTAGAAATGTAACTGTTGGTCCTATAAATGGTACTGTGACACCTAACATTTCAGGATCAGTATCCTAGTTACTCGCACTTGTCCCCATCGCGTATATCCAGCAATCTACCTGGATCATAGATTCTTTATCTGGCCGCTAGAACTAAATCTGTTACCCCTTGTCATATTAAAAATAGATCAAATTAATACGCTTCTCCTTCTTCGTTCTCAATCTCCCGCTATCAAGCCCTGAAAAAGGTTCTGGTTGAGAATGGAAGGCGTTGTGTCGTAGTTTACAGCTTGACTGCGATATTTGAAACATTTCGGTTCAACACATCCGACTTCAGCAGGCATTTTTTGAGTACCTGGTTAGCCTTCCCTTTTTGATCCCTTCTCCTTAGCCAGTCTGCTATGATGCAGCATGTTATCCAGGATCACCGCGTGGAGGTATAGAAGGGTCTTGGCAGCTCTGGTTCGCTGGTCCTGACGCTAGCAGTCAGCTATGGGTCGCTGACCGCTGCAGCTCAGGCCCTGCTCAGCATCTTGATCCAGATTAATACAAATGTTGGTCCTATCTGTTAACATATTATGATTATTAAACATGAATGTGGATGACACGTCATAACAATAGAGACGAAATGCTTCAGACAGATCCTTGGAATAACATACAAACTGAACTAAAGGTATTGGCATGTATAAAGATCGAATGGTCTGCCTAACATTATAGTCAAGGGGATAGGTCCTGGCAGAAGACAGAGAGGCCGCCCTAAGATGCACTTAGCAGATGATATTTGAAACTTGGCGCGCAGCATAACATTAAGATAGACAGACAGAGTGGCGTTGAGGTGGCCACAGACAGTTCAAGTTGTAGTGAGATGTGAGGTCCCATACTACCTCGTCGGTATTAGAGGCGAGATGAGACCAAAAGACACAAAGACAATACCGCAGATTGACAGAAAAAACAATTCAGATTAAAAATTTATTGGGATGTTGTTGTTTGTTAAGGTTTAAACTTATCTTGGCGAAGGTACACTCCTATTTACTTTTATAAAGGTGTTTACCGCAGACAATCTTTCGGTTATATCAGAGTGCATGACCTATAAATAAAGAGATAATCCATACCTAAACTCTTGCGCAGCGCTAAAAAGCACTGTGCCCCAAGCTGCAGTCCGAAGAAACCACTGGATGTTAGTAATCCCCAAAATAATGCATGACCCGCTGATATATTTGTATGCTTCATAAAAGATCATTTTGATGACGAACCGCATTCAGCAAAGAAATAAATTGTGAAGAAAATTCAGGTGGGCGGAGCATGTGGTGAGTATACCTGACAACATATGGACACGAAAAGTGACGTCGACCTCCGAGCGGCCCCACTCGGACGTCCACCAATGAGAGGAGAGTCGAAGTGAAGGCTCTGTCTAACATGGTAACTCCAAGCAAAAGACCGACGCGAGATGAGTTCAGACAATATTTGACTACCTGGTATGAGACACTTGATATGCTTGAATGAATATAGATTGATGACGAAATAGAACGGGGAAGCTGTTTAACGGTGTATTTATTAAATTTTCTTTGGAATATTCATTTTTTCATCATCTTGTGAACTCCGTTCTGGGCGGCGCCTGATTATTTAACTATTCTGTCTCCTTCTCTATACACGGCGTATGATGTTGATCATCTTCTTCTTCAATTTGGTCCTCAACATGATGATGATGATCCGTCAATACTGAATACAGGACACTTGATGGTGTTATAATCTTCCTTCTCTTCTTTTACTTCCCCCCAATGATGTACAATGTACGGCACAAGAGTGTTAAATAATTTGCTGTTCAACTCTTTGACAGAGGATCATAATGCTTTGTCTTTTTTCAACGGCAAAAAATGATTGAAGGCAAGAAGATTAAACTAAACAAAAGAAAACTAAAGAAATAAATAAACGAGATACACCGCATGTTAATATATTATCTTGATTAGAAGGCCATGCCTCCATTTTATCTGGAATAGCTGATTCATAGTAACGTCCATCCCGCCACGGTCCCGCCCTCATTGTTGAAAACGTGAACAGATAACCCAGATAATGTCTGTGTGACCCCACAGAGGTCAAAGTTCATGGCTCAAGTACCAAGCCCTATTACACTAAGTGTGTTTCAGGCCAAGTTTGCTAGTCTATATCACCTTGTGCTGCAGAAAGATCGTCAAAATGTCAGCTGAAACAGAACGTATCAGACTTTCAAGTGGCAGAAGCATCCCAGTGCTAGGATTAGGAACTTTAGCACCATTAGAGGTACGCATTGTTTACCGTAATTGATGAAGCTGCTAACTAAGCCCAAGCATCAGCTGGTACATGGTGCGGTAGCCTAGTTTCCTTCTTGTCACGCACACAACAGCATGCTTCACCGATATACTGCAGCACGCGTCTGCTTGTTTTATTATCCCACGCTCGATGCTTGTGCTATGTATGCATGTTTTAACATGGACATGGCATGTGCAAAAACAACAGTTATAATTGAACACTTGAGATAGCGCAGAATGGAATCTATATTATATAGTATATATCCTAATTGAAAATGAAACATGTTACGATACATTGATTATACAATTATAATTGATACAATTCATCAAGTCTCTGTCTAGTTATGGCGCACAGACATGCACAAGAACACGACACAAGTTATATATACATTTAGAGTAGCAACAACATCATCGGAGATGATACCATATTTTTACCGTACAGTTTATTAAACTTTGGAGAAGAGTAAATACCATTTCATTTAGTGATTTACTTGCAATGTTTCTTCTTGAAGGGCATGGCATACAATTTGGGTCCTATGCAGACAGTAGAATATCACGAACACCTTTGCCATATGGTTGTTTATTGATGAATCTTCGAATCATTTATTCCGTTTATCATGTCGTGCCGACCGGCGTAGGGCTTTCCAGACTTTCCACATTTCGTGTCCATGCTGTTTTAGTGTTTATCAGCTCTTTTGTTGGCTTTTTGTTTATGCTGAGAATGTTATATTGGTATCTTACTATCTATTCCATCTATTTTTCACTAATTCTTCTTCTTCGTACGCAGTCAGACATCAACCTTTATTTTTTCGAAAAAAGCACCGGTAATCCTGAGGCTGTCGACACTGCCATAGAGCTTGTCTAGTGTTGCCACTGGTGATGGCCACATCTGCTTTCTCTGATCCTCGTATGTCGGGCAGTTTTGCAGCAAATGCTCAGCGGTCATTTTCCCGGTACCACACGGCCATTCGTCGGTGCCACCTATCTTCAATTTGTTGAATAGGTGGTACCTCAGTCTATTGTGGCCAGTGCGAAGTCTGAAGACCACGACCTGCTCTCTTCTGTTCAACTGGTAATAGGCATCGTTTCTTGTGTATCCAGTATGTTCGGTTTCCCATTTGGTCATGTATCTAGCTCTAATAAGCCGTTTTGACTCTTCGTATGTCATACGAGTATCTGGTTGTGGTAGTCTTGCACCTTCTTTTGCCAGTCTGTCTGCCTCCTCATTGCCTTGGATGTTGCAGTGTGATGGAACCCACTGCACCACTACCCTTTTTGGTGCGGACTGCTGGCATAGTTGACAGAGTACTTCTCTTAACTCATTAAGTTCAGTATTTTTCTGGCTTTTTAGTGCTGTGACTACGGCCAGGGCATCTGTAAGCAGGACTATATGGCTTTCATTCCTTTTACCTGTTACCATTTCTTCCACTGCTGCCCTCAGTGCCTCTGCCTCCGCTCTGAAATTGCTTGTGTATTTTCCAGTAGCGAATGACAGTGTTATTTTTCTGCCATTTGGTAGGTTCAGGAATGCTCCTGCCCCTCCGTTCTGTGTTGTGTTTGTTACAGAACCGTCAGTGTATGCATGGGTCCAGTCCATGCTTGGGTAGTTTTCCGTTATGTAGATCAGTGTAGTATCTCTTCTTTCTTTTTCAGTCTGGCAGTTTTTTGTTTCCAATACCTGGTATATTTTCTACCACCTCTGGAAATATATCCTGCCTCCAGGTAGGTTTTCGTACAGTAGGGATGGGCTTTGGTGTTGTTAGTGCGTTCATAGGGTCTTCGTGCATCTTTGCTTTGGCTATTTCTGCAAAGTTTCTCCGCTTTAGTTTCCCATTTCCGAGATTGTTAAGTCTCTGGTGCATTGGATGGTCAGTCAGTCTTCTGAGTTTCTCTGCTTGCTGCTGGGCTCTGCAGTCTCTTCTGTCGGTCATGGATTGCAGTTTTGTAATCTTTTCAAGTTCTACAATTGGCGTTGACTTCATGCCTCCTGTTATAACTCTCATGGCTTGGTTTTGAAGTTTCCTAATTTTATCGAAGTTCTCCTATGCTGCTGTTGTCCATGCCGAAATGCCATACTCGAGAACTGGTCTCACTCTTCCAGTGTACAGTTTCTTTAGTATACTTCATCTGCTCCCCAGCTTGTGCCAGCAAGTTTCCTCATGATTGCCATTCTTTCTCTGGCTCTCATTCGGTTTTTCTCGATCTGACTTTTCCATGTCATGCGCCGATCAAATGTGACTCCCAGATAGGTTGGGTTGTCGTTTGGCTGCAGGATTTTGCCATTTAGGCTTAATTTGGTACTTTGGGGTTTTAATGAGAGCGAGAATATTGTGCACGTGGTTTTCTCCTCGTTTATTTTGACCAGTTATGAGTTCGCCCACTATTCCAGCGATGTTAGGGCCTGCTGCATCCGATTTCTTGCTATGGTGAGATTCTTTTCAGAGGTCCACATAGCCAGATCGTCTGCAAACATTGAGCTATTGACTCTTCTTGGTATATTCTTTGTTATATTATTTATATACACCAGGAAGAGTGTGGGTGACAGTACTCCCCCTTGGGGTACTCCCTGCTCAAGTGTCACCTTTTTGCTCATCTGCCCTTGTACTTGAACTCTGGCCGTTCTGTTTTTGAGGTAGTGACTAATCCATTTATACATTTTCACACAAACTTCACTTCTCCTTAGCTTGACTCTAAGTCCGTCTTTCCAGACTTTGTCAAATGCCTTTTCTAGGTCCACCCAAACCGCTACTGTGTGTTTTTGCCCCTGGTAGGCATCTTCTATTTCTTGGGCTATGAGGATGACCTGGTCCTCAGTGGATCTGTGCTGTCTAATGCCTGCCTGCTGGGGAATTAGTATGTGTTTTTCTTCCAGATGCCACATCAGTCTGGTGTTTATCATACGTTCCATCAGTTTGCCTTCGCAGCTCAGTAGGCTGATAGGCCTGTATCCATTTGGATCTATTTTGTCTTTTCCTTTCTTTGGTACTGGTACAAGTACTGCATCTTTCCATACCTGGGGTACAATACCCCTTTTCCAGCTTTGGTTCAAGACTGATAGTAGTTTCCTCTTTGCTGTTTGGCCCAGCTCCATTAGCATTTCGTTTGTTATTCCGTCTTTTTCGGGAGATTTCCTTTTCTTTAATGTTCTCATGGCCTCTTCCCTTTCATTCATTGTTAATTTTGCCATCATATGCTCTTCTGGTGTCATATTGATGTTGTCGTGCCCCTTTTGCTCTTCACTAATGTCCTTCTGCCTATCTGCAGGGACATCAATGTGGTTTGCTCTGGCATAATGTTCAACAAAGGCATCTGCTGCTTTTTTTCCAGTGAGCATGTTGTCACCCTGTTTGATTGTAATTTGTCTGCTTCATGGGGTTTCATCATTCATGGCTCTGACTAGCTTCCATAGTTTGTTCCCTTCTTTATCTAGATTTCACCAATTCAATTCAGCCGATTGTGACATTATGCTCTCAACCTTTCCATGGACTGTATGCCCATCTATTCTCAATACAACATGCTCACAAAAACAAGAATGATTGCTTTATAACATAAGCAATGAGCTTCCATAATGACGTTAATACTCTTTTTTTTTAAAAATTGTTTGCTGTCTGTGAGTTTCTTAACATTATTCTATAAAGTCACAACATTTTGGTGGCACTCTGCAATCTGACCTTCTTGATTGTTAAAATATTCGTAGTACCCTTCCATATGACAGGATTGTAATGCAACTGTGAAGTCATCACATTCTTACTTCCATTGATACAGACATGTTGCAAAGGATAAAATAGGTAGTTGTCGTCACATAGCACACAATGCTATCAGTGAAGAAGTGTTAAAGACTGCACTGTACCTGATTTCAGTTGTATCTTAGATGGAGTGGCCAGTTCTCTTCCTGGTCATCTTACCTTCCATAACTGTAAATCAGGTAAAGTTAGTCCCATGGCAACAATTGCCGTCGGGGATGAAGATAACTCTTCATGTACTAAGCTGCAGCCTATGTGAGATGGGGTGGCCAGTTCCCTTTCATGCTGTTTATACCTTTCCTAACTCAAACATCAGGTACCCATTTACAGCTGGATCGAATGGAGGAGCGGTCGTACCATGAACAAACCACGCCCTGATTTTTTTTTCTGTCCATTCGTGATTTTGAGCATTGGTGCTCTGTAATCCCAGTCTTAGCAAGCAAACTCACTGTCGACTAGGGTACCCAATTGTAATTGGGTAGACTAAAGCATATCGAAGCATAGATCGAACCAGATCCTGCTGCTGCAACAGACAATCACTCTAACTACACAAGACACTTTGTATAGGTCTCAGTTTATCTTCTGGAATGCTGTTTTTTTCTTTTCTATTCTTTCTTTTTTTTTTAAATTAGTTTTAAGACGATCTGTTCAAAAAGTTTCAGAACTTTTAATATAACTTTGGTGTTTAGCTGGAATGCAGTCAGCCTTGTCCCCTTCTTCTTCTTCTTTTTCGTACGCAGTCAGACAGTAACCATTATTTTTTCGAAAAAAGCGGCGGTCATCCTGAGGCTGTCGCCACTGCCATAGAGCTTGTCTTGCAGTTCCACTGGTGATGGCCACATCTGCTCTCTTTGATCCTCGTATGTCGGGCAGTTCTGCAGCAGATGTTCAGCGGTCATTTTACCAGTACCGCACGGGCATTCGTCGGTACCACCTATCTTCAATTTGTTGAATAGGTGGTACCTCAGTCTATTGTGGCCAGTGCGAAGTCTGAAGACAATGACCTGCTCTCTTCGGTTCAACTGGTAATAGGCATCGTTTTTGGTGTAACCAGTATGTTCGGTTTCCCATTTGGTCATGTATCTGGCTTGTCCCCTTCTAAATTCTTCCTTCCTCCTTCAATACATCACTCCCAATGTCATTTCCACTTCTGGGGATCAGCATTTTTTGGGGGGATATTGTGTAGGTCCATCTATGTAATGCCCTAAATTCTTAAATGGTTTGAAATGGGGACGGCGTGGTTATGTGGCACGGCTCACAATCCGAAGGTGCTGGGTTCGATCCCAATCACAGCACCGGCCGTTACCCCGGGGAAGCAAACCCTTAGAAAATGCAGGAGGAAGCAGACCCTTACATAAAATGCATGCTGAAGTCGCATACACTGGACCGACAGGCGCAAAATAAAAACATAGTGCAACGCACACCCGCCTTGGGGAATAGAGAAATAAGGCGAACGCAAAAAACAAAACAAAAATGGTTTGAAATCATCATCCTGTCAAACTGTATTTCAGTTCTGAGAAATATAAATGTCTGCTGAGACCAGGTCAGGTAAGTAGGGTCACCAGGTAAGAACACTTGTCTTTGTGTTTGCTGAACATTAACAAACGTGAAGTGATGTGTGGGCTGCAGCATTGTCATGTTGGAAGAACCAGGAATTATTTCTTCACAATTCAGGATGTCTCTTCTGACATTTTCTATGAGATGATTTAGCACTTCCAGATAGTACCAGCAGTTAACTGTTTACCCCTTAGGTAAGAATTCATGGTGCACACCTTCGATATAAAAAAAACACCATCATCATGACTTTCATATGCGACTTAACCTATCTTGCTTTTTTGTGTTGTTGGTCTTGGTGAATTCTTCTCAACCTGCTGTGAGAACTGCATTTTCATCTTGATGTCTTATCTGTAGCCCCATGTTTCATCGCTGGTTATTTTTTCCTACATAATGTTGTCATTGTTGCTAGCACAATCCACATTTTTCTGACAGATGGCAACACTATTTTCATAAGTCATGAAATGAACTTTGAAACTTCTGAATGCATTTGTAATTTGCCTGTTAGTATGTCATCACACAATCCTGCATTTTTCTTTTTCTGCTATTTCCCAAACTGCCAGATAATGATTGGAACAAACCAGCTCATGTACCTGGGCAATATGAGCATCATCTGATGATGTCGTGGGTTGTCCTGAAAGCGATTTATCATCTATTGAATGCGGACCATCCTTAAATTGTTTAATATGTATTGCTCAGGCACTGATCCCTATAAACTTGTTTTAACACTCATAAGTCTCTGTGAATGTCTTTCTGAACTTAAAGCAAAACTTGATGATGATTCACTGTTCATGAAATTGAGACATCCCAAGAAATGCAAAACACAATCTGCATGCACATAAATAAACTGCTACAGGACCATAAACAGTCACAACAGAAAAACACAGGAAACAGTATGTTACTTAAGATAGCTAGGCAGCACCACTGACCAGAAGTTGCAATTTCATTGCATTGGCGTGCAATTTAAAAGTAGTGCAACTTTTTGAACAGACACCGAGTATGTATCATAAGTTCTGCAATGTGGCATTATTAGAACTACATCTACAACTTCTGAGATGTGTGCTCAATATAGGGTCACTATTTTTTTGGTCTCTTTCTTTCTAAGCTTCTGGCATGCTTTAGTCTCTTTGACTTCCCACTCTTTTCTTACCCTGTAGGTTCCAGTTGAGGGAGCTCCTGGTTATATTGGTCTGTTAAACAACACATATGCTTTTAAATGGAAGGAGCATTTTGTCTGTAAGCTGCTGTCAACTTATTTTTCCAAGTGTCTGTTATTCAAATGTTATTTTTGTACTACATTCTTGCTCCTTAAACACCCAAATTATGATTATCATGACAACTGATAATCATAAAATTGAAGAGGTTCATTGATTGAAGAAAATGAGGCATTATAGCTGAAAATAACAAGCAGTTTTAACAATGTGGGCTAAAGTTCTCACCATGATCATAGTTAGATAAAAATGTTGTTCAGTATCCAGTCTTAAATCTATTTTTCTTTGTAAAACATAGCGGATTACATTAAATTTGACATGTTGACAAATGTGTCTTGTAGTTTGAAACATCATTTGTTGTTAGCAGTAGAGTTTCACCAAAAAAACAACCTAGAAGTGAGATATTTCATATTCCACGTTATTCTGACATTTCCCAAAATTATGAAGCCATGGGAGAGTCATATAGGCAGCAACTGTAACTAGGCATTTGTGTTTTATTTTTATTTTTCAGTTATATCTTTTTAAAACAATGAATAGATGTCTATAGTAGTTCAAATATTGGAATGAATACAAAATGATGCACACTTGGTCAATGCACTAGAAGAATGCCCTGATATAAAACTTTTTCTGTACAGTAAATTCAGAGAAATTCTCAGAAATACTTGTATGTTTGCACAATTTCCAAAGTCCTTGATTATTCTCATATTTATAGTATTAACTGATATTATAAAAACAAGGTACCAACAGTGACATCTTTCTAGAGCTAATCTGTCTTCTTTTTGTTTAAACATTATTATTAAATTGGATCCAAGATTTGGGGGTCAATATAGCTTAGAGGTAAGGTGCTTGAACTTTCAGGAATGAACAAACAAAAGCGAGAAACAGTGTATTTGAATACCGCACATTTCATCGAGGAGGGGGGGGGGGGGGGTGATGAGACTGTTACATGCTGGTAGGAAATCAGACAAGCAGTTTACTTAACTTAACATCTAAATACTAATATAGAAGACTCTGCAGAGTGTGTATATAACCAGTTTCTTGAAGGGTGGTTAACTGATGTGCGAGTCCATCTTAATAGACTCAAACACTAGAACAAAGTAGACTTGTAGCCTGTTAGACGTCGTCTATGCAGCTCTTAGCAAACCACCTAACCATGGCTGGTGTTATGTCATGTCACACTGTTAGCCATTTCGTACGACATGCTCTCTGTGGGGCAGTGGTTATATTCTTGTTATTGTCATACACAAAGAACCTGGAAGACCACTTTATGACAGTATGTACTTTCTACTCCATTAGGGGTATGGAGCCACCATTATAGTTGACTTCCTTGCAGGAAGCAGCATCAAAGCATGTAGGCTCTCCTGTTTATGTGGCACTATGTTTTGCAAGATAAAGTTACCAGTCCTGTGCATGATGCTACTTAGTCACCTTTTATTACATGCATAGTTTCCTTCGTCTTCTACGTCGTTCATGCTCAAACTTCCTCTACCGAGCCCTGAAAAGAGCTTTGCAAGTAGCAGGATGTTGTCCGGAGAACGGAATGCGTTGTGCCGTAGTTTACAGTTTGACTGCGATATTTGCACCTTTTAGTCTGACACATTTGACTTCAGCAGGCATTTTTAGATACCGGGTTAGCTTTCCCTCTTCAATCCCTTCTATTTAGCCAGTTTGCTCTGTTGCAGCCTGTTATCCAGAATCACACCAGGGAGGTGTAGAAGGATCTGGGCAGTTCTGGTTCGCTGGCCTTGACGCTAGCAGTCAGCTATGGGTCTCTGAACGCTGCAGCTCATCAACTTTTCCAAGTGTTTTTGTTTGCCACTAATTCCGTTGCAAACTATCTTCGTTCTGATGAAAGTGGACCAGGGTCCTCCAGGCGGTTGTGCTATGCTTGACTTCATCTGTGTATCACTCACCACTATATGGATCTTGTCAATCCTTCACCTCGTTAGTCAGGCTCTCATGAAAACAGCACGTTTCCAGGGAGGACTACAGGGGAAGTTGAGGTGAGGGTCTTGACCAGTATATTTTGCTTGGCCCTGACAAACATGTCTGATCAGTATGTTTTGCCTGACCAGACATTAGTCTTCCTTCCCACAATACATGAGTAAAACCACTACTGGTCTACTGATGTGGATCTTAGAAGATTGGTAAATAAACAGGAAATTCAACTATAGTTGCGGAAATATGGTTCCTGTGGAGCATGGGGTAAGCACAATATGGGCTGTAAAGAATAGGAATGTACTATCTGTTTAAAAGACAGTCATTGTATCATTAATTCTTATTTCTTGGGTCCACTGCGAGGATTTATGTGCCTGAGGAATAAAGGTTACTTGCGCTTCAGTCACCATATAGTGTACAGAGTAGGTTTTTATTTTACCTTCAATAGAAAAATAACCGTTACATTATTGATGTTTTTAATCTGTGTTCTTTTAGTAAGGAGGCCAGACTCCTAACCACGCTGCCACCTGCTCCTAAGAATTTATCAAAAAACTAATTGGCTGTTAAGTAGTAGGTAACCTTGAACAAATTTGAGACCACAGCTGCAGGATTTAAATTTAAAATGCATAAAAAGTTGATTTTTTTTAAACGTCATAAAGCACTACCAAATGCTGACAAGTATCTGCATGTTTCCAAATCTCCATTGCCAGATAATAAAAGTAGGCCTATTAGATTTCACAGCCTTACCACAGTTGCTTCTTTGACACATGCTTAGCAGGCTGATTAGATTAGCAGACATTGAGGTCACTGTTATCTGTTTGTGAGGTCCTAGGGTGGTACTAGCAGGTCTGATTACCAGACTTTGTCATCAACTTTCTTATCACCATGGTCAAGGCTCTGACATCTCAGCATGCCCTACAATTCATTGGATGCAGTACTCAAAAAGAAAAAAAAGATGTCAGAAATAATTAACTTAACATTTTTATACATGACTAAAAGGCTCTACAGAGTCTGTTTACAACCAGTTTATTTCACTCCACCGATAATAAAAATGAGTGATGATCCAATCTATTTTTGAATGCGTTAACTGACCCTGCCTCCACCAAATCATGTGGCAATCCATTCCAAGCATTTACAACTCTCTGACTAAAAAATATTTTCTAATATCTAATCTGGATAATCTTCCATACTTATTTGTAAACTATTTTTTCACAATTTAGATATAAACTGTTGTTATTGTTTGAAGTTGCTCTTGCTGAGTTGAGTTAACTCTTTTACAGCATTTTTTTGGTAGTGGGTTGTTGTTTGTGAAAGCTGACAATGAGTAGGTTACTCTTTTATGCGCCCTGAAAAGGACATTAAGTGGCAGGTTGCAATAGCTTTCCTCACATCCCGATCCTGCTGATAAATGTGGACCGGGTCCTCCAGGGGGTTGTGCTTAGCTTCATCTGCTTGTCACCTGGTGAATGCTTGGAATGCATTGCCACAGGAAGTAGTGGAAGTAGTGACAATTAATACATTTAAGAATAAATTGGATGCTCATAGCTTTTAGAGCAATGTAATGCAAATAAAATTAGTTGTATACAGACCATGCAGATTCAATCAAACCCCAAAATACCAAATTAAGTTTAAATGGCAAATTCCTGCAGCCAAACGACAACCCAAACTATCTGGGAGTCACATTTGATCGGCGCATGACATGGAAAAGTCAGATCGAGAAAAACCGAATGAGAGCCAGAGAAAGAATGACAATCATGAGGAAACTTGCTGGCACAAGCTGGGGAGCAGACGAAAGCATACTAAAGAAACTACACTGGAAGAGTGAGACCAGTTCTCGAGTATAGCATTGCGGCATGGACAACAGCAGCAAAGGCGAACTTCGATAAAGTTAGCAAACTTCAAAACCAAGCCATGAGAGTTATAACAGGAGGCATGAAGTCAACGCCAATTGTAGAACTTGAAAAGATTACAAAACTGCAATCCATAACCGATAGAAGAGACTGCAGAGCCCAGCTGCAGTCAGAGAAACTCCAATACACCAGAGACTAAACAATTTTGGAAATGGGAAACTAAAGCAGAGAAACTTTGCAGAAATAGCCAAAGCAAAAATGCACGAAGATCCCATAAACGCACTAACAACACCAAAACCCATCACTACTGTACGAAAACCTACCTGGAGGCAGGATATATTTCCAGAGGTGGTAGAAAATATACCAGGTATTGGAAACAAAAACTGCCAGACTGAAAAAGAAAGGAGAGATACTACCCTAAGCTTTATATCGAAAAACTACAAAAGCATGGACTGGACCCATGCATACACCGACGGTTCTGTAACAAACACTACACAGAACGGAGGGGCCGGTTCTGTAACAAACACTACACAGAACGGAGGGGCAGGAGCATTCCTGAACCTACCAAATGGCAGAAAAATAACACTGTCATTCGCTACTGGTAAGTACACAAGCAATTTCAGAGCGGAGGCAGAGGCACTGAGGGCGGCAGTGGAAGAAATGGTGACACACAAAGAAAATTAAAGCCATATAGTCCTGCTTACAGATGCTCTCGCCGTAGTCACAGCGCTAAAAAGCCAGAAAAACACTGAGCTTAATGACTTAAGAGCAGCACTCTGCAAACTGTGCCAGCAGTCCGCACCAAAAAGGGTAGTGGTACAGTGGGTCCCATCACACTGCAACATCCAAGGCAACGAGGAGGCAGACAGACTGGCAAAAGAAGGTGCAAGACTACCACAAACAGATACTAGTATGACGTACGAAGAGTCAAAACGGCTTGTCAAAGCCAGATACATGACCAAATGGGAAACCGAACATACTGGTTACACCAAAAACGATGCCTATTACCAGTTGAACAGAAGAGAGCAGGTCATTGTCTTCAGACTTCGCACTGGCCACAATAGACTGAGGTACCACCTATTCAACAAATTGAAGATAGGTGGTACCGACGAATGCCCGTGCGGTACCAGTAAAATGACCGCTGAACATCTGCTGCAAAACTGCCCGACATACGAGGATCAGAGAGAGCAGATGTGGCCATCACCAGTGGAACTGCAAGACAAGCTCTATGGCAGTGTCGACAGCCTCAGGATGACCGCCGCTTTTTTCGAAAAAATAATGGTTACTGTCTGACTGCGTACGAAGAAGAAGAAGAAGAAGACTATGCAGAGTCTTCTAAACCAGCATAAAGACATTAAGTTAAAGTCACTCACTATTATGGGAATCACGTCGATCCCTTACCCCGTTAGCCAGACTGCCTTGAAAACAATTCTGACCCTGACTAACATGTCTGATAAGTATGCCTTGCCTGACCAGACGTTAGTCTTCCTCCCTTAGGTAGTGGGTACAAATGGCTTTTCTTGCATGTCAAGGCCTACTTCAGAAGGTGAGCAAGATCCTCCTGGCTGGGGAGGAAGACTAACGTCTGGTCAGCCAAGACATACTTATCAGGCATGTTAGTTAGGGTCTGCCAAAATATACTGGTCAAGACCCCCTCATCGACTTCCCTGTAGTCTTCCCTGGAAACAGGCTGTTGTTCTTGGCACTGTGGCTAACTAGGTGGGGAATTGATGTGATCCCCGCAGTAGTGAGCATCACACAGAAGAAGCCAATCATGGCACAACCGCCGGGAGGGCCCTGTTCACCTACTCACGAGTAACCCTACTCATGCTGGGCATTTATAACAACAATAGCAGCCTCCTGACTGCAGTGTAATGTTTGGCTTCTCTTCAAGCTCACCACTAGAGGGATTACAGTGTCGATTCCCACTTCAAGATAGGTGGCACCGACGAATGCCCGTGTGGTACCGGGAAAATTACCGCTGAGCATTTGCTGTAAAACTGCCCGACATACGAGGATCATAGAGAGCAGATGTGGCCATCACCAGTGGCAACACTAGACAAGCTCTATGGCAGTGTCAACAGCCTCAGGATGACCGCTGCCTTTTTCGAAAAAATAATGGTTACTGTCTGACTGCGTACGATGAAGAAGATTCCCACTTCATTGTCAGAACACTGTGACACAGACTGTTCCCAGACAGACTGGCAGGGATATGACGTGGAATCTTGATCAATATGTTTCTCCTGACTCCAGCTTATTCTCACCTCTATAAGAAACTAATGGAGGGCATTTCTGGATCTATAACTCAGTCCCTCCATTAGCTGCTCTGAGCAATAACAGGTCTATGAGTAAGGTGGGAAAAGATGATGTTAGAAAACCTCTGCTGCAACTTAGTAATTGTTACCACTTCTTAGAGCACCTCAGCATCAGTTTGACAACTAAACAACTTATAAACTGTGTATTTATATGAGCTCTGTGCTACCAGTGTCAGACTTGGTCCTTATTCGAGGACCAGGAGAGGAAAATAACCAAATGTGAAATCAAATGGTTAAGAAAGGTCATTGGTGTCACTAGGAGAGAGATAATGACAAATTAAGCTAATAGGAATATGGTCGAAACTAACGAACTGACCTTTGTGCTGAATACATTTCTCGACAGAAAATGCAATAATTCAGTCTTCTCATGAGGATGCTGCCTGATCAGTTCCCACTGCTCGCCTATAACACATGTTCTGATTACAAGGCTCTGGGAGATTGCATTGAAGATGGATGGAGGATTAAGAAATGAAAGCCATATAGTCCTGCTAACAGATGCCCTGGTCGTAGTCACAGCACTAAAAAGCCAGAAAAAAACTGAACTTAATGATTTAAGAGCAGTACTCTGTCAACTATGCCAGCAGTCCGCACCAAAAAGAGTAGTGGTACAGTGGGTTCCATCTCACTGTAACATCCAAGGCAACAAGGAGGCAGACAGACTGGCAAAAGAAGGTGCAAGACTACCACAGCCTGATACTAGTGTGACATACGAAGAGTCAAAAAGGCTTATTAGAGCTAGATACATGACCAAATGGGAAACAGAACATACTGGCTACACAAAAAACGATGCCTATTACTAGTTGAACAGAAGAGAGCAGGTCGTGGTCTTCAGACTTCGCACTGGCCACAATAGACTGAGGTACCACCTATTCAATAAATTGAAGATAGGTGGCACTGACGAATGCTCGTGCGGTACTGGGAAAATGACCGCTGAACATCTGCTGCAAAACTGCCCGACATACGAGGATCAGAGAAAGCAGATGTGGCCATCACCAGTGTCAACACTAGACTAGCTCTATGGCAGTGTCGACAGCCTCAGGATGACCGCTGCTTTTTTTGAAAAAATAAAGGTTGATGTCTGACAGCGTAAGAAGAAGAAGAAGGATAGAGGATTAAGGATAATTGTTCAATGAGGCAGACTTACTAAGACCAAAGAAACACATTTAGGAAAAGAAAGAAAACTTAAGCTTCCCACACTGCTCACTGGCACAAGTGGAAATACAACTGTATTGAATAACTGAACAGAGTGTCTGCTTTTTCTTCTTCTGCATTCGTTCTCAATGTCCCACTATGAAGCCCTCAACGGGGCTTTCCATGATGCAGGATGTATTCTGGAGAATGGAATGTGGTGTGTCGAAAGTTTACAACTTAATTGCGATATTTGCACCTTTCGGTGTGGCACATCCGTCTTTGGCAGAGAGTGTCTTAATGAGAAGGGAGTCATGGTGATATATACAGAATGCTTTCTGTGTTTCTCTTGGGCAGAAGATTTAATGCTGGAGGAAGTCTCTCTACACCTCTTCTCGCCCCAAATTCCCCTTCTACCAGTTACTATACTACAAAAGGCTCATAATATGCTTGACCTCTTTCGCAAGTGTCTCTACCCTGAGGACACTCTCACCTTCACTACCACTACTGATAGCCTTACTCTTATTCAACGACCTCCCTTGAAAAGTGTGAACTTGCCCTAACTTATCATCCACACAACTCCTCTGTCCGTGATATCTTATTCTGCTATCTCCCTGTATTCCACTCTGATCAAACCACACATAAGGTGACCCCACCACACATAAGGTGATCCCACCACACATAAGGTGATCCCACACACATAAGGTGACCCCACCACACACATAAGGTGACCCCATCACACATAAGGTGATCCCACCACACACATAAGGTGACCCCACCACACATAAAGTGATCCCACCATACATAAGGTGTTTCTACCTGATCCTTCCATTGTTGTTAAGATGTGACAAAAACACATGGGACCTACTGACAGCAGGCACGGCTTTGTTGTGTGTGAATGTCTGATGCATTCAGGGGCTTTCCCTAAGGCAATGTTTCATAATAAAGAAGGGTTCACCTGCTGGTCCTTTAGTTTAAAATATTCCATAATTTGCCACTGGTGTGGTATATCGTACATCAGTGGGACTGGATTGGTATACACTTCCAGCTCAGTGACGTCTTTGTATTCTGGTTTCCCAGCCACTGACCATTTTGATACTCCTGGGCATCATAGAGAACTGACGTTGAAGTCATGCTTGTCATCTTGTGCTCTTTTGGTTGTTGGTGTCTATTCAATCTGGAATGGGGATTGGTCTCCTTCATGAGTTGTGTTTATTCCCATGGTATTACCGTACATATTTCATGCCTTGCATAGACTTGCTTGTGTATTCATTTTGTCACTCTCTCTACCCATTTTCATTTCCCCTTTTCTTTACATGTCTCTCTTATAATTGTTTATACATTCCTTTCATTCTGTTTTTGTGTCTATGTGTGTTTTATTTTTTTGAGAAATGATATATGTCTGTTGAAATGTATGTGTATTGGTATGTTAGTTTATATACTTATTGTTTCAAGTATTATACATATTTGTGTTTATGTGTGTGCGTATACTTTTTCATTTCTAGTCATTTTATGTGTAGTAATATTTACCATTTCTTGTTTGGTTTACTCTTTTAAATAATTAACATTCTGTTATAATCATTATCATATACATTGTCATTGTTTTTGTTGTGATTTGTTAGCTGTTTTAATTTGTTTTTTTTACCCTGACAAAGGTCTTGAGGCCGTAATTTGGGTTTAGTTTTATTTCTGTTCCGGTGGGGTCGCTGAGCTTTTACCTATGTAATGTTTTAATTGGATAGATTTAATACCATCCTTGGACATAAACCATGGGCACACAATGCCAAGTGTGTGATTAAGTATTGAGGAGAGACTCATTTTTTTCTCATAGCTGGTATTTTACTTATTTGTGAAATATAAAAGTACTAACTTTTCAGTTATGTCACAACATAAAAAAATATTTTTTGGGCATATTTGCTGCCTGATTTGCAACTTTTCTGATCACGTATTTGGATAACTTACTAGTGTAACACATAATAAGAATTTGTTCTGGTTAGAAAATATTTATTTATTATCAGACTATTATTTTCTCATTTTCTTATTGTATTGCAGGATGAGGAAGAGATCATAGAAGCTGTGAAGGCATCAGTTCGTTCAGGCTACCGCCATATTGATTGTGCAGCCATCTATAGGAATGAACGAGCTGTTGGCCATGCTCTGAAAGAGTTGATTGTAATGGGATTGGTTCAACGAGAAGAACTATTCATTACCAGCAAGGTAAGAAGGAAATATATATATTTATTAAAGTGTGTATTTATTTATATATATATATATATGTGTGTGTGTGTGTGTGTGTATACAAAATATATATGTGTGTGTTTGTTGTTGTTGTTATCCCATAGATGCTGAGCTAGCCTGCTCTTGACAGGCCAGTGCTATTCTTATATAGAAAAATGTCTTCTTTAGTTGTTTCAATGCTCTGTACAGTGTGTTGGCAATTTCATATGTCGTCTGCCTTTCTATACAACTTTTCTTTGTCCAACCTACGAGACCTCTACCAAGGATCCAATAATGGTAGAGGCACTCAGATAGGATCCAGGCCTAGCCCAACATCCCAGCTGCAGCAAGAGCACCGGGTGATCTGACATTGCACTACTGTTGGACTACGCTCTGACTCTAAGGGTGGAGAGGTGGGATGGAGCCATTGGGTCTCATTGGAAAGTAGGAGCTGTTGTGGCGTGGGGAGATCGTGAAGGCATAGTGTGCAGTACGTGACACAGCTATGGGAAAAAAACCTAAATACAGAATAGAGAAGTATGATCTGCAATGAGAGCATCTGTGGCTAGCGGGAAATTCAATCTGTGAACCCCACCTCACCCCCATCGACGCAGCGAACCTCCAAATGACCAAGGAAGGAAATGGCAAAGCCAAATACATCTATATCGCCCATGCAGAAAGGCGCACCCAATGTGCTCTTTGGTAGGCAGAAGTCTGCAACAATACACCCAATTCTCCAATGCCAGAAAACAATATATATATATATGTGTGTGTATATATATCATCATGTAGTATGTCCTTTATAGAACATCGCTCCCATCACAGTCTGTCTGAAAGAAACTTGCTCCCTTGCCAAAACTTCAGCTTTCCTGGATATCTTGGAACCATCGTCTTCTTGGTCTACCCCTTCCTCTTTTGCCTGGCACCATACCTTCCATCACTGTTCTCTAGAGACCGTTGTGTCTCTTGATGTGACCAAAGTATTTGCATTTTCTAGCCAAAATGGAATTGATAAATCAGTTCTCCTCTATGCTCAACTCTTGTCAAATGTCTACATTTGTCTTTTTCTCTGTCCAAGCCAAGGTATTCTGAGGATCTTTCTGTAACTCGAAGTATTTGATTTTTTGTCTAGAAGTTTTGGTAATCGTCTATGATTCGCAGCCATAAGCGAATATATATATATATATATATTCCAAACCCTGTTTCAAATTGTGTAGTTTTGTCACAAAATGACCAGTGGATGATTGTTTCGTTCATGGCCACTGAAGTCATCCATAGCACTGTAGGGGTCTGTTGTTTCTGGGGTTGGTATTGGCCATCTCTTTCCTGATCAGCGGGCCAGGCTTGTGCAGGATCGTTGGTTTCACCACTTTTGTCCGACTGTTGTACTGCTCCTTCTGCTTTTGTTACTCTCTTGTTGACTTGTTTTTCTTTTTCTGCGTTTGTTCTCAATCTCCCGGTACCAAGTCCTGAACAGGGATTTGTAAGTAGCAGGATGTAGTCCGAAGAACGGAATGTGTTGTGTCGCTAGTTTACAGCTTGACTGCAAAATTTGCACCTTTTGGTCCAACACATCCGTCTTCTGTAGATTGATTTGTAACTGGCTGCCCCTTGGGTAAGTTTAAAAGTTGCACTAATAAGAAAGTGCTATAATGCAAAAATAGAAATGTGTGATTGTGCACATGTTTGTTTAACTCTTAAAGACCATAAGAACGCTATCAGCGTTTTCCCTGGGATCCGCTTTATGCCAGAAAAACGCTCATAAGGTTACCAGTACATTGAACAAAATTTGTTTTTTTTTTTTAGTGTTTCTAAAGTTTAATTGACATTACATGGTAAGGGAAGTAACTCTTTTATTTGCGTTTCAATTGTAAAACCTAAAACCTGCATTATGAGGAAAATCAAAGTTGGAAAACATTTGTCGTCTATCAAGTCAGTTTATCACAAAAATGTGTAGCAAACCTACCACTTCAAGATTGTCTAATAGTAGGTTGTTTTTATCTGTAGAAAAGGCTAGGGAGTTGTGTACTCTAGATGAATTCAGTGACGAGGATTCACATTTTTCTGATGTTGAATCGGAGTTAGACATAGAATATAATATTATTCAACCTACACAGCTTACTGAATCTGATGCTGAAGATGACGGGGCGTTAGTTAGCCAGGACCTAGTGCTGCTAAAAGGCAAAATCATTTGACTGCACCATCAACAGAAAAACAAAGATGCAATTTGTTTATCTAGATAACATGATAACGAATAGGTTTCAGTACCATATTTCACCACCACTACTGACTGAATGAGACCCAAAACTCACTCAGATTGCTGCCAAAATGTGGTCGACCATGTGGAGTGAATGGAGACCTGTAACTCAGTGACACATCAACTCCATTTGACTGCTACAGAAAATTATTTTCTTGTAGATATTATTCACATGTGGATTACTGTTATTCTGAAGTACACTGGACCAATCTGCATTATGTTTCAGTGGGTATTCCTGAATTGGTGACATTTTTGTATGTGAAAAAATAGTTTTTATTACAAAAAATGATGAAATAATTATTTATTATTCCTTGTAATATTTTATTAAATTCTACAAGACTTTTGTATTCTTACTGCATATTCATTTTCCTTTAATTTGATATAACACATTTGTCTTCCTTGTGAAATAATTAAGAAAAGTAAAGTTTTATGAAGAGACTGCTTTCATAGAAAAAATTATTCTGGCAAAAATAGTTACCAAATTATGGCCTTTAAGAGTTAATGATCTTCCTATGCAATAAATCTTTGTCGATGGACAGTAACATTTTATTCAGAGTTGTATGTAACATATCTTGTTACATGGCAGCAAACTGTCGAAGACGGATGTGTCGGACTGAAAGTTGCAAATATTGCAGTCAAGCTGTAAACTAGCGACACAACACTTTCCATTCTCTGGACTACATCCTGCTACTTGCAAAGCCCTTTTCAGGGCTTGGTAGTGGTAAATTGAGAACAAACGCAGAAGAAGAAGAATGACAGCAAAACAGGAGTATTTAGTAAACAAACTAAAAGATAATTAATTTGAGATCAGAGATATATGGTTTTGGGTATGTTCTGAGGAAACACATTGCATAAATACATACATCATAAGTAAACAGTCCACATTTTTGGGTTTTTATGATATAGTAAAGTTAGAATAAATCTTAAAGCAATCTTAAAATGTTTTTGGAAAAAGAGATGGAGAATAACAAAGAGAAAATATATTTTTTAATTGTTTAATAGTAGAATTGATATGGAAGAAAATTGGTAAGAAGTTGTGAGTAAAGTGTCATGACTATACATTAATTTACACATAATTTGATGATGATTGTTCAATACCAAAACCAAATATAATATGCATTGCTTGAGCAGGTACATTTAAGAGTGGCATATAAACATATCATATATATATATATCATATATATATATATATATATATATCATATAATTATATAAATATATATAATATCATATAAGTGGACTGAAGATATATATATGATAGATATATATATATATATATATATGATATATATATATGATATATATATATATATATATGATATTAAATATATATATATATATATATATCACATATATATCATATATATATATATAATATCATATATATATATATATATATATAATATCATATATATATATATATATATAATATCATATATATATATATATATATAATATCATATATATTCTTCAGTCCACTTATGTCGTTAGACGTCGTGGGGAGGTGTAACCTCCATTGTTTTTCAACAGGTGAAAATCCACTGGTGACTTGCCATCTGTTAGCCCCTGGAATATAAGATCGCCTATTTTTGAGACTGGTGTAGGTGGAAGCGTAAATTAGAGCAAGGTAGACCTGCAGCCTGTCAGGAGCGATCTAAGCTGCTCCACTAACCACATAACCATGACCTGAATATAAAGTCACACAGTCCCTTTTTTTGCTACATATTCTCTGTGGGGCGAATATCCTTAGAATAATTTGAGTAGACTTTTTCAACTTCACGAGCTTTCAGTAAAATGTGAACACTGAAAACAACTGCACCAAATTAGGTGTAAGTTTCAGAACATCTTCCCTTGTGGATTACCGTCAATAGGAAGTCATTACTTTATTCATGTATTGGTTAATGTGTTGATGAGGGGAGCAATTTTGTTCATGATTTTAAAAAATAATGAACAATTATGCAACTATAATCCCTCATACAAAAATGTTCACCTCCATTTATAAAATATATGTATTCTGGATTTGTATTCTTGTATTTATGTACAGTTTGGTATAAAATGTGTGCTATTTCACTGAACCTTTATTGAAGATAAATAGATCACAACTAAGTGATGCTGTGTTTGAGTTTTACATAGAAAAAGAGTGCGTCCAGAGGTCCAAAATATTCAGGAGTGCAATGACTTATCTAAATTATTTACCAGTTTCTTATTTTGCTGCACATTTTGTTATACTTAGTTATTTGACCATTGCAAAATGTATTTGGGTTACAGTGAGGAAGAAACTGCGCTGGTCATTAACCACACTATCTGGTTCCAAGCCACTTTGCACCAGTTGCAAGATATAAGTCAAGATGACTTGAGATAACTGAGGATACAGGCACTCTGGTCTATTTCCCTTGAGACTAGGAGCAGCTTGAAACTTGCAAGATTTGATTGCCCACCATTTCCGTTTATTGCTTTGAGAAGCAAGTGCCTTACCTCTCAACAACATCACTCGCCGTCTGAGCGATGTGTCATGGAGATGTTGCTAACCGGGCAGGGTCCAATCTCTCCAAGGCGATGTGTTAGTCCATTATTGGCCAGTGTGTACATTTTCCAGACACACCAAAATGGCACTGTCAGCAAACAGGGCGAAGGACTCCAATCTCGTGAAGTTCAGCCTTGTGCACTGGACCATGAAAATACCACACAGGGTATCCTAAATTCAATTGCAAATAGCCGAAGACTATGCCAGGACAATTGAAAGGAAAAACACCACAAAATGAACGAACTAACTAATCCAAATGGAAAACCACAACACGGTTTCTGTGGACACAAGTGTAAGTCGTCAACTAGTGTGAATACCAGTCAAATCCATGGCCTGGCAGCTTCCATAATGGACTAAAACATGAAAACAAGACTAGACAGCAGCCGGTTAGACGCCATGTTGGTGTGCATTTTTCAACATACTTTACACTGTTGTTGAACAACTTGCGTTTCTGTTTATTTGCTGTAATACCGCAGGAGTTTGTATTGGAGCTTATATGTTGACACTGTGTGAAGCCATGATGCATATTTTCCCTTAGATCTTCATCTTTTCCCATAGTTACTCCTTTTTTTTTTTAAAGCATAAAATATGCTACGTCCCATTTTACAGTTGGACTTTGATATTTGCACCTAATGGCCCAACACATCTGCTTTCTTCAAGTCTTTTTATTCAGGTAAACTCTCCCTAGCTTTTATCTGTCATTAGACCAGGCTGAAGATGACAAGTTGTAAGAAGTAAGGCTTTTACTTCTCCTGAATGAATTACTAGATATGGCTTATGGACTTCATTTACCCAGAGCATTCTGGTTTCAGGATGTAAGAGACTTACACTTCATCCTTTCTCAATTTAGTAGGAACAGTACTGCATCTAAAAGGCCAGGGCATTGGTCATTTGCTGTCAGTGGCTATGCGACTCCTCCTGGATGCATTACCTGCTATGACTTATGTTTTAATTTACAAAGACCATTCTGATTTTAGGATGTAAGAGACATACACCTTATTTTTTCTCCATTTAGTAGGAAGAGACAATCATCTAGAAAGCCAGGAAATGGGTTTTTGCTGTCAGTGACTATATACTGTACATGTTATGGGAGCATTTAATTTTAATTGACAGCTCTTGCTGAATTCTACTCCCAGTTATAAACCATTGGGATCCATTTGCTAAGGAATAGCAGTTGAACCTTATACTTAAATGTAAATAACATTTAAGTATAAGGTTCAACTGCTATTCCTTAGCAACTTTCCTGTAAAAGATTTCTTGCTTTTATTGTCCACCATTTTGATAAATAGTTTTCAGTTGGACCTTTTTATAATTATCAATCAATCAATAAATCAATACCTTTTCAGCTGCCTGTGGAACAAATATCTTCAACAAATACATGTCAAGTCATCAAACGATGATCTGTCCATATATGCTGAAGTTTTTATGGCTTAACAAACATGCCATATTGCTTTATTCCTTTACCGCAGAATATTGTATCACAGAACTCAGTGGTCTAGATGTAAGGTGTCTGCCTCGGGTGCCGGAGGTTGCGTGTTCGAATCACGGTGAAGACCGGAATTGTTTTTTCTTCTGGTAAAAATTCCCCTGATCTCTAGGTGGCGATATTGGTCTCCCGTGCTCAGTGTCGAGCACGTTAAAAATTCCTTGGCATTTGGAAATCGAAAAGAGTAGGCTTAATGGCCGCTGTCCCGACAAAATTAAAATTAAAAATTTACCCAAGTTATTTGTACCTTTCCCCATGTGTTTTTTTTTTTTTGCGTTCGCCTTATTTCTCTAATCCCCAGGGCGGTGTGCGTTGCACTGTGGTTTTTATTTTTGCGCCTGTCGGCCCAATGCATCTGACTTCAGCATGCATTTTATGTAAGGGTCTGCTTCCTCCTGCATTTTCTAAGGGTTTGCTTCCCCGGGGTAACGGCCGGTGCTGTGATGGGGATCGAACCCAGCACCTTCGGATTGTGAGCCGTGCCACTTATCCACTAGGCCACGCCGTCCCCTCCCAGGTGGTTTGTAAAGAGCAGCTATAGATGGCGTCTAACTGGCTGCGGGTTTACTTAGCTCTAGTGTTTGAGTCTATTAAGATGGACTTGCACATTGGTAAAAACCACCCTCCAAGAAACTGGTTGTATACATAATCTGTAGAGTCTTCTAAACCAGTATAAAAATGTTAAGTTAAGAATATTTGTAAATTGTACTTCATGAAAATTTAATATCTACCTCTCTCTGACAGCTGTGGAATACATGTCACATACCTGACCTTGTGGTACCTAGCCTGAAGAAGACATTAGAGGACTTGGGACTGGAATATGTGGACCTCTATCTCATGCACTGGCCTATGGCCTACAAGGTTTTATTTTTGTCATCTCCATAAATGAAATAAATAACACGCATTAAGAGTATAAAACATTTACTTTTTAAGACTCCTCAAGTGAATCCCAGAGCTTATTACTGGGGAGAAAGAATAGGACCTTTGCATCTCCATGTATTTAGTTTGTTTGTTTATTTTGAATGTCACAATGAGTAGGTTTACTCTTTTGTGAGCCCAGAAAAGGATTGGGGGGGGGGGGGGGGGGGGGGTTGCAGTAACTTTCTTCACATCCCGAAAGGGGTGATGAAGGTAGACTGGGGTCCTCCAGGCAGTTGTGCTATGCTTGGCTTTTTCTGTGTGACACTCACTACTGCGGGGATCACATCGGATTCCCCACCTCGTTAACCAGACTGCCAAGAAGAACAGCATGTTTCCAGGGAGCACTACAGGGAAGTCGATGAGGGGGGTCTTGGCCAATATATTTTGCCTGGTCCTGACTAACATGTCTGATCAGTATGTTGTGCCTGAGCAGACGTTAGTCTTCCTCCCCTATGTATGTTGTAAAATGTTAACTAAAAAGAGTTGTACATCAGGCAAGTAACCACACTATATATTTTTTTGTTTTGTTTTGCGTTCGTCTTATTTCTCTAATCCCCAAGGCGGTGTGCGTTGCACTGTGGTTTTTATTTTGCACCTGTCGGCCCAGTGACCACACTATATAAAATAAATGGCTAGAGAAACCACCACTGTAAAAGTCAGCAAAGTGCTTTAGCACAGGCTTCTTAAAAGAGGCCAACTGTAGTGAGACCATATGTTCCAGCTGGAGTGAACAAGAAAGGAGAATAAGAATGGCGATCCCTATTCTGTTGACCAGACTGCACTAGTGCAGCCTATTTCCACTTGGAGGCACAATAATAGGGTCTTTGACAGCTGTGGTTCATTGACCCTGATGCAAGCTGCGAGTCACTGGTTGCTGTCAGCTCAATCACTGATTGACCTTCTGCACCATTAAATGTTTTTGTTTTTTTTGGGGTTCGCCTTATTTCTTCATTCCCCAAGGCAGTGTGCGTTGCACTGGGGGTTTTATTTTGCGCCTGTCGGCTGAGTGCATCCGACTTCAGCATGCATTTTATGTAAGGGTCTGCTTCCTGTATTTTCTAAGGGTTGCTTCCCCGAGGTAATGGCCGGTGCTGTGATGGGGATCGAACCCAGCACCTTTGGGTTGTAAGCCGTGCCACTTAACCACTAGGCCACGCCGTCCCACATTAAATGTTTAAAAACAGTTGTAATTGCAATCATTAAATGGTAATTTAAGATGATAACAAAAAACATGAATTAATTGGGCACTGGTCCCTGCTTCAGTTCAGTTCATCCCGTAACCCATTAGGTCGTTGGGGCACATATGAAGACATGAAAATCCCACGCCAACCCTCTCTGTCTGTCGCCGCCTGACGTATCTCACCGGGACGAAGGCATGACCACTCAGTGATGTTGTCCACCCATCTCTTCCTTGGACGTCCTCACCCTCTCTGTCCCGGTACGGATCCAAAGAGTATCGAGTTGGGAATTCCGTTGGATCTCGCGACGTGCCCGCACCAGGCCATCTTTCGTCTTTTGATAGCTGTGAAAAGATCTTCAAAAGGACCAATAGCGTCTTCAACTCTCTGACGGATGTCTACGTTTGTGGCACAATCCTTATATGTAACATTTAGGAGTTTTCTATAGCACCGCATTTCCATTGCACGTATCCTGCCCTGGATATCTGCTGTAATGGTCTAGGTCTCGCAGGCATACAGAAATATTGACAGCACCAAAGAGCGCAGTAGTCTGACTTTTATGCCGAGGGCGAGGCGCTTGTCTCGCCATATAGGTTGCAGCCTAGTCAGCGCCGCTGTTGTATGTGCTATTCTTGCAATTACCCCTGGCTTCGAACCCTCTTCGCTGATCAACGATCCAGGATATTTGAAATGTTTCACCACCTCAAGTACCTGCCCATAGGTGTAAGGTGTAAGGTCCCTGCTGCAGTGCATAAATTCTTGCAGGTCCATCTGACTGAAACGTTTTGTAAGCACTGCATTAGTGCACACTTTGTCAACATGTAAATTTGTGGAAAATGAGACAGGATGACAATGGGAGAAGAAGCTGGACATCATTACATAGTATAGAGACAAATTCATTCACCCCAAATAAAAAAACAGCCCAGTGGACAAAGAATTGTGCAAACCCATAATTTCTGGCATATGCAGAAGTAGAATTTCTTTCAACATATTTCACTGAACTTAATGATTTAAGAGCAGTACTCTGTCGACTATGCCAGCAGTCCACACCAAAAAGAGTAGTGGTACGGTGGGTTCCATCCCACTGTAACATCCAAGGCAACGAGGAGGCAGACAGACTGGCAAAAGAAGGTGCAAGACTACCACAACCAGATCCTAATGTGACCTACAAAGAGTCCAAAAGGTTTATTAGGGCTAGATACTTAGCCAAATGGGAAACAACATACTGGCTACACAAAAAAACGATGCTTACTACCAGCTGAACAGAAAAGAGCAGGTTGTGGTCTTCAGACTCCGCACAGGCCACAACAGACTGAGGTACCACCTATTCAATAAATTGAAGATAGGTGGCACTGACGAATGCACATGTGGCACAGAGAAAATGACCGCTGAACATCTGCTGCAAAATTGCCCGACATACGAGGACCAGAGAAAGCACATGCGGCCATCACCAATGGCAACACTAGACAACCTCTATGGCAGTGTCGACAGCCTCAGGATGACAGCTGCTTTCTTCAAACAAATACAAGTTGACGTCTGACAGCGTACGAAGAAGAAAAAGACATTCAACATATTTCTTGACAGTATTGTATTTTCAGTTAAATTTATACATGTTATAGATTTGCTTCCGCATAAATTTATTTTCCTGAAAAAAGGCATTATTGGTTTGCATATTTATAATGAAATTATATTTTATATGTACATATGTCATTTATTGTTTGTTAGAAACTACTTATATCTTGTTTATCAAAAATATAACATACCTATCAGTAGGTGTCTGTATTTTTAACTCACCTATATCTCTTTACTATTCCTGCAGGAAGGTGGGGAATTGAACCCAGTTGATGAAAATGGTAAAACTCTGTACTCAGATGTTGACTACATAGATACCTGGCAGGTATATTTTACATATTGTTGTTGATTTAATTGTTCTGTATTCTGAAGTTTCATTATGTGTGCAGTACTGCATATCAAATGTATATTCAGGCCTCATTTCTAAAAACACATTTTCAAGTCATTTTATTTTTCTCTCTTAACACGTGACATTTTACAATTTTTATTACAGGCATTAGAAGATTGCAGGGATATGGGTCTAACCAAGGACATTGGAATAAGCAACTTTAATAGTAAACAAATAGAGCGATTGTTTGAATCTGCCAGAATACAGCCCGTAGTTTTACAGGTAAGTCTTCTTCTTCTTCTTCCTCGTTCATCACAGATAAGTAACTTGGAACAATTATCATAGCACTGGTTGTTTGAAAGTTTTGTAGCAGTTTGATGAGTTGACTTTGGCAAGCACTTTTGTTAAAGAATGATAGATGATTGAGCCCTGTGTGGAGATGTATAAAAAAAAGAATAAAAGTAGTTCCATAACAGACACTGCCATAAGAGATGAAATGTTAGCAACTTTATTGTACGAAGCCATAGCTTGTTAATGAGGTGGGGTGGTCATTTCCCTTCCTTACCACCTTTTTATCCTAACAGCGTGCCAGTAATCAGAGTTGAACCCCATGCTTCTGTCGTGTGAAGCAAGCACTCTATCCTATCAGAGAAGATAATAGGACCATATTCACACTGGCAGCATGTCACAAAAGGAAACAGAATGGTCTAACTCATTTTAGGATAGAATACTTTCCAGCTTATATCATTGTACACCAGCCATTCACATTGGCCAAACTTCTCTTGAGCCTAGTATAGTCTTCTGGGCTTGAGTGACAGCTCTAGAAACAATATTATGGCCATGATGAATGAATAAAAGAATGAGTAACTCATTTTCCCAGGGATCGGATGAGGAAGAAGAAACTGAACAGTGGCCGCATGTGTACAATACTTATGATGCACCCTATTTAGTTTCTAATATGTTTAACTTATCACTTCACATTTTGAAAATCTTTGTGCAGTTGGGCTTTAGAGTGTAAATGTACACTATTTATAAATATTTTCTTCTATCGCTGCCTCTCTATATTCGACCCTCCTCCCCGAGGTTGTTCCAGCCCACCAGATTATGTACCAGACTTAAAATTAAGGGTGAAAAAAAAACCTTGTCGCACATGGAGGCTTCCCGGGGTTACCTGCGCAGCACTTGGCTGCTGAAAATCCCCGATTAGAACTGTTTACTTCATGTACCTCAGCCATCTTCTTCTTCTTCTTCATTCGTTCACAAACTCCCGCTACCAAGCCCTGAAAAGGGCTTTACAAGTTGCAGGATGTTGTCTAGAGAACGGAATGCGTTGTGTCATAGTTTACAGCTTGACTGCAATATTTGCACCTATAAGTCCAACACATCCGACTTCAGCAGACATTTTTGAGTACCGGGTTAGCCTTCCCTCTACGATCCCTTTTCCCTTAGCTAGTCTGCTCTACCTCAGGCATCAATCATGGTCACAGACGATTGTCTAGACGAGCCTTGGTTGCTTAAGGGAGTAATTATTCTTCTACCAGTGTTCAGTGTTTCATCTAAAATTAAATGCATTAATCGGGATCAAGACGCTGATCAGAGCATGAGCTGCAGTGGTTAGCTACCCATAGCTGACTGCTAGCGTCAGGGCCAGCGAACCATAGCTGCCAAGATCCTTCTACACCTCCACGCTGTGATCCTGGATAACAGGCTGCAGTAGGGCAGACTGGCTAAGGAGAAGGGATCGAAGAGGAAATGCTAACCCGGTACTCAAAAAATGCTTGCTGAAGTTGGATGTGTTGGACCGAAAGGTGCAAATATCGCAGCCAAGCTGTAAACTACAACACAACGCATTCCGTTCTCTGGACTACATTCTGCTACTTACCCTTTCAGGGTTTAGTAGTAGGAGATTGAGACCAAACGAAGAAGAAGAAGAAGAAGAAGAAGAAATGCATTAATCGTATGGACATTGCAATTGATTGTATTATAATTTGTATATTCTTTAACTATTGCATGAACAGATAGAGGTCAACTGCCATATCACAAATTCCAAACTTATTGAGCTTGCCAGGTCCAAGAATCTTGTGATTGTAGCCTATGCACCTCTTGGTGCACCTAGAATAGAGTAAGTGCCCAATTAAACTGATAAGTGTTCAAACATGTTTCTTCTCTTGTCTTTCACTAGTGTTGTGTGGTCTCGCTGTTTAATTAAAAAAATTGTATTCTAATAAAAGGCGAGGGCTCGACTTCATCACCGCGAGTCTCCCCCTATGGCTCATTTTCTCTCCACAGAACGCTATGTTACCTGTTGAGAGCATTGCACAAAGCACGACCTCTGTAGCTCCAGCGATGAACCCAGGGATCTCCTAAAAAAATTGCCATCTTGAACCAACCACCGCAATTCAAATTTAAACCCCGGCCATCTGAACATGAAGCAAACGGCTTGGCTACTTCACCATGGAGACCCCTGTTTTCTAGTGATGTTGTATAGTGTCTGCAAATCTTCGTTTTTTTCCTCTCCAGACTTCTCTTCTCAGTTTCATATATGTTATTTCTCTTAAACTGTCACTTGTTTTCACTTCCTTGTTGAGTGTCTAGTACACAATGCAGAGTTTTACTTGTTTTTCAGTCTTTTATTTTTTATTTGATTGATGTTCCCAACTTTTATCAAGTTCCATGAGCCATTATTTATATTGTTTTCTTGTCTTGTCAAAACCTATTCCCATGTGTTTTGCAATTCATCCAGCTAGCATTAGTGAGTTTTAATGGTTCTCACATTTCAAATCTCTAAACACTCTGAATTTTGCCTTCGTTTTTGGAAATGTTGGCATCCTGATATCCAAAAGCTGACTGTCATTTGGTAATACTAAACTTAACTAAACCCTACCAGACCTAAGGCCCTGAACCCAACTGTCCCCCATTCCTGGGTTCCAGAGCATTAAAGAGAAAAAACCAACATGAAATAGAAAAATGTTAGTTACATGCAAACAAGTGGTTGGAATAAGATGTAACTTGGAGACATTGTAGAAAATAGGTTTACCTTTCATCTAGCGTCAATATTCCAACTTTGTGTGCCAATCCACCCAGCAAAAGGCAAAGAATCTGTCTCGAGTCATAAAACATTTCAAAATCCGGGAGTAAAAACACAACGAAGAGCCCTCATTTGTCCAATAATCCTGATAGCTGGACTTTATACATGAGTATTCCATATAGATCCTCAGTCCAAGAAAAGCCTTCATCTCATCACTCGAGCTCTCACTGTCTGTTTCACTTGAACAGAGTCTGAATCAACCAAATTATTTATCACCTGTTGGACTGTCATAAGCCTAGACTTACTTTGCTTTCCTGTTGAAGTGCTTGGTTCATCAGCCGTTCGTTTCATTGTCAATTTTCAGAATTTGTTCACGTTAACCCCACAAAATCAATTCAAACATGGGGGCAGCCATTTGCAATGACTAATCACGAAGATTGACCACGATTGGTTGGTTATTTTTAGATTCTGACGCATTTTATGACATACTATCCAAAGTACCGAAAATTAGGTACAGTGGTTTAGCGGCAGTTTAGGAAATTACCGATAATTAGGTACAGCGGCGTGGTAGGGTTAACATCTTTATACTTGTTTAGAAGACTCTGCTGAGTCTGTATTCAATCAGTTTATTTTACATTAACTTGATCTAAAAATACCTAAGTGCATCCATTTCTTAAATTCTTGAATGCATTAATTGACTCCACTATTTCCTGTGGCAATGCATTCCAAGCATTCACCCCTTTCTGACTAAAAAAATATTTCCTGGTATCTAATCTGGAACTTTCTTTAATTAATTTGTGGCTGTGTCCTCTTGTTCTTGTAGGTGGCTGTATTTTAAGAAACTTGTTATAGTCTAATTTATCCTTTCTTTTGATTATCTTTTAAACCTGTATTAAATCACCTCGAATTCTTCTCTTTTGTTGACACTGTAGGCCGGTTTTTCTGTCTTTCCTCATAACAATAATTCTTTTATCCCACTCTCAGTTTTGTCGTTCTTCTTTGTACCCTTTCCAGCATGTTTATATTCTCTCTACGAAAATCATGCAATTGGTCTCAGTTGTAAGGATTCTACCAGAATTGCTATTGGTATTCATGGTTGGAGTTATTGTTGTAGTATCTACAAGTTTAGTTTATTTTAGTTTGTAGTGTCAGCTCTAACCTAACCTCCAACTTGGAGGAGCATTGTGCCCACATCATGTTGTCAGGTCTCTCTCCCAGCTACCTGTTTGGCTTGGTCTTAACATGAGCGTGCTTGAGGCTTCGATGAGTAAGACTTTTGATTTTGTATCGATAATGCACACATTATGACCCAATATATAATGATGAAGGACAGAGAGATATGTTGATATAGTTTAAATGACAGTGTAGTAGCCCCTTTCAGTCATAACTGACTATAGGATGAAATGACTTGGAGTAATAAACAACAACAAAAACACCCCAAAAAATACTTAGCAGTGTCTTTTCACTTCTCTGTGTTGTCTTTTCACTTCTCTGTGTTGTCTTTTCACTTCTCTGTGTTGCAAGATTTTCTCTTCACCGAGCGTGTGGTGGACATTCAGGGTACATCTCCACCTGGATCGGTCTGCAACTTCGTCTTCCCAGGATGTCAGACTCATGTCCAGTGCCTTCATTTCACGTTTACACACATCTTTGAATCTCAACTGAGGCCGGCCGACTGTTGTTTTACCATCCACCAACGGTCCATAAAGGAAATCTTTTGGAGTGCAACTAACATGACCAAGCCATCATAGTCTTCACTGCTTAAGGAGAGTATGTATGCTTGGGAGACTGATGCGATAGTGCACCTCTGCATTTGTCCCTCTGTCTCTCCATATAAATCCAAGAATGTGGTGGTTAGCCTGTGCTCTTGTTTGGCATAAGTTGTCCAATTCTTGCTGCCGTATAGAACATGTGACGACAGATGTATTGTACACCATGGCCTTGGTTTTAATTTTCAGTTTCTGGTTTATTCAAATACGCATTATGAGACGAGTAAATATAGCAGCAGCTTCGCCAAGGCGACTGTCTATTTCTGGGTCTAGAGAGAGTAAGACAGTAAAAACAATTTAAATTGATTATGAGAAATTTCACTCTATGATTCCATCTATTATCAGTTTCAACAGTTAAAGAAACTATATATTAACAAGAATTTTCTTTTCAAAGTACATATGTGTGTGTTATATCTCTCATTTTGATGTCTGTCTGCAATACAATGGATGGATTCATTTATATGGTTTTAAACATTTTCATCATATTTAGAAAAAATGTTGGTCTTCATTTTTCACAATTGTATTAATTTCACATCAAATGTGATTTCTAGGTTGTGTAACATTTTATCTGTGAATGAGAGCGGTGTTAAAATTAGTAAAAGTGTAATTAATTTGGAAATGTTTGAATGAATATTTTGTGATCTAATATTTTGATTTAAATGCTTTGTTTTCTAGGTGTGTGTGTCTATGTAGTATTGACCTTCCAAATAGAATTTAGGATGGGATTTTTGCTGATATTCCACTACTGTTCCCTTTCATTTTCTTTTTTGCTTTCAAGTCAAATGCAAACATTAATTTGGACGAAATTTCGATGATTCTTATTTTTACTAAATCTGTATGAGGTCTAGTATGTTTGAAAAACAAATTCTTTTGTTTGGATTACTATTTTGAGAGACATATCGAAGAGACTAAGACATATTATTTTAAAATGTTACCAATGTGCAATGGGAAGTCCGTATCTGCATCATAAATGATCATTGGTTTCTTATATGTTTACAGCCATCGTGCAACTAAACTTTTAGACGAACCACTTTTGAAAGAAATCGGGGAAAAATATGGAAAGACACCTGCTCAGGTAAGTGAATAAACCATTGTAAGACTAAGTTGCATTGAGAAGAAAATGTAATGTAATGATGTTATGGTTTTACTCAAGGTTAATAGACATTTTACAATTATCGTCATGGTGATGGTTTGTATGCAATAGGTACATTATATAAAATCAAATAAGAGTGTTCAATTGTGTAGTGACATGTTATTTTATGTTCCAGGTTGCTCTAAGATTTCTAGTTCAGCAAGGTTTAGCCATAATTCCCAAGAGCATCAACCACAAACGCATTGAAGAGAACAGCCTGGTGAGTGTTAAAGGTTATGATGCTGGTAGTCCATTTATATTCTGTATCATACTTCTTTATTCCATGCTGACACAAACATTGGTCCAACACACACTCCTCACTACCCTCATCTCAAGGCAGTGGAGTACTCGGCTCCACCTGGGGAGTCTGTAGGGATTTCAGTCGATACACTACGCATGAACAAGCCTCACCGGTTAGAACAGGCCTTAGATGCCTATGCAAACATTAGTATTATTAATAATAGTTGTTAAAGCCGGGAGTGGGATTGAGGATGAACTCTCAACACCAACTAAATGCTCCAAAGGCATGCGTCTCATATAGCCTCTGACAACAAAGCTCAACTCCTGGCCTTCGCGTGGCAGAACTGTTTTGACTAACAGAAGGGGTGGAAGGTAAGTCACTGGGACCTTAAAACCAGTAGTTTTGGGCAGATGGGGCTCAATTGCCTAGGAAGGCAGCTCATCTAGGAGAAGGAAAACTCTAATTTGAAGCCTTGCAGATAAGATACTGGCATATCTTGTCGGGTTTTGTTAGATGTGGCTGTGCAACCTGTTTCTGATAACTCTGAAAGTTGGTCAGCATCTACCAAACATGATGTGCAAAAGAGTACACACAAGAGGATACAATGACTTATCCTAGAGCGAGGAAAGAGATCCTCGGCTAAGTGTTGTGGTAGGGCAGACCAGGCCCTTAGCCTTGGTTGGCGGCTGGTCTAGGAGTGCAGCCCCGACAGGTGAACAGATAAAGCATTGCTCTGCTGATCTGGCAGGCTCTGCTGATCCAGCAGCTTCTGCAGCTTGCCTTGTTCTAAATGTATTGGTATCACCTTTCCCTTGGAGCAAACAAGGCAGACCAAAAGAGGGACCATACTGCATGGGCAACACATGGTCTCTATATTTCTGCCCGGGCTTTGTGCTAATAGCACAATTATAACTATCTTCTGACAAGATGAAAAGAGCCAATGAGTGGTTGCCCACCACAAGCAAAGATGAGGACAACTTCAGACTTTTGCTACAAGAGGTGATCTCATGCGACTAAAGTCTAGTCCTGACCAGATAAGGCACACTCATACAAATTCCAGCTAACATAGTTGTCTGCAGAGCTGTTTCTGTTGTTATTTTAGTGGACAACAAAAATGTGTATCAATTATAATTTTGTTGCAAACCAATTGGTACCATTTTTTGGGCTACATTTACTTGCCCTCGCTAACCTACTTAATGAAGTAAACATTATTATTCATTTTGAGAAACAGCATCATATTTTTTTTGCATATCTAGTGTTCTATAGATTCCAGAGCACCAATATCCTATTCTCTTATCATATTCTCAGAAAGTAGATATAGATAGATCATATTCTCAGAAAGTAGAGATAGATCATATTCTCAGAAAGTATAGATAGATCATGTTCTCAAAAAGTAGATATAGATAGATAATATTCTCAGAAAGTAGAGATAGATCATGTTCTCAGAAAGTAGATATAGATAGATAATATTCTCAGAAAGTAGAGATAGATCATGTTCTCAGAAAGTAGAGATAGATCATGTTCTCAGAAAGTAGATATAGATAGATAATATTCTCAGAAAGTAGAGATAGATCATGTTCTCAGAAAGTAGAGATAAATCATGTTCTCAGAAAGTAGATATAGATAGATAATATTCTCAGAAAGTGGAGATAGATCATATTCTCAGAAAGTAGAGATAGATCATGTTCTCAGAAAGTAGAGATAGATCATATTCTCAGAAAGTAGAGATAGATCATGTTCTCAAAAAGTAGAGATAGATCATGTTCTCAGAAAGTAGAGATAGATCATATTCTTAGAAAGTAGAGATAGTTCGTAACTCACACGTAGAAATAAATCTAGCAACATAATCAGACATGTGCTGGATTGGAACCTACATGGGAAGAGAAGAGTTTCGAAGTCAAAGAAAACCTGGCAAAGAATAATGGAAGAGAAGATCAGGGCAGCTGTAGTCTTACAGACAGATGGAACTAAAAATGGCGGCTTTAAAATAGAAATCTGCAAAAAGTATCCTTTGCACCCATATGCTCCAAGGAAAAATGAAGGGTCAAGACAAATTTTAGTTGCCTTATTTTCTCAATAATTGAATTGTCTCTCAATTGATTCACTGTGTTTATCAGGTGTTTGACTTTAAACTAAGTGACGAGGAAGTGTCGGGGCTTGCTGCTTTGAACAACGGATATCGAGGTTATGATGAGAAGATGTGAGTGTTATAAATGTTTAGATAGACATAGTATGTTGCTACATGTATTTGCTGTTTCAGAAGTATTGACACACTGGCACTTTCCAAGCATTGGTGGTTTGATAACTCTGCTCAAAAACCTGTGTACCCTTGAAACAAGTTTTGCAAAAAATTATTTCAGCTCAATACATCCTTCTGACAGACCCCCAGCAATGGCAAATATGCTTTTATTATAGTTTTTTTGTGTTCATAAGTTTTGAAAATTATTTTTTTATCATTCAAGCACGTTATGTGCCATGTTTTAGCATTTAATAAAATAAACTCTTAAATTATCAAAATCTGAAAAATAGCTATAATTTCCTCGCTTTTTACAAAATTTTTAAAAATTAACTTTACTGTTCTTCTTCTCTTTCATCTTTACTCATTCTCAAACTTTCGCTACCAAGCTCGTAAAAGGGCATTGCAAGTAGCAGGATGGAGTCCAGAGAACGGAATGCATTGTGTTGTAGTTTACAGCTTGACTGTGATATTTGCACCCTCATCCGACTGCAACATGGCATTCTTGGGTACCGGGTTAGCCTTTTCTTTTCGATTCCTCCTCCTTAACCAGTCTGCCCTCTTGCAGCCTGTTATCTAGGATCACCACATGGAGGTGGAGAAGAATCTTTGTAGCTCTGGGTCGCTGGCTCTAATGCTAGCAGTCAGCTTTGGGTCACTGACTGCTACAGCTCATACATTGCTCAGCATCTTGGTCCCAGCTTTACTTTTGAATCCTCTTCCACTTATGGTGTCTGGCATTAGTGGAGCTGGGCAGGTTCCATTATTTTGTACAAGGATATTGCCTGGGATAATTATAGACTATCTTCTACTTAACTAAACTTAACGTCTTTATACTGGTTTAGAAGACCTTGCAGAGTCTGTATACAACCAGTTACATTTACATCACCTTGCTTTAAAAGCTATGTGCATCCAGTTTATTCTTAAATGCATTAACTGTCCCCACCTCCACTACCTCCCCTGGCAATGCATTCCAAGCAGACACCACTCTCTGACAAAAAAAATGTTTCCTAATATCTAATCTGGACCTCTCTTTAGTCAACTTGTAGCTATGCCCTCGTGTTATTGTGGGTGGCTGTATTTTAAAAAACTTGTTATAGTCTAATTTATCCATTCCTCTGATCATCTTATAAACCTGTATTAAGTCACCACGAATTCTTCTCTCTTCGAGACACTGTAGGCCGGTTTTTCTGAGTCGTTCCTCAAAACTGTAATTCTGGAATCCCACTATCATCTTTGTCGCTCTTTTTTGTATTCTTTCCAGCATGTTTATATCCCCTCTATGATAAGGACTCCACACCTGTACACAGTACTCCAATCTAGGTCTAACTAAAGCTTTAAACAGTTTGACGATCACTTCCTTGCTCCTATGTTTAATATTTCTTTAAACCATACCTAACATTGCATTTGCCTTTTTCACTGCTACTTTAACTTGCTCATTCACCTTTCCTGTATGATCTATTATAACCCCTAGGTCCCTTTCCTTATCTATCTTTTTAATATTGTTTTCTCCCATTCTGTAATTATGTTCCATATTGAATCTACCCATGTGGATGACTGTACATTTATCTACATTAAACTCCATTTGCCAGCTTACAGACCATTCTCGAATTTTATCTAAATCCGACATCAATAAATCCACTTCCGCTTTAGATGAGACACTACTGCATAGTTTTGTGTCATCAGCAAATTTTGCAATCATGGATCCCATATCAATGTCCAAATCATTTATATATATCAAGAACAAAATTGGTCCCAAAACCGAGCCCTGTGGCACACCACTTTTCACTTCACACCACTCAGAGTACTCCTTATTTATGCCCACCCTCTGCCTTTTTCCCGTTAACCAATTTTCAGTCCATTTGGCAACTTCCCCACCTATTCCATGTGATTTTGACTTTCGAAATAATCTTTGATGAGGTACTCTATCAAAGGCCTTTGCAAAGTCTAGATAAATAACGTCCACTGGCTCCCCTTTATCTATGATTTTAGTAACCTCCTCCATGAATTCTAATAGATTTGTTAAGCATGATCTCCCTCTAGTAAACCCATGCTGACTATTTCTAATTAGATTAAATTTGTCTAAATGCATTACAATGTTTTCTTTGATTATTGACTAACAATTTACAGACTATGCTCGTTAAGCTCACAGGTCTATAGTTTGCTGGATCTGCCTTTTTGCCTTTTTTGAATAAGGGGATCACTTCTGCATCTTTCCAATCCCGTGGAACAATCCCTTTTGTAAGTGATTGAGAACATAATATAGCCAATGGTTTTGCTAGTTGGTCTCTAATTTCATACAGCAATTTTGGATGAATACCATCTTGACCTGGACATTTATTCACTTTCAACTCCTCCAATTTTTTAAAAACCATTTCTTCTGTAATACAGATTGATCTTATTTTCGCTGTATCCATGTCTCTTTGAAAAATATCTATAGGCTCTGGGATCTTGGAGCAGTCCTCCTTTGTGTAGACTGTGCCAAAGTACTGATTGAGCAGCTTAGCTGCCTCCGTATTCTTACTTATTATTTTCCCTGTACTGTCTATGAGAGGGCCTACTTTGTCTTTCGTTCTTTGTTTATTTCTAACATAAGAGAAGAAGCTTTTACTGTCAGTCTTGATCCTCTGAGCAAGTTTTTTTTCGAAGTCTATTTTTGCCGTTTTATTAGATTTCTGAGATATGTTCTGCTTGTCCAAATATTTTACATGTTTCTTTTGATTTACCTGCCTCTATATATTTTTTCCATGCTTTATTTTTAGCTCTTCTACATTTCACTACAAATCTAGTTATCCACTTTTTACGCTTGGGGTTTACCTCCCTACATGGAATACATTCCTCTTTTAGCGTTTCTAGAACTGTTTTAAAACTCTCCCACTCCTGTTCAACATCTGTTCCTATGACAATATCTTTCCAGATTATGTAGTTCGCTGCCTCTTTCATCCTCTTAACATCTGCCTTAGAGTATTCGTATGTTTGCGTGTTTATATTTACTTCTTTCCCAATAAGATCCCAATGGATGATTTGATGGTCACTTGAGCCAAACAGTTCCCCAACGGTAACGTTTTCAATCATATTTTCCTCTGTAGTAAAAACTAGGTCGAGTATGTTTTGGCCTCTGGTGGCTGCTTCTACATGTTGAATTAAAAAATTGTCAGTTATGCACTTAACAAAAGGTTTTGACTCTACAAGTGCTTCTGCAATATCCCATTTTATTTCTGGAAAGTTGAAATCTCCCATTAATAATAATTTCCCTTCACTTGCCTTTTCTATGCTACTAATCAGCTCCTTATCTTCCTCTTTTTGACTTGATGGACATCTATAGCACACTCCAATAACTGGTCTTTCACCCCCACATTCTATTTCTCCCCATACACTTTCATTTTTGTTACCACATGATAAATAATCTTTGATCGTTATATTAACAGAATTTATACAGTAAAATAAAACGCCACCTCACTTAGTCTTGTCTCCAACTATCCTATCTTTCTTTAACATTGTATACCCCTCTATTTCAAGTTCACTATCTGCAATCTCCTCATATGTCCATGATTCTGTTAACACTATTATATCTGGTTTTTCTTCTTCTACATACAGTTCCAATTCTTCTCTTTTATTTACTATGCTTCTCACATTTGCATAAAAACATTTTAGTTTGTAATGTTGTTGGTTTTCCTCTTTTTGCTTCTGCTTTATCATTTTAGTGTTTGCTTTTCCACTATTTATTTCACACTTCCCTGACACCAACTCTCCCCTTTGACTACATCCTCTATAGCACCCTATTGTAGGCCTATCTTTAGTCTCATACTTCATAGGCCTTACTAGTTTAAATTTCTAACACAATGATTAAACATATACTTTGCTACAACATGCTGTCCTATCTCATTTAGATGTAAACCTCCCCTATCTAACATTTTACTTGTGTCTACTTTAACATCAATAAATTCCATTCCCATGTCCGCACACATCACCTGTAACCTAAGGTTGATACCTATTATTTTGCTATCTAGATAGTCTGACCCATCTGCTCTATCTAAAATGCCAATCATTGTGACCTTTTTAAACTTTTTTTTTTTAAGTGTTCCCATAAGACTTTTATATTTATCCATAATTATTTCTGTACCATCTCTCTTTACATTATTTGTTCCTACCAATAATACAACATGACTGTTTCCTTTGTCATCTATCCTCTTTATTCTCCCCTCTATATCCTCTATCTTTGCTCCCCCAATATCCATTCTTTCAAACATGTGTTGTTTAGACAAATGTCTGCCAACCTCTCTCACCATTGAATCTCCTACTACCAATACTGACCCCTCACCTATATGTGCATACTTCTCTCCAAAGCTCTCTGCCCTGTGAACTGTTTCCTCACTCAAATCTCCCTTACTTCCTTGACTACACCTTGACTGCAGCTTCTTTAAGGTAGTGTCATAATAGTTGTGGTTTTGTAATCAACTTCTTCTAGTATTTTACCATTAGCCATATGCAACAATTACTATAAGGTCTAGTATACTGTGTTTATACTGTGGGTTCTAAATGTTGTTATAGCTAGGGTGGGGGCTGAGGATGAACTCTCAACACCAACTAAATGCTCCCATGGCGTGCGTCTCATATAGCCTCTGACAACAGAGTCCATCTCCTGGTCTTCGCACGACAGAACTGTTTTGATTAACAGGAAAAGGGGCGGAAGGCGAGCCACTTGCACCTTAAAACCAATTGTTTCAGGTAGATGGGGCTCGAAACCTAGGAAGGCAGCTCATCTAGGAGAAGGAAAACTCTGATTTCAAACCATCTGAAGCTTTGCAGATAAGATACTGGCGTATCTTGTCGAATTTTGTCATATATGGCTTGCAACCTGTTTTCTGATAACTCTGAAGGTTAGTCAGCGTTTACCAAACCTGACAACTGACGATGTGCGAAGGAATACATGCAAGAGGATACAATGCCTTATCCTAGAGCAAAGAAAGGAAACCTCAGCTGAGTGTTGTGGCAAGGCAGACCAGGCCCGTAGCCTTGGTCGGCGGCTGGTCTAGGAGGGAAGCCCCGACAGGCGAACAGATAGAGCATTGCTCTGCTGATCCGGCAGCTTGTCTTGTCCCAAATGTATTGGTATCACCTTTCCCTTGGAGCAAACAAGGCAGACTGAGAGAGGTACTATACTGCATGAGCAACACATGGTCTCTATATTTCTGCCCTGGCTTTGTGTCAAAAGCACAATTACTATCATCTGATAAGATGAAAAGAGCCAATGATACTGTTTTTATTTATGACACATACCTACTTATTGATCTTGAATTTGTATTATTTCAGAGCCCTGGAACACAAGTACTACCCATTCAATGATGAGTTTTAATCTCAGGACAAATTGTAGCCACTTCTACAGTTTATTAAGGAGATTAAGACAAGTTCTTTAGCCTCCTCCCGTCTATGTATTATCAAAGCAATATGGTCTGTTTATGTGTATCTGCAAGGATGTTACCATGGTTGTTCATTGGGTGATACCCAGTAATAGTTTTATTATCTGGCATTTAATTAGCAGCATAAATTTATAACAAGATGCCATCTATATTAAGCTGATCAACAAAGTCTAGTTTCAAATAGGCAATGAACTGAATTATCAATTTTGAAATCTTGTAAGGCACAATAATCCAATGCTGTCTCTGTAATCTACAGAAGTTACAATTGATATAATTATAATTAGGCCTGTAAGGTGCAGGTATAAGTATACTAACCAGGTACAGCAAAAGTACAATAATTAGAACTTTTAACAAATGTCCAGGTTTTTTTCAAATTCTCTGGTGATGTTTTAAAATTAATATTTAAGGATAAAAAAAATTAAAACAACTTGTTGTTTGCGAATGCCCACAATGAGTAGGTTACTCTTTTGTGTGCCCTGAAAGGGACGTTAAGTGGCGGATTGCAGTAGATTTCTTTACATCCTAAGCGTGCTGATGAAGGTGGACCGGGGTCCTCCAGACGGTTGTGCTATGCTTGGCTTCATCTGCATGTCACTCACTACTACGGGGATCACGTCTATCACTCACCTCGTTAGCCAGACTGCCATGAAAACACCCGTTTCCTATGAGGACTACTAGGAAGCCAAGGTGAGGGTCTTGGCCAGTATGTTTTGCTTTACCCTGACTAACATGTCTTATCAGTTTATTTTGCCTGACCAGACGTTAGTCTTCTTCCCTGAAAAAAACTTAAATTATAATTATAAATGATGATAGTTTACTTACTATGAAATATAGGTTATAACGACATAGGATAATTTCATGTTTCAAAGTAAGGAATCATTGCTGCCGTATGTAGAGTTGCCGCCGCACATCTGTGGGGCATAAACTTTCTAGCAACATTTTTAAAAGCGTATGATTTTATTTTTTTTTAAAGTCATGATTCTCAGGCCTTCCGAATTTGTGGATTTTACTGAATCTAGTTCTTGTTTATTATAAAAACTTTTTTTGTGTGTCATGAATTGGTTGCAGAATTGGTCTGTATTTTGACAGTTGTTAGTGAATATGTCATTGAGCATTAATACAGAAGATTGTACTGAATTTAAAAAAGAGAACGTATAAAACTGTCAAATAAGAATAACATCCAAATAGGTGGCGGTTGTAAGAAGCTATGTTCTGTAAAAGGACATACGACTTACTTTAGTTCCTCACATCCTATCATCTGGTATAAAGTGTTAGAAACTTTTATATATGAAGTGTTAGGGACTTCATTGTATGAAGTGTTAAGAGACTATATGAAGTGTTAGAGACTTCATTGTATGAAGTGTTAGAGACTTCATTATATGAGTATGAGCTTTTTTTGTGTAAGGTCGGGTGACCAGTTTCCTTCCTCATTTTCCAAAGCAAGCGAGCTACCCAGTACGCAACCATTAAGAAAGATGATATCGTTTTATTTTGCATTAAATATATTGTTTGTATCTGCATTATATTCTTTGAGATTTATACAAGATTAATAGTTTATTATCTTAACATTTCTAAGTAAACTAGCATTTATTCCCAGTAGATGTTGCATAATAAAGCTTTTACTGCATGACTATGTTCTTAACACATATGATAAGTACAGCTTCGTAAGATGACAGTTATTAAAGTGATTGTCTCAGCATAATTAACATTTATGTGAATGTTTTGCAAAGCAAGATTTTCTATTATGTTGTAATAGTTTTCCTTTAAAGAAACACACTGAGGTTTTTGAAAGTTCTAGTTTAAGCCATGTTTAGAAAATAGTGAACTCAATGTTCACAGTTGTTTCAATTTGCAAATTCATTTTCACATTAATAGTAATTGTAATTCATATAAAATAATAAGTTTATCAATATAGCTATTAATATTACAATGGTGTTTATAAATTTAAAAGCGGAGATAAATCACTAGTTTTTAAAATGAAGTGTTTTTTTTTTTTTTGCATGACATCACCTAAAAAAAATGCTGGTGTTTGCACTCTTTTTGTTATCACATTTTCTGCAATTAAAGGCGCATTGCTGGCAATCAATGGTGGAAAGAGTACTTCCAAAAACTTTTTAATCTAAAGGCAATAAATATTTATCCCAAGAAACAAGAAACATCTAGAACAATAGAAAATTATAAAGAACAGCCATAACAATAAGTCACCATGTCAGCATATCAACTGAAACAGTTCATTGTGGAAAGACACAGGGAAGTGACTAGAGAATAATTTATGAGTGCATGGAAGGAAAGTAGAGTACCAGATGATTGGCAACAATAATACAAAACTGGAAGGAAAGAGTCAGTAAAAGATACTATGATACATTCATAAGAATTTTATTACTACTTATTACAGAAGAAATATATACAACAATACTTGAACAAAGAATAAGACCAATTGTTGAACCTCATCTCAGCAAAGCTTAATTTGGGTGCCTTAAGACGATTTAGTGTTGTCCATACGACCCCTTGTGGTTATCGAAAAGGCACGACAAACTGCGTTAGATGCCTTCCCACCTTTCTACCCTGCGGGTTACATGTTTACGGAAAGGCTTCGGTGGTAACCCTGAGGCAAAATCTGCATCCTTTGCTATCTCCAGTCGTTTCGATGAATGTCTTGCCACTGGCAGAAGGTAGCTTAGGCTCTGTGAGTGAGGTTGAGAGTGAGGTGCGTAGTTTCTTCCTCACTTTAATCCAAATCTCCGCGCAAGTCACCCATTTCAGCGGACACAGCCAGAGATACGACTGTCCACACGGCTGAACAAAGAGAGTGGTCTTCATCACTTGTGATGGACAAACTATCAAGACGATTTAGTGAAAGAAAAATAGAATATGACATACATTTAAACATGTCATTTATAGATCAGAAAAAGCTTTGATAGAGTTTATTGTACCATATGAATACAAATGAATGAAAGATGCTTTTGAAATAATTACAGAATTTACCATTTATAAAGACATAATAACAAATGAAACCAGGGTAATTGCATCACCAGAAGTGGAATTAAACATATAAATCGAATAATCCAACTTGTTAAATGAACTACTCTTTGCAGACAAGCAAAGTCTAACATATGAGGGTGAAGATATACTGCAAAATCATATGAATGTACTTGGTACAGTCTGTGAAAGATATAATATGAAGATTAGCACATCAAAGATGTAAACTTTAACGATTAACAGAACACCAGATCCACTAAACATACATATAAACAATATCAAACTTAAACACGCGCAAGAGTTTAAATACCTGGGAAGTTTTTTTTGCAGAAGATGGAAGGCTTGATAATGAAATTGAAGCTAGATGTCAGAAGGCTTCTTCTGTGACTTATCAACTGTCACTTCTACTTAAACACCTGAATATCAGCTTGGCAACAAAGCAACAACTGATTAACAGTATGTTAAACTTGGTCTTTATCCCAGGCACAGGAGGGGGAAATTACAACTTGTAAAATATTAAATGTCTGGCATAAGAAATTGTTTGAGAGGATTTTTCTAGTTCTCGATCTGAAGTAGTTTTCTTTTATAGTCAAACTAACAAATCTCTAAATATAGAAGATCTAGCTAGAGAGATTAAATTATACAATGATAAATTATAAGTGACGTAATGTAGTCAGTAGCTCTGCTTGCTGTCAAAATATATGAAAATGGTAGTAAATATGTGTAAATCAGATTACACTGAATGCTATATAACTCAATAGTGGCACAAGACATACTTGTAAATTTTACTGTTTGGAGTTTAGTGAAATGATTTTATTACTATTGCTAGTGACATTGTGACAACAACAAAAATTTGTTAGATTGCTGTGTTCTCTGCAATTATTTTGCGCTTCTTAACTCATTCATTCTGGAATATTCTGACTTCTGAACATTGTTAGTTTTGAAATGGGAAAACTCCTGATATTAAGTTTAGGTAAATTTTTGAATTCAGAAAAGGTTTTTGATTGAGAAATTTTCAAACATAAGTATGGTTATAGTTCAAGTCAATGTATCTGCTTTGTAGCAGTGTAAGAAAGTTTGGAAACCAATATATCAGCTCAACAGAGGGGACCAAGAAAGGAGAATGGAGCCACAACTGACATCTCCACACAAGGAGCTTGCATTAATGTATCCACACAAAGAGCTTGCATTAATGTATCCACACAAGGAGCTTGCATTAATGTATCCACACAAAGAGCTTGCATTAATGTATTCATGTGGTTTTACACTGATTGTTTATATAGCACTCTGTTTTCAGGTTATCCCATAACCGGTGAGGTCGTTGGGGCACACATGAAGACATCCTCACAACACCACGCCACCCTTCTCTGTCAGCGGCTGCTGCCTGTGACTTTTCTGGTCGGAGATTGGTCCATTCTTTTATGTTGTCCTCCCATCTCTTTTTGGGAAGGCCTCTTCATCGTCTGCCATGCACCTTTCTGTGGAGGATTGTATTTGCAAGACCATTTGATCTCGATATGTGACCGTACCAAGCGAGTTTCCTTCTTTTGACAGTTGCCAAGAGGTCTTCAAAAGGCCCTATTGCTGTTGTATTTCTATCTCGTATTTCCTCATTTGTAACTCAATCTTTGTACGTGACGTTTAAAAGTCTTCGGAAACATCTCATCTCGAAGGCCTGTATCCTTCGTTGGAGGTCCGCTGTAACTGTCCATGTCTCACAAACATAGAGGAATATTGACAGGACCAGTGTACGCATTAATCTGATTTTCGTGCACAGTGCTAACCGTTTGTCTTTCCAGATTGTGTTAAGCCACGCAAGCGCCGCTATTGTCTGTGCTATTCTGGCCAACACCTCACATTTTGATCCTTCATCACTGACAATCTACCCTAGATATTTAAAACGGTCAACCACTTCGAGTTCCCGACCGTTAGCTTTTACCTTGCCGTTGAAGCCCTCAGCGTTGTTGGTCATTAATTTTTTCATTTTACCTGATTCTTATTGTGGCTGCATCTTTGATGTTTGCACAGTCAGACAAAATCCGGTGATCAACTTGACTGTTATTTGGAGCTCCTCTTCAGCTCTGTATAGTTTTGAATCATTAGGCTTATACTGGGACAGTCCTGTAATACAGGTTCAATAGTTTGTTGATGTAGTTGACATGCACAGTGGTGAACCAGACAGTAGAAGCTTGTGCATATGTCTGTTCAGTTTGTTGTGCTTTGTCCTTGGGAGAAGAAGGCTGATCTGTCCCTGCTAGTCAAAGAAGTGATAGTCGTCATTTGTTTGGTTCTGTTCTCTTCTGACAACCTGGATAGCTCTTTTTCTCAAAGAATGTGATGTCAGTGTCTTCTTGTTCACAATCTCCTCCCCTTTTTGCTAGCCCATCTACCTTCTTGTTCACAATCTCCTCCCCTTTTTGCTAGCCCATCTACCTTCTTGTTCACAATCTCCTCCCCTTTTTGCTAGCCCATCTACCTTCTTGTTCACAATCTCCTCCCCTTTTTGCTAGCCTATCTCCCTGTTTCTTGTTCCCTGGTATGCCACAGTGGGATGGTTGACACTGAAGTATGGTTCATTTTCTTGTAGCTACCTTGCTCAGTTCATTCCTCAGGTGTGGGGAGGTTATCACCATTGAGAGCTTGCAGTACTGAAAATACATCTGTGAAGATTACAACCTGATGGCAGTCAGAATTATTGTTATAAATAATATCCACAGCTTGAACCTCAATTGTATAATTAGAGTAGATTTTACCATCTATTAGTGAGTATAAACAATTTATAGCCATCATTCACAGTGTATATAAATGATTGTATGTGCTACGAGGGTAAGTCGGTAAATAGATTACAAATTACTATTTTAAAAACTAAATTATTACGAGCTTGAAAACTATTTCTTTTATTGCATTTACTTTTTCCATTATTACTCAAAATGATAACATAATTTCCTCAAAGATTGATACAATTATCTCATCACTTTATCAATGCATCAAATCTTGCAGCCAAGAAGTCTTTGGCCTGCTATCTTAGCTACATTTGCACTTCACGTTCAACCTCTTCGTCATTCGTGAAATGTCTCCCATCAAGGTGGGTTTTTAGAGCACCAAATATGTGGAAATCGCTCGTATCTGCAAGGTGGATGTTCAAGAAGATGCCATCCCAGTTGGTAAATTTTCTCCTGGCTTAATTGAGGCTTATGTGGTCTGGCATCATCTTGAGGAAGCAGTACTCCTCTAATCAGCAGGCCTCTATGTTTTTTTCTAATTGCATTCTGAAGCATCAACAGAATTTTACAGGAAGCATTTGCTTATAATATCCTTTGTAGAAGTGCAGAAAGTCCTATTGTCTGGGAAAAAAAACACTGTGGATACAGACACTATTTTGCATCTTAGTTGTGCTAGTGTATTCAACACCTAGCATCTGTTACCTGCAGTAATTACAAAACTGGATGTTGCTGCCACCTAATGACACCTTTACAGACTATCAGCTTCATTTTTCAGCTATCCCATATCAGTGTGTGACCTACTTACTGACACCCTCATATAAAGCTCCTCTAGAGCTGCAGAAGACTCCCAACTCATGGAATAGCATGTTTGAGTGTGGAGTAGCCTTCTTGATTTTAAAAAAATGATTTTAGAACAATACCCAAATATGATACATGGAATAGATGATTGAAAATCCTGTTGTCCTGAGGATTAAAAAAAACAAAAGATATATATGCTAAATATAGAACAGTTTCTAGTTATTGTTTGGCAGATGTTACCGACTGAAGAAATAATTCAGTATGTGTGAATTCTGCATCTAATTGCTGCATTGTTTTTGTATTGTGCCATAAATATTTCAACAGTATTATAACTGCTGTTTTATGCATTAAAAATATATATATATATATAATTGTAACCTCTTCTTCTTCAATGCGATTCAAAGAAGCCACCTCAATCTCTGTTAATTTCTGTGATTTTCCATTTATGACATTCTTCTTATAGTTCACTGCTCCATCTACATGCTATCTGTTCTTCATCTTTGTGATATTTATCTTCTTTCTCTTGCATTTTACTGCAGCCTTTATTTAAGTCTTTGCATTTTTAGTGACTTTTTGAAAGCATTAAAAGAAATATTTAGTATATTTTTATGAATTATCAATATCCATGAGAAATAGTCATCATTACTATGTGTATATGTAAAAGTAACAGTTTTCCTGTTTAATGATGATTTCCTGTACATATCTATCATAAAATCAGTCATTGATTGCATACAAGAGCCTTCTTAACACAGACACTCTTCAAACTTTCAAGTGCACCAGAATATACAGCTCATCGCTGTGCAAATTAATCCTGGTTACAGCTCAGTGACAAGATCCAGACTGCAGCACAAACAGGGAACGTCGGGCAAATGTATGATAGTATAAAGATAACTATTGGTTCCATAATTTTCTTTTAATGCACCACTCAAAATCATCAAAAATTAATGACAAGAGTTAACAGATGGAGTGATGGATAGTCATCACACCTTGAGTCCTCATCACTGTCAAAAGCTATGCAAGTATGGAGGAGATTGACATTGGACCATCTCTAGATCTTAAAGCCATTTAAAGCTGGTCTCCAGCCAGTGATAGGATCCCACCTGATCTCTGTAAGGATGCACTTTTGTGGCTGATGCATGTGCTGATATTGCGATGTCAGTGTTGGAAAGAGACAAATACATCTCAAGGTATGAGAGATGCAAGGATTAAAACATACAGAAATAAAGGGGATAGAAGTCACTATCTGCTCAGTGTTGTTGGCAAAGTCTTTACCAGAGTCATTTTAATGCATCTACAATAATTGGCTGAAAGTGTGCATCCAGGGTTGCAATATGGATTAAAATCTAGAAGATCAAAGATACTAAATCTTTTCTTTTTGACAACTTCAGGAAAAGTAAGACGAGCAGAATGTCCTTTTATGCCGCCTTCATTGATCTGACAAAGACATTTGATCTGGTTAGACAGGTAATTAAAATGCTTTTAAAAATAGGCTGCCTGTAAAACATGGCTGAAGTGAATAATATCGTTCCATGAGGACATGACAAGATTAGTTCAATTTTGCTATCAAATATCACAAATCTTCCATTTTTCATAGTACTGCAAAACAAGACTGTGTCACCTGTGACCATGACACTATTCGGGGTCTTCTTGCTCTGCTACTGAAGCATGCATTTGGTAATGCAACAGAAAGAATTGGTCTTCACACTAGATCAGATGGGCTTCTATTTAATCTTGCAAAGCTCAGGCCTAGGTATTTGGGAACTGTTTTTACTGAAGATGGGGGGGGGACTGCATGAGCTAGTGGTTCAGTGACAGGGCCCACAATTCTTCTTCTTCGTACGCAGTCAGACATCAACCTGTATTTTTTCGAAAAAAGCAGTGGTCATCCTGAGGCTGTCGACACTGCCATAGAGCTTGTCTAGTGTTGCCACTGGTGATGGCCACATCTGCTATCTCTGATCCTCGTATGTCGGGCAGTTTTGAGCAAATGCTCAGCGGTCATTTTCCCGGTACCACACGAGCATTCGTCAGTGCCACCTATCTTCAATTTTTTGAATAGGTGGTACCTCAGTCTATTGTGGCCAGTGCGAAGTCTGAAGACCACGACCTGCTCTCTTCTGTTCAACTGGTAATAGGCATCGTTTTTTGTGTAGCCAGTATGTTCGGTTTCCCATTTGGTCATGTATCTAGCTCCAATAAGCCGTTTTGACTCTTCGTATGTCACACTAGTATCTGGTTGTGGTAGTCTTGCACCTTCTTTTGCCAGTCTGTCTGCCTCCTCATTGCCTTGGATGTTGCAGTGGGATGGAACCCACTGTACCACTATGCTTTTTGGTGCGGACTGCTGGCATAGTTGACAGAGTACTGCTCTTAAATCATTAAGTTCAGTATTTTTCTGGCTTTTTAGTGCTGTGACTACGGCCAGGGCATCTGTAAGCAGGACTATATGGCTTTCATTCCTTTTACCTGTCAACATTTCTTCCACTGCCGCCCTCAGTGCCTCTGCCTCCGCTCTGAAATTGCTGGTGTATTTTCCAGTTGCCAATGACAGTGTTATTTTTCTGCCATTTGGTAGGCTCAGGAATGCCCCTACCACTCCGTTCTGTGTTGTGTTTGTTACAGAACCGTTGGTGTATGGATGGGTCCAGTCCATGCTTGGGTAGTTTTTCGTTATGTACCTCAGGGTTGTATCTCTTCTTTCTTTTTCAGTCTGGCAGTTTTTGTTTCCAATACCTGGTATATTTTCTACCACCTCTGGAAATATATGCTGCCTCCAGGTAGGTTTTCGTACAGTAGGGATGGGCTTTGGTGTTGTTAGTGCGTTCATAGGGTCTTCGTGCATCTTTGCTTTGGCTATTTCTGCAAAGTTTCTCCGCTTTAGTTTCCCATTTCCCAAATTGTTTAGTCTCTGGTGCATTGGATGGTCAGTCAGTCTTCTGAGTTTCTCTGCTCGCTGCTACGCTCTGCAGTCTCTTCTGTCGGTTATGGATTGCAGTTTTGTAATCTTTTCGAGTTCTACAATTGGCGTTGACTTCATGCCTCCTGTTATAACTCTCATGGCTTGGTTTTGGAGTTTGCTAATTTTATCGAAGTTCGCCTTTGCTGCTGTTGTCCATGCCGCAATGCCATACTTGAGAACTGGTCTCACTCTTCCAGTGTACAGTTTCTTTAGTATACTTTCGTCTGCTCCCCAGCTTGTGCCAGCAAGTGTCCTCATCCAACAGACGGTCGTTGATTGATTTCAAAATGTCACTCCTATCCATCACTAATGTGCCCATGATGAGAGCTTGTGAAGCCAAGATGTCAGCTCTTTCATTGCCTTGAATTCCAACATTACCAGGACAGTAGATCCGTGTCAACCTTTTAGACGCTTGAGGCCTCAACAGCTGCTATCCTCAAGTACCTCAGCTATCCCTTCTGTACCTAAGTGAGAGAGTTGTGGCCATCACTATATGAATGAAAATTATATGCTGACAGCATCATTCATACATGTCAACTTCTTGTACAAGTGAAAGCACGTGCACTAGACCGATTTAAACCTTACTAAAGATAAAATAAAGTCATAAAAATGTGCATTGCTGTACATGTTGGATTTTTTGGGGGAAGGGGAATTATATGTGAAAAAGTGGGTAAACACTTATAGGTCATAATAAGCAACAAGTCTTAACAGTAACAAATTCAAACTGCTTAAAAATGTAAGCAATTATCAATGCATTTTTTGATATTTTTAGCAGGTTATGTAACGTCTGCTACTCATTTTTAAAAATGAAACTTCCATCTGGGCTGCCTAAGGAGGCTGCTGAACATAAAATGGCAAGATAATATTCACAGATATAGAAATTCTTTTCCGGGTTGGCATGACAAGTATCCACACAATTCTGTGAAAATCACAGCGTATCTTTTGCGTTCGCCTTATTTCTCTAATCCCCAAGGCGGTATGCGTTGCACTGTGGTTTTTATTTTGCGCCTGTCGGCCCAATGCATCCGATTTCAGCATGCATTTTATGTAAGGGTCTGCTTCCTCCTGCATTTTTTCTAAGGGTTTGCTTCCCCAGGGTAACGGCCGGTGCTGTGATGGGGATCGAACCCAGCACCTTCTGGTTGTGAGCCGTGCCACTTAACCACTAGGCCACGCCGTCCCCCCCTTTGATTGGTTTGATCAGCCACCTCCGAACCCACTCCAGGATTGACAGATGACAATGTGATCCTCTTTGATTGGTTTGATCAGCCACCTCCGAACCCACTCCAGGATTGACAGATGACAATGTGGTCCTCTTCAGAAACAATGGATAAACAACAGCAATATTGAAACAAACACAACCATTGTCAATCACAGTATGAAATTATCAGGAGGTACATTTTAGATTCTTCTTCTGCATTCATCCTGTAAAGGGCGTTGTGTTGTAGTTTACAGCATAGCTGCAATATCTGCACATTTCGGCCTAACCATGCAGTTTCAGCTGGCTTTTTTGGGTACCGGGTTTGCCGTCCCACTTTGATCTCTATTCTTTTAGCCAGGCTACACTAGTGCAGTCTGTTTCCAGGGTCGCCACTTGGAGGCGAAATAGAGTCTTGGTCACCCTGATGGCAAGCCGCCGGATATGAGTCGCTGGCTGCTGTCAACTCATTCACTGTGCTGTAGCTATGAGTCGCTGGCTGCTGTCAGCTCATTCACTGTGCTGTAGCTATGAGTACTAGCTGCTGTCAGCTCATTCACTGCCACATCTTCAACCTTACAGTTAGATTGATTGTTATAGGAACCCAAATGATCACACTACAAATAATGGCATAGAGTAAAAGGAGAATGTACCTGCACTTAAAGATGTCCCCATGTGATGATCGTTGATTGCTTTGTCAGTCGTTGACCAGGGATCAAGATGCTGAGCAGTGCATAGCTGCAGTAGTCAGCGACTCATAGCTGACTGCTAGCACCAGGGCCAGCGAACCAAAGCTGCCAAGACCCTTCTACACCTCCACGCAGTGATCCTGGATAACAGGCTGCAGCAGGGCAGACTGGCTAAGGGGAAGGGATCGAACAGGGAATGCTAACCCGGTACTCAAACAATGCTTGCGGAAGTTGGATGTGTTGGACCGAAAGGTGCAAATATCGCAGTCAAGCTGTAAACTACAACACAACGCATTCCGTTCTCTGGACTACATTCTGCTACTAAAGCCCTTTCAGGGTTTGGTAGCGGGAGATTGAGAACGGACGCAGAAGAAGAAGAAGTCGTTGACCAAGGATGTAAGAGGAATGGTTGAATAATTCTGTTCAGACATCAAGATTTAAAAAAAAAAATATAAATTAATGTGTATGTATATATATAATTTGTAGGGGAACTGAGACGCTACTCTGGTCAGGCACAACATACTGTCCAAGGCCACTATCTCTCTTCCATGTAGCGTTCTATGGAAACAGTTGTTTTTAAGGCAATCTGGCTGACGAGATATTCATCGACATGATCCCCATAGTAGTGAGCGTCACGCAGATGAAGCCAAGCATAGCACAACCACCTGGAGGACCATGGCCCACCTTCATCAGCACGCTCGGGATATGAGGAAAGTTACTACAACCTGCCATTTAATGCCCATTTCAAGGCACAAAAAAGAGTAAACTCTTTGTAGTAGCAAAACTCTTTAGGGAAAAAACGTGTAAAACTTTACAGAGTTTAACATTTGAGGAAATGTGAATGAAGAATACAAATTACTTGTAACTTTCACATCTTGATATCCATGATCATTTCTGACAAATTTATAGACATAGAATTTCAGTTCAGTTCATCCCGTAACCCATCAGGTCGTTGGGGCACACATAAAGACATGAAAATCCCACGCCAGCTCTCTCTGTCTGTCGTCGCCTGACGTATCTCACCGAGACGAAGGCCTGACCACTCAGTGATGTTGTCCACCCATCTCTTCCTTGGACGTCCTCGCCCTCTCTGTCCCGGTACGGATCCAAAGAGTACCGAGTTGGGAATTCCGTTGGACCTCGCGACGTGCCCGCACCAGGCCATCTTTCGTCTTTTGACAGTTGTGAACAGATCTTCAAAAGGACCAATAGCGTCTTCAACTCTCTGACGGATGTCTACGTTCGTGACACGATGTATATGTAACATTTAGGAGTTTTCTATAGCACCGCATTTCCATTGCACGTATTCTGCCCTGGACATCTGCTGTAATGGTCCAGGTCTTGCAGGCATACAGAAATATTGACAGCACCAACGAGCGCAGTAGTCTGACTTTTATGCCGAGGGCGAGGCGCTTGTCTCGCCAAATAGGTCGCAGCCTAGTCAGCGCTGCTGTTGTTTGTGCTATTGCAATTACCTCTGGCTTCGAACCCTCTTCGCTGATCAACGATCCAAGATATTTTAAACGTTTCACCACCTCAAGTACCTGCCCATTTGCCTCTATGACAGATTGAAACCCTGCAACGTTATTGGTCATGAGCTTTGTTTTATCAGCATTTATTTCCATACCAAAACTCAGGGCCGTTCTATCCAATCTACCAATCAACTCCTGGAGTTCCCTATCTGTGCCTGCCAATACATCAATATCATCATCAAAGCGGAAGTTTGTGATAAGCCTGTCACCTATTTTAACCGTGCCAACATGTCCTTTTAAGGTCATCTCCATTATTCTCTCCAAGAAGATATTGAAGAGTGTGGGGAAGAGTATACAACCCTGCCTCACACCCACCGTCGTACGGAACCAATCGCCTAGCGTTCCCTCTACTGAGACAGCGCTGGTCGCCTGCTGATACAGGTTTGCAATTACCCTCACAATATCACTGTTGAACTTATTAGGCCTAATTGTTGACCATAGCGCCGCATGCCACACTCTGTCCAACGCCTTTCGAAAGTCAATGAAGGCATGGTAGAGTGGTTGATGATACTCTGAGTACTTCTCAGTCAGTAGACGAAGATTAAATATCTGCTTGATGGTACTCCTTCCCGCTCGAAAGCCCGCTTGTTCTTCGGCAATGATACTCTCCGCCTGAGGATTCAGTCTGTTAAGTAATATCCTCAAGAGAACTTTACTTGGGTGACTTATCAGACTGATTGTTCGATAGTTCTGACACACATTTAGGTTTCCCGATTTAGGCAATGGTATAATGACTGATTTTGTCCAGCAGGTGGGCCACACTCCTGTCTGCCAAATTTTATTGCAGATGTAAGTCAGGGTAGTAATTGTCGCCTCACCTCCCACTTGTAGGAGCTCTGCTGGAATATTATCCACACCGACAGCCTTCCCTCTCTTCAGTATTTTTACGGCTTCATATACCTCTTCCCTTGTTATCGTTTGATTTTCCTATAGAATTTCAGGGGATAAATTTTGCACAACAAAATGGACACGAGAACGGACTTTATTATTTCTTAAATTAGTTAGATATTGACCACTGGTGACCTTCACTGATCTCTCTTCATGTGTTCTCAAACATTGTTTATGGTTTGTCTAGTTCATTCTCTGACATTATCAAACTCTTTCTGTTTTCCTTGCAATTGAATCTGGTATCTAATATTTCCATTTGTTGGCATCATAAGATGACTGAGCTGACTATGATTTGTTTCTACTGGTTCCCAATGTATGCACTCTTTGAATTTCTTATTATTATTTCTGGAGGTATCTGCATTTACAAAACTAGGTTTGCTACTTCCATCTTAGTTCCATATTTAGTGTTCCAAAGAAACCAAGTGACACCTGATAAATAGCACATCTCCATAGAGACAAACTGACACCTGATAAATAGCACACTTCCATAGAGACAAACTGACACCGGATAAATAGCACACCTCCATGTTGACAAAGTGACACCTGATAAATAGCACACTTCCATAGAGACAAACTGACACCTGATAAATAGCACACTTCCATAGAGACAAACTGACACCTGATAAATAGCACACCTCCATGTTGACAGAGTGACACCTGATACATAGCACACCTCCATGTTGACAAAGTGACACCTGATAAATAGCACACCTCCATGTTGACAAAGTGACACCTGACAAATAGCACAGCTCCATGTTGACAAAGTGACACCTGATAAGTAGCACACCTCCATGTTGACAGAGTGACACCTGATAAATAGCACATCTCCATAGAGACAAACTGACACCTGATAAATAGCACACTTCCATAGAGACAAACTGACACCTGATAAATAGCACACCTCCATGTTGACAGAGTGACACCTGATACATAGCACACCTCCATGTTGACAAAGTGACACCTGATAAATAGCACACCTCCATGTTGACAAAGTGACACCTGACAAATAGCACAGCTCCATGTTGACAAAGTGACACCTGACAAATAGCACACCTCCATGTTGACAAAGTGACACCTGATAAATAGCACAGCTCCATGTTGACAAAGTGACACCTGATAAATAGCACACCTCCATGTTGACAAAGTGACACCTGATAAATAGCACATCTCCATAGAGACAAACTGACACCTGATAAACAGCACACTTCTATAGAGACAAACTGACACCTGATAAACAGCACACTTCCATAGAGACAAACTGACACCTGATAAATAGCACACCTACATGTTGACAGAGTGACACCTGATAAGTAGCACACTTCAATAGATATTAAGTGACTTCGGCTAACTCTTTGCTATCAACAGCAAACTTGATCTTTATCTAAAACATGACATTGAATGCAACACCTTGTGCAAGAATAAAAACATGACCTTGCCAACACAACATTTATATGGGGGGAAAAGTTGGCACACTCGTGGAGACATTTGTCTGTGCAGACATGTCTGCCAGACAGGACCTTGATGGAAGTTGTCGTGGGGGACATTGGAACTAATGAGCATGTTGTAAAAGGTATCAGCCCCATGTTATGGTTACCATCACTGTGGTTGTGTGTTAATAATATATAAGAAAGGTTGACATTCAGTTTTACATGATAACGGTAAGAGACATACACTATCGCCTTCACTGCAGCACCTTGAAGACCTTGCATCTAGATTAGGCCTTCACATCTCGGGATATAATGGGAAAAAAACATGAACAAAAATTGTAAAAGTTGATTAAGATTGAGTTTAATCAAAATTTAAAAATGGGTATGGTCAGATACAGCACCGAGACGAGAACACAAACAGTTATGACCAATAGGCCTTCATCAGGGACAACAATACTGAACTAACAAATCAACCTATAAGGAAAAAATTGGTCTAGAGGAAGGCATGGCGATGATATAGTGAAAGCGGGAGGTACGACGACACAACAGTAGCAGCAATGGTGGTACAAACAAAATTAAAATAGGCGAGGCTGCGGCAGCTCTGTGAATGTATATAATGGGGAAAAAAACTTTGAATCTCAGGATATAAAACCTTGACAATCCCACAACATGAAATATTGCTCATGGCAGCTATATCAACTCCAGTGAGGATTTCATTCACCTGGGCGGCAAACAACATTTCTAGTGCACGAAGTCACCCAGACATCATTTAAAGAGTTAGCCTGACTGCCAACTCTATGAATGCCTTACATCAAGTCTTGAACCAACAGAAGCCTTAACCGCTAGGCGTACAACACAGCGCAATGCGTTTAATGATGACAAACACCAAAATGATTCATCGAGGTGGTGATCGACCCAAGGAGACCCCCCCCCCCCCCTTCCCCATCCTCCCCGGTGGGAAGAAAGTCGGACCCCTTACCAGAAATTCTATTGGTGGTCCCATTACCTACACCACGTGGAGAACTAGGTAAATCGCTTCTGACCAAAATAGAGAGAAAAGGGTCCTTAATATACTATATTGGAATGCAGAGTGTCCAAATTAAGAAACTACCACTTACTAGCAAGCTTCAAGAAGAAAATATAGACATTACCTGTATTTATGAAACTCAGAGACCTACTTAATCCCTAATCACATATTGTCTTTAAGAGGATATAAATCCAGACGGTTTGACCGAGGGCCACAAAGAAAGTGTGATTCAGTTCAGTTCATCCCGTAACCCATCAGGTCGTTGGGGCACACATGAAGACATGAAAATCCCACGCCAACCCTCTCTTACCCGGGCTGCGACCGATCCGGTATAATAGAATTCCATTGTGTCCTCATGTGTGACTCTTAGGCTTGAAATCACCTGGCGGCGCCCATCTCCCCTCCAAGCTGCGGTGGGCCAACATCTGCAAGTAACCTGAAGGAGCCCGTCCCCCCAGGCGAGCCATTGCTTCATTAGCCTAGAGCCTCACGGTTCTAGTTGCCCAGTGTGTACCCCGAGGTGGTGAGGTTGGCTTGTGAGCTCACTTTAATCGGCAGGCTACTAATTTCACTTTTCACTCTTCCAGGAAAGAGCTAGCCGACCTCAGCGCCACTGGAATGCGGCGCCAAGCATGAGCACATCTTACACCTTCCGGTCATGGCACGCAATTTCCAAGCAGGTCGTGCACACCAACCAAGGACGGTGCGCAAACCGCAGTGACGTCCTATCCAACTACGCGTATTCTATTACACATGAAGAACAGATCGTGTATCTCCGAATTCCGATGACATTTACACACATAGGCTTCCTGTGAATAGCGTAGGACGTGTTAGAAAATGATCGTCACACAACACCGTGCCCCACACATGAAGTGGAACGAACAAACCACACGAATATCGTAGACCATGAGAGCAGTTGTTGCTTGGTCGCCATCTTACCGGAAAGTGTGATTATGTTCATCAAAAACACTATATCGCGCAGAGGTTACAAACTTCACAAACAACCAAGCTGAAATCATCGCTGCGGGCGTCAATGTAGACGGCCATAACATAAAGGTGATCAATCTATATTGCCCCATTCGATAAGGATCTGTTACTGGTAACAGTGAAGGTACAGCACACACATTGCCTAACTGTTGGAGATTTCAACAGCCACTCACAAAGATAGGGGTATGCAGAGACAAAACAAATATGTCACCGAAGTAGAAAACTGGAATGCTGACTAACTTACAGCGATCATAAACAAAGCTGGCGATGTCACTGGCGTTTACTTTAGGAAATGGCAGTCTACCCCAACACCCGACCTTGACAATGACAGTCTACCCCAACACTACACCCGACCTTGTCAATGACAGTCTACCCCAACACCCGACCTTGTCAATGACAGTCTACCCCAACACCCGACCTTGTCAATGACGGTCTACCCCAACACCCGACCTTGTCAATGACAGTCTACCGTAACACCACACCCGACCTTGCCAATGACGGTCTACCCCAACACCCGACCTTGCCAATGACAGTCTACCCAAACACCCGACCTTGTCAATGACAGTCTACCCCAACACCCGACCTTGTCAATGACAGTCTACCCCAACACCACACCCGACCTTGCCAATGACAGTCTACCCCAACACCCGACCTTGCCAATGACAGTCTACCCCAACACCACACCCGACCTTGTCAATGACAGTCTACCCCAACACCCGATCTTGCCAACGACAGTCTACCCCAACACCACACCCGACCTTGCCAATGACGGTCTACCCAAACACCCGACCTTGTCAATGACAGTCTACCCCAACACCCGACCTTGCCAATGACAGTCTACCCCAACACCCGACCTTGTCAATGACAGTCTATCCCAACACCACACCCGACCTTGTCAATGACAGTCTACCCAACACCCGACCATGTCAATGACAGTCTACCCCAACACCCGACCTTGCCAATGACAGTCTACCCCAACACCCGACCTTTTCAATGACAGTCTACCCCAACACCACACCCGACCTTGCCAATGACGGTCTACCCCAACACCACACCCGACCTTGCCAATGACGGTCTACCCCAACACCCGACCTTGTCAATGACAGTCTACCTCAACACCCGACCTTGCCAATGACAGTCTACCCCAACACCCGACCTTGCCAATGACAGTCTACCCCAACACCACACTCGACCTTGTCAATGACAGTCTACCCCAACACCCGATCTTGCCAACGATAGTCTACACCAACACCACACCCGACCTTGCCAATGACAGTCTACCCCAACACCACACCCGACCTTGTCAATGACAGTCTACCCCAACACCCGACCTTGCCAATGACAGTCTACCCCAACACGACCTTGTCAATGACAGTTTACCCCAACACCCGACCTTGTCAATGACAGTCTACCCCAACACCCGACCTTGCCAATGACAGTCTACCCCAACACCACACCCGACCTTGCCAATGACAGTCTACCCCAACACCACACCCGACCTTGCCAATGACGGTCTACCCCAACACCACACCTGACCTTGCCAATGACAGTTTACCCAAACACCACACCCGACCTTGCCAATGACGGTCTACCCCAACACCCGACCTTGTCAATGACAGTCTACCCCAACACCCGACCTTGCCAATGACAGTCTACCCAAACACCCGACCTTGTCAATGACAGTCTACCCCAACACCCGACCTTGTCAATGACAGTCTACCCCAACACCCGACCTTGTCAATGACAGTCTACCCCAACACCACACCCGACCTTGTCAATGACAGTCTACCCCAACACCACACCTGACCTTGCCAATGACAGTCTACCCCAACACCACACCTGACCTTGCCAATGACAGTCTACCCCAACACCACACCCGACCTTGTCAATGACAGTCTACCCCAACACCACACCTGACCTTGTCAATGACAGTCTACCTCAACACCCGACCTTGCCAATGACAGTCTACCCAAACACCCGACCTTGTCAATGACAGTCTACCCCAACACCCGACCTTGTCAATGACAGTCTACCAAAACACCCGACCTTCTCAATGACAGTCTACCCCAACACCCGACCTTGCCTTCTCAACAGGAGACGCCAGCTACAACATAGACACAGTTGTTCTTAATCAATCGGCAGACAGTGACCACAAACCAATAAAGCTAGTGAAGAACACACAGTCCATGAAAATAAGTCACTGTCCCGTTTGAATTACAAAAGAACCGACTGGAACATTTTTGCAACACTGTCAGACATATATTGCTGTTAGATTAACATCCCCAAGCAGCTGTTATTCAGTGAGCTCGAAACAGGCAGTCGCTCATTGGTAGGACAGAAGAAACGCTGCAGAAACTCTTGAAAGTGTCTCTGGATAACATCAACATTGATGTCACCTTTTGCGAGTTGTTTGCACCGAACTGTTCCATCTGGCACGCTAGCACCACCAAAGGTGCTCATATCGCAGAGCGAATCTCCATCGTGGAAGCTTTAATGCCACATTAAAGAACAGAGCACACGACAACTCCACAGCCGACTCCTCATATGAGTGCCCCAGGTGCAGCAAAGTCTGCCATGCCAGGATCGGTCTTTATAGCCATATAAAATAACTATTTCGCAACACAGGTCGCCATATTAGCTTGCGATGGGCAACTATTATTTATATTATTATGTTTATCTAACTAGTTGCAGTGGATATTCTTATATTCAGGGCGTACTGATAATGGTGGCCCTGGCCCCCTTCTGGCTGTAGAACGACGCTATGCCAGACTCACAACTACGGCTATCGCAGGACCAAAACCCACCTCGTTGGCTAGGCTGCTGTTTGTAACACATCATGTTTCAGGATGTACGATGTAGACATGGGGTGGGCTTGTCCAGTATATTGTCTCTAACAATGAAGGACACAGATTGAGTGTTGTTCTGCACTTATTTTTGAGCGAGGTGCTCCACACAAATAGTGTATGCACATTTACTTTACTGTTTCTTCCACTTGCGTTGTTGAGCGGCGTGGGGAGCTGACTTGTTCACTGCTGAGATGAATGTGCTGCTATGGTCGTTCTAAACCCTAACTGTGTTACGTTATCAATCGATCTGTCACGTGGTCTGTCGTGTACTATGTAACCAGATGTTTTTTGTTTCGTATGCGTGCCGTGGTAGTTGATTCATTTACATGTCTCTGCCTTACTACGAGTAAGCCCATCTGACCCTGTTGCTTAACGTAAGTGGATAGGCCTACGAGACGGCGCTCAAGCGAGGCATGTGTTGTCCTTAGCTAATTCTCCGTGGCTTTTGTCAGAGACCAGATTTCACATCCATATCATAATGCTGGTAGGACCACTCAGTCGAATATGTCAGCCCGCAGTCTGGTGTCTCTTGTGGCGTCTGTTGACGCCTTTATCGAGTAGAAGTAAGACCATCTTAACTTAACTTATTAACGTCTTTATACTGGTTTAGAAGACCCTGCAGAGTCTGTATACAACCAGTTACATTTACATCACCTTGCTCTAAAAGCTATGCGCATCCAGTTTATTATTAAATGCATTAACTGTCCCTGCCTCCACTACCTCCCCTGGCAATGCATTCCAAGCAGACACCACTCTCTGACTAAAAAAATATTTCCTAATATCTAACCTGGACCTCTCTTTAGTCAGTTTGTAGCTATGCCCTCGTGTTATTGTAGGTGGCTGTATTTTTAAAAAACTTGTTATAGTCTAATTTATCGATTCATCTGATCATCTTATAAACCTGTATTAAGTCACCACGAATTCTTCTCTCTTCGAGACACTGTAGGCCGGTTTTTCTGAGTCGTTCCTCATAACTGTAATTCTGGAATCCCACTATCCTCTTTGTCGCTCTTTTTTGTATTCTTTCTAGCATGTTTATGTCCCCTCTATGATAAGGACTCAACACCTGTACACAGTACTCCAATCTAGGTCTAACTAAAGCTTTATACAGTTTGACGATCACTTCCTTGCTCCTATGTTTAATATTTCTTTTTATCATACCTAACATTGCATTTGCCTTTTTCACTGCTACCTTAACTTGCTCACTCACCTTTCCTGTTGGATCTATTTTAACCCCTAGGTCCCTTTCCTTATCTATCTTTCTAATATTGTTTTCTCCCATTCTGTAATTATGTTCCATATTGGATCTACCCATGTGGATGACTGTACATTTATCTACATTAAACTCCATTTGCCAGCTTACAGACCATTCTCGAATTTTATCTAAATCCGACATCAATATATCCACTTGCGCTTTAGATGAGACACTACTGCATAGTTTTGTGTCATCAGCAAATTTTGCAATCATGGATCTCATATCAATGTCCAAATCATTTATATATATCAAGAACAAAATTGGTCCCAAAACCGAGCCCTGTGGCACACCACTTTTCACTTCACTTCACTCAGAGTACTCCTTATTTATGCCCACCCTCTGCCTTCTTCCCGTTAACCAATTTTCAATCCATTTGGCAACTTCCCCACCTATTCCATGTGATTTTAACTTTCGAAATAATCTTTGATGAGGTACTCTATCAAAGGCCTTTGCAAAGTCTAGATAAATAACATCCACTGGCACCCCTTTATCTATGATTTTAGTAACCTCCTCCATGAATTCTAATAGATTTGTTAAGCATGATCTCCCTCTAGTAAACCCATGCTGACTATTTCTAATTAGATTAAATTTGTCTAAATGCATTACAATGTTTTCTTTGATTATTGACTAACAATTTACAGACTATGCTCGTTAAACTCACCGGTCTATAATTTGCCAGATCTGATTTTTTGCCTTTTTTGAATAAGGGGATCACTCCTGCATCTTTCCAATCCCGTGGAACAATCCCTTTTGTAAGTGATTGAGAACATAATATAGCCAATGGTTTTGCTAGTTGGTTTCTAATTTTATACAGCAATTTTGGGTGAATACCATCTTGACCTGGACATTTATTCACTGTAAACCCCTCCAATGTTTTAAAAACCATTTCCTCTGTAATACAGATTGATCTTATTTTCGCTGTATCCATGTCTCTTTGAAAAATATCTATAGGCTCTGGGATCTTGGAGCAATCCTCCTTTGTGAAGACTGTGCCAAAGTACTGATTGAGCAGATTAGCAGCCTCCCTATTCTCACTTATTATTTTACCTCTACTGTCTATGAGAGGGCCTACTTTGTCTTTCGTTCTTTGTTTATTTCTAACATAAGAAAAGAAGCTTTTACTGTCAGTCTTGATCCTCTGAGCAAGTTTTTTTTCAAAGTCTATTTTTGCTGTTTTATTCGCTTTCTGAGATATGTTCTGCTTGTCCAAATATTTTACATATGTTTCTTTTGATTTACCTGCCTCTATATATTTTTGCCATGCTTTATTTTTTGCTCTTCTACATTTCACAACAAATCTAGTTATCCACTTTTTACGCTTGGGGTTTACCTCCCTACATGGAACACATTCCTCTTTTAGCGTTTCTAGAACTGTTTTAAAACTTTCCCACTCCTGTTCAACATCTGTTCCTACAACAATATCTTTCCAGATTGTGTGGTTTGCTGCCTCTTTCATCCTCTTAACATCTGCCTTAGAGTAGTCGTATGTTCGCGTGTTTATGTTTACTTCTTTCCCTGCAATAAGATCCCAACGGATGATTTGATGGTCACTTGAGCCAAACAGTTCCCCAACGGTAACGTTTTCAATCATATTTTCCTCTGTGGTAAAAACTAGGTCGAGTATGTTTTTGCCTCTGGTGGCTGCTTCTACATGTTGAATTAAAAAATTGTCAGTTATGCACGTAACAAAAGGTTTTGACTCTACAAGTGCTTCTGCCATATCCCATTTTATTTCTGGATAGTTGAAATCTCCCATTAATAATAATTTCCCTTTACTTGCCTTTGCTATGCTACTAATCAGCTCCTCATCTTCCTCTTTTTGACTTGATGGACATCTATAGCACACTCCAATCACTGTTTTTTCACTCCAATCACTGTATGCGACATTTGATATATGATATTTATATGTTATTCCAATAATCTTTCTGAAACATCTAATCTCATTTACTTGCATTTTGCTCTCCAATTAAGCATTTCAACTTGTCTATCATACAGTGATTAAACTTCACTGTTTTTACATTCTCTCTTTGTGACAGGGTTTTATTCTAATTTCTTTCGCATTTAGAGCTCTCTGAAAAATTACTCTGGCCACAACAACAAAAAAGGCTAAAACCATTATCATACATTTAAATAAATAGTGTATGTTTGTGGTTTGTTAAAAGTTGTTTGATAACAAGTGAAAGATATCATATTAGCTGTATTAATTCACATATTAAATTCAGGCTCAGCTTATGTTTTACTAAACAATTACACGTGATAAATTGAAAATTCAAGACAATGAAACTTCTGTCTTAAAGAACAGAGAAACAAGTCTTTTGTAAAAAGCATAGTGGACAGTAATTAATACTATTTTATTGGTAAATTAAAAATCAATACAAGCTAAATTAACATAAATCTCTCAAGAAATCATAGCAAGAAAAATAAATGGAACAAATAAATGCAAGGCACTAGTGATACTAATTTAGCAGTTCTTTTTGTTATTGTGTTAACAATGTGGAAAATTATTATTACAGAGTCAACAAGTAAGCAAAACTTATTACTAAAGTATTAACTGGAACAATTTATTTAGTAAAGACTAATATTATAGCATATTATAGCATACACAAATTGCTAATGTTTGCCACAAGGAAAATATAATCAACATGATGTTAAATCAACAATATTCATGGGGCCCAAAGCCATGGCAGTCATCCTTGTGTTATAGAGAAAATACATCACTGCACTATAAACATACCTATAGGTCTGTCTCTCAGCAAATAGTGGATGGTATGGGCAATGATTGTTTCCTTAGCTTGCTGGTTTTACACACTTCTGCTAGGTTACTCTCAAGCTTTAGTCAGACTGGACCCAATTCGGCCCTTGTAGTATTAACATTTTCAAAACATTGAGCAATAATAATGAAACTTTTCAATGTTCCCTGAACATGCTCTAATCGGACCCTACATTTACTAAATGTTTCTTCCTCCATGGCCAGATACATGGAACACTTTGTATGACACTAGACAACAGCTGATAAACACATGCAGATACCATTACATGACATTGGGTCAAAGGGCGATAGCCCGGATGCTGCTGGATCCGTAACAACTAAGGCCAGCCCTGGTAGGGGAAATAAAGTCACATTTCCCTCAGTTTCCTGAGTTAATAATATGGCACTAACATGCTTGATGTTGGAATATGGTAATTTGATGTTTAAAATCAACTATAGGTTACATTAGTCTTGATACTATTACATTAGTGTAGTGTTGTACTACTACGCCGTGTCATTATGCCATATGGTAAACAATAATATGAGGTTCTGGGAATAAAAATCTGCTCTGCACACTACACCATAACTGAAGTGACTAGTCCTCTTTATCCTTCAGCTCTATAAACCAACTTACCAGACCTTTGGCAATGGGAAAATGAAGTAACGATATCATTTTTAAATATTAAAGTTATAGTATATTATATAATTTGGATATAATCCAGAAAAAGGATGACTGAAATCAAGGAAAAGTTTTTTTCAAACTGTACAGTTCACAAACCACAAACCTGAAGTGAAGCCGCACCGAAAAAAGGTGTCAAAGATATGGTGAGGAATGGATAGAGATCAAAGAAGAACTTGTAACAGGGCATAAAATTCCATACTCTTTGTGGAGAGCCCTGAACAGATTACGAACGAGAGTGTCCAGGTGTAGATTGAACTTGAATATGTGAACAGCGAAATCTGCGAATGCAGAGCCATCCAAGAAACCAAACATTCGTATAACTGTCCAAGAATTCAAGAACAATGTACTTTGGCGGATCTCATGGCAGCAAATGAGAGAGCTTCCAATGCAGCTGATTTGTGGCCCAATACTTTGTGAGGTTGCCGGACACGGAAAGTAAGTAAGTACTATCTTATAGCTCCTAGTCCTCTACCTGATAAAAAGCTCAGCAGGTAGAGATGACAGTCTATGTTTGTTATTCTTTTCAGGTAGAACTGCATTTGATATTTTTCGAAAATTGATGCTAAAACTGAATCTAGAAATTCAAGACAAATGGATGTCAATCATCAGCTGTTTGTACTTGATAAAGGCCTCTGGAGGTGACAAGTAGGTAGGTAGTCCACCTAGGTGACAAAGACCCGCCGTGCCAACAGTGCATGAGCATGAGTGGCTGAGTCCCAGGCTGCATGCAATGAGGATGATGTTTTTCTAGTTTGATCTAACCAGGTGGTGTATGGATGGCCAAAGGGGTGGAACCATGATAGAGAGGGCTGTTTCTCATCCTAAATGCCCATGCCCTGCTTTAAGAGCTTGTGGGCTTCTTTGGAAGCCGCTCGTCTGACATAAGGACGAGGTGTCCGGCCCATCCTAGTCATGCTTTTTCTAGCAGTGCATGGAAGCTAGGCATGTTAGCCCTCGAGAGAACCTCGATGTCAGTGACACGATCTTGCCATCGGATGTGGAATATTCGCCTCAGGCAACCTGTGTGGAAGTGGTTTAACCTCCTTGCATGTCCAGAGTATACAGTCCAGCTTTCGCAAGCGTATAGTAGGGTTGGAATGATGGTTGCACGATAGACTTTGAGTTTGGTCTTGACGCTGATGCCACGACGTGCCCAGACCATTGAGCGCATTATACCAAAGGCTGTGCCTGGCCTTTGCTATTCTGCTTGCCACCTCATCGTCTAGACTGACAGATCTCGACAGCGTGCTGCCCAGATATGTGAATTTGTCTACGACATTTAGCGTCTGCCCGCTGACTGTAGTCTCTGGTTTTGTGCACGGCATGCCTGGTGCTGGTTGGTACATGACCTCTGATTTTTTGGCATTTATGGTCAGGCCAAAATTATTGCATGCAGCAGAGAACCGGTCCATTCCAACCTGCATGTTCAGTTCTGAGTTGTTCATTAAAGCGCAGTCGTCAGCAAATACAAGTTCCCTGATTATGTCACCAGCCACTTTGGTTTTGGCCTTCATTCTTCTGGGATTGAGTAAATTGCCATCTGTGCGGTACTTTATGGGTATTCCAAGCTCCAGTGATCTGAAGGCGTCTGTCATTGTGGTCGCGAACATCATGCTGAACAAGGTCGGGGCGAGTACACATCCTTGTTTTACTCCGTTTGATACTAGAAACGTTTTAGAGATTGCACCGCTGTCCAGAACACAAGCACACATGCCTTCGTGTAGCTGTTTCACCGTGGTTATGAACTTGTTGGGGCAGCCAAACTTGGACATTATCATCCACAGCCCTCCTCTGTTTACTGTATCAAATGCCTTTGTCAAATCAATAAATGTGGTGTACAAGGCCTGATTTTGTTCCCGACACTTCTCTTGTACTTGGCGAGCGGCAAAAATCATGTCCACTGTTCCTCTTCCGGCTCTGAACCCACATTGGCTTTCTGGGAGGTGGTGGCTTTGTTCAAGGTGTTTGTTGAGCCTGTTTAGCAGTAAGCGCGCTAGAATCTTGCCTGCTACGGATAGTAGTGATATTCCACGATGGTTGTCGCATTTCTGATGGTTGCCTTTTCTTTTGTACAGGTGAACGATTGAGGCGTCCTTTAGCTCCTGCGGAATTTTTCCTTCAGCATAATGAAGCATGAACACTGAAACGAAGGAGATCATCCTGACCCGGTCAAATAGACGGTACTCCAGAAAGGAGCTCATTGTGCTTCGATCAGCACACTACGTCTCTTCAAACTCAGATCTACATCTGTTGCGTCTGCTAGAAATACACTTAACTGAGGAGGCATCGGAACTCACAAGCAAACAATCAAGGCGAAAGACCAGAGGAAAGAGAGGTGGAAGAAGAATACATAAACAAATGCACTCAGACACAGATACCTCAAAGCTCCACCCCAGCAATAAAAGAGAAGGGAAGGGCTACCGAGAAAATGAGGCACACGCTGACACCATACTGTCTGCATGTTCTGTTTTACATATACATATATTGCTGTTGTTTTGAATCAAGCAGCATCCAGACTCTTTCCCTTCGGTCCAGTGACATGTAATTGTATCTGCACATGTTTGTCAGTTGTCTATGGCCATACAAAGTGTTACATTTATCTGGCCTCGGAAGAAGCATTTTCCCTAACATTGTTGAGCGCTGAGCACTCAAAAAGAGCTCAATATATATACATTCATCTGAAGTCTTTGTGTGTGCGTCCATGCTCCCTTCTATAGAAGTATTCACTGACTAGTGAAGCATGCAGTCATCTAGTTTCTCACCTGGCATTCCTGGTTGTATAGCATAATTTAATATATTCAGGTAGTTGAGGTCTCTAAAATATATGAATCAGACTTATAGCTGGGATCAAGATGCTGAGCGACGCATGAGCTGCAGCGGTCAGCGTCCCATAGCTCTACTCTTGTTTAGCCATGAGAAGTACTGATTGTAATTCTCAGAAGTTAAGTAATTATATGATATGACTAATATGAGCTGCAGCGGTCAGTGACCCATAGCTGACTGCTAACATCAGGGCTAGCGAACCAGAGCTGCCAAGACCCTTCTACACCTCCATGCGGTGATCCTGGATAACAGGCTGCAACAGAGCAGACTGGCTAAGGCGAAGGGATCGAAGAGGGAAGGATAACATGTATCTAAAAAAATGCTTGCTGAAGTCGTATGTGTCAGACTGAAAGGTGCAAATATCGCAGTCAAGCTGTAAACTATGACAACATATTCCGCTCTCTGGACTTCATTCTACCCTTTTCAGGACTTGGTAGCTGGAGATTGAGAACAAACGAATTCAAGTCATGTGACTAGTATAAGATTGTCAGTTGATAAGCTGTTATTAAAAAAATATATCTTCTTATCTAAAGAGACATACTCCCAAGTTTAACTCTTTACAGTCCAAAGTAATTTACAAGATGTTGGTCTTAATTGTCCAAGACAAGAATAGTCATTTTATGTGTTTCATGGTTAACAACAAAAAGAAAAGGCACTACAATTATGATTTTTAAATTTAAAGATACAGCCTTTGTTTATAAATCAACTTTAGCTAAATAACAAGATATGGTTGCTGTGACTTCTGATAAATCGGATCGCAACTGGTGCTAGTCTAATTGACTGAAATGGGAAATTTGAACTGTAAAGGGTAAACAAAGATATTTAGTTTAGTTATTTAATGGATTCTGTCTTTCTCAGAAACCTTGTAGTCATACATGTTCAACATGGCTATGTTTAATTTAATGTTTTTCATATAATTCTCTTACAAAACATCACTCACCAATCAAAAACTTCTCAGCTCCCTGTGCAGGATTGGTCTTATAATGGTCTTAACAAATACATGCAAAATCAACAAATCTTGACCTGCCTGTATTTATTGAAGTAATACAATCAATATTTATTTATATCCAAAGCATAAACAAATATGTCAACAAAACTTCTTGCTTAAAAGCTCATTACAAAAAACATAAAAACGCATCTGAAAAACTAAATGTATTATCGTAACTACCTAGAAACAATTAATAAAATGAAAATCACATGAGGGAAGTGCTGGACAAAGTTTTTCCAATTCACAAAGCACTTGTGTCTTCTTTGCTAAGTTGCACAATAACTTTTCCAACATTCTTCCTTGAGTACATATACTGGGGAAACAAAAATGGAAGAGGACAAAGGTTACAAAATGTAATTTTTACTTTGTACTAAGTAGCAAGAATGTTTCCAAACACTCAGAGCACATATACTGAACAACAGGAAAAAAAAACAGAAGTTACAGGTACTCTGGAATCAATTAGACTAACATGTTTTTTCAAAATACAACCACCTACAAGAACAAAAGGACATAGCTACAAATTTACTAAAGAAAGGTCCAGATTTGATATTAGGAAATATTTTGTTAGTCAGACAGTGGTGAATGCTTGGAATGTATTGTCACATGAAGTAGTCAAAGCAAGGACAATTAATGCATTTAACAATTGATTGGATGTGCATAGCTTTTAGAGCAAGGTAATTTAAATGAAACTGGTTGTATACAAGACTCTGCAGAGACTTCTAAACCAGTATAAAGACGTTAAGTTTAATCTGGGGCTGGAGATGTAGCAGTTAATGAGCTGACAGCAGCCAGCGACTCATAGCTTACTGCTTGGGTCAGGGTCAACAGACCACGGATGACCAAATCCTTATTTCGCCTGTAAATGGTGACCCTAGAAATATAATGAACTCATGTAGTCTGGCTAAGAGAATAGAGATTACAGAGGGAAGGCAAACCCACAAAATGCCGTCCTGAAACTATATGTGTCAGGGGAAAAGGTGCATATATTGCACCCTCGCTGTAAACTACAACATCATTTTCAGGATGAATGCAGAAGAAGAAGCCCATTCTGCCCACATGATCATGTCACTTAACTGAAAGAAAGAAACTTGATTAAGAATTCTGCAATTTGAAAACATCTACATTACTTTCGTGTCAATAACCTCAAGTTTTCCAAGTTCATTACTGTTTGTTAAGTTCATTATTGTTTGTTAAGTTCATTACTGTTTGTTAAGTTCATTACTGTCCGATAAGCTCATTACTGTTTGTTAAGTTCATTATTGTTTGATAAGCTCATTACTGTTTTTAAGTTCATTATTGTTTGATTCATGCATTTATTGTTTGATAAGTTTGTTATTGTTTGATAAATTCGTTATTATTTGATGTTCGTTATTGTTTGTTAAGTTCAAATTTGTATTCAGCACTACTATTCTCAAAATATATAGAGCTTTATTTCTGTTCTTAAATCTTTCTAGAGATTGTGATCATTAAATTACATGGACTGAAATTCATAATTATGTAAATGTTTCCCAGTGATCGCTGGCCTCATTTTATTAAAGACATAATTTTTTTATTTCTTTGAGCTCACCTTGGTTCTCTATTCCCCAAAGGGGTGTGCGTTGCACTATGTTTTTATTTTGCACCTATCGGCCTATTGCATCTGACTTCGGCATGCTACTTATGTAAGGGTCTGCTTCCTTCTGCATTGTCTAAGGGTTTGCTTCCCCAAACAACGGCCGGTTCTGTGATTAGGAAGTGAACCCAGCACCTTCGGGATGTGAGCTGTGTCACTTAAATACTAGCCTACGCCGTCCCCTACAGAAAGAATAAAGCCATGGCACTGAACTATTTGATTGATTGATTTGCTTTTTCATTTCAATAGAAACACATGATCGCCACTACACTGGCCCGTTTACAGGAAGTCTGTATCCAAGCACTTGCAATAGTGGTGACAACAGCGGTGGTTTTACATGATGAAGTTGCTAGCTGCTTGCACTAAACTATTTGCGAGTAGTAAAATATGATTCAGTAGGGTTGTGCATCAAGCTAGCAACCCTATCACATAAAACTTAGTGCCCCAGAAACCACCACTGCAAGAGCACATTAATGTCTTGACCCAGACTTCTTGTAATGATGACAGCTCCAGTGGTGGCTTTGTGATTCTACTGAAGCAAAAGGAATGATGGTTAAAAGAAACAGCAGTTCAAGAATATGTGTTTTGTCCTTACCAAGCAGTTGACTGTGTTGTTTATATAATGTTTTTAGGATTATTTTTAATGTTGATCACTCACCACACAAACACACATTTCACTTAACATCTTTATACTGGTTTAGTAGACTCTGCAGAGTCTGTATGCAACCAGTTTCATTTATATTTCCTTGCTCTAAAAGGCATGCACATCCAATCTATTCTTAAATGCATTAATTGTCCCTGTCTCCACATCTTCCTGTGACAATGCATTCCAAGCATTCACCACTCTCTGACTAAAAATATATTTCCTAATATCTAATCTGGACCTTTCTTTAGTTAATTTGTGGCTATGCCCTCTTGTTCTTTTAGGTGGTTGTATTTTGAGTAGGCTGGTTTTTAGGAGTCTTTCCTCCTAACTGTAATTCTGGAATCCCACCATCAGCTTTGTCACTCTTTTTTTGTATCCTTTCCAGCATGTTTATATCTTCTCTACGATAAGGACTCCACACATGTACACAGTACTCCAATCTAGGTCTAACTAATGCTTTATACAAATTGATTATCTCTTCCTTGTTCCTATGTTTAATATTTATTTTTATCTTACCTAAAATTGCATTTGCCTTTTTCACTACTACCTGAACTTGCTCACTCACTTTACCTGTATGATCTATTATAACCCCTAGGACCATTTCACAGAACATGAAATAACAGAGACAATTTCAAGAAAAAAATGAGTAGGTTACTCTTTTGTGCACCCTGAAAAGGACGTTAAGTGGCAGGTTGCAGTAGCTTCCCTCACATCCCGAGCGTGCTAATGAAGGTGGACTCGAGTCCTCTGGGCAGTTGTCCTATGCTTGACTTCATCTACATGTCACTCACTACTATGGGGAACACATCAATCCCTCACCTTGTTAGCCAGGCTGCCATGAAAACAGTCCATTTCCATGTAGGGCTACTAGGAAGCCGAGGTGAGGATCTTGGCCAGTATGTTTAGCCTGACCCTGACTAACATGTCTGATCAGTATATTTTGCCTGACCAGACATTAGTCTTCCTCCCCAGGCAGCTGGCTTAAAGGTGACAGTTGTGAAGTGTTCATACAGATAAATGTGAGTGGAAGGACAATATGTCAGCATTAGTCATATCCAATTCTGCAACCACTTCTGTGGCAGCAAATGAGAACAAATGCAGCCAATCAATGAAAGCAGTGCTATTCGATCTTTTTCTACCTAGCGTCCACCTTTATAACCTTCGTAAGGTAAAATTTTTCCTTACCCCCCACTAACATCAAAATTGAAGAAAATTCAGCGATTGTCTACTGAGTCTGTGTAATTTTGATGTTTTTAATTTTCATGTAGTATGTTTTTTTTGCAGATAGCCGCTTCTATCACAGCCCGCCTGAAAGAAACTTGATCTCTTGCCAAATCTTCAGCCTGTACCAGAGTCATGTCATAGCATTCTTTGACATCTTGGTGCCATCCCTTCTTGGTCTTGACATCTTGCCCAGCACCATGTCTTCCATTTCTATTCTCTCAAAACTGTTGTCTTTTGATGTGGCCACAGTATTTCACTTTTCTATGCAGTCTACTATGCATGCCACAAAAACAAGACTAAGTAAGGTTGTGCATGGAACTGGCAAACGCATTATGTAAAAAACAGTGTCACAGAAACCACCACTACAAATAAATGCTTTGACACAGATTTACTGGAAGGAGACAAATGATAGAGGTGGCCAGTATGCTCTTTTGGGAGCAGAAATGATAATACATGATAACACAAACAATGATATGTTACCTCTACAGCATCTGCAACTTTTTCAAGGCCCACAAATGGTCCAGTATCAGCCCCTACTCCTGTATCTGAAGACACTTTGAGCTTTCCTTCCTTGTACTGTTGGATTAATGTTTCAATGTGACGAGGAAAGTCGGCAAGGTAGTGAGTCAGGTAAAATCCATGAACACTGGCTGATTTTAACAGCAGCTGTGAAACAAATCATTTTCAAGTAAATCTTGGATAAAGGCTGGTTGATCTAGCATAGTGAACGAACCTTAACATATATGAATTCAAAGTTATAAAAATGAATTAATTCTGCTACTCTTCATATTTATTTTGTCCATAATAAAGACCTTTTTACAAAATTAAAATACCTACTGTTATATTTCAATTACATTTTGTCCCACATGTAAAAGATTAATGTTTTCATTGACTTGTTATGTGTTCAAAAGTGCTGTATTTATTTTATCGTAAATGTGGTTAGAAAATTAAACAATGTTTGGTCTATTCTGTTAAGAATTGATGTCATTGCACTCCTGGCAGACCAATAGGTGTTCAGTTCTCTTAGCAAATGGTGACGAGTGTAAATACTGATGGTGCCAATAGTTCGCTAGTTGTACACACTCCTTTTACATCCTCTCAGGTGCCTCTGTCTGCTGGTCCGATGTATGATTTCAAAACACTGCAATATGTGCATTGCTGGTTCAACATTGCCCTGTCTTCATCCAAAAGTCGACTGCTGATTAATTTCAAAATTTCACCTCTGTCTGTTGCCAATGTCCCCACTATGGGTGCCCTTGAGGTCAGTGTGTAGGCCATTTCATTTCGACAAACCCCAGGATGACCAGGATAGAAGATCCACATGAGTTCCTGAGGCTCGAGGTCTCTATGTCCTCTATCCACTAATGCCATAGCCAGCTCTTTTGCACCTTCAGAGGAGCAAAGATAGAGTCACTAACTCAATCATGGCTGTTGACCCTTGGTACAGCCGTTAGACATAGCAAACAGATCAGGTATGTGTTCTGGGCCGAATCTATATTTCAAAGTACCAAGGTCTAAAAGTGTCATTGTGTTGGAAGAATAAGTTGTGTGATTTGCATAGTAAAAAGAAATCCAGTTGTGTTTAACATTTCAGTTTGTGTCTCAGCAAGAATGACAAAGAAAACATTGGAGTTCTGATAAAAGAATGCTTTTGTACATTTTTGTGAGGTTGGAATTTACATAAAATGCACCACACCACAAACTTAACATATGTTTTCCATGTTGAACGCAAATATGTCAACACTGTTTTATAGAAGGAGAATGTGTGTAGCTTTCATCTTTAATTCGCTAAAGCAAAAATAAGGTTCAGAGGTACCAGGGCCTTGCAACTTCTTGTTCTATCTTACTGTTATGAAATTATGATGCAAATCCGGATACTTTCTGATCATACCTCATGCATAAAACATATAATAATATATGTAAGTCTTTTTTAGTAACAGGTTAATGAAAATAAGACACCACTATATTCTACTTCTTTGTTAATTCTCAATGCCCTGCTACCAAGCTGTGAAAAGGGCTTTGCAAGTAGCAGGATGTAGTGTGGGGAACGGAAATGCGTTGTGTCCCTAGTTTACAGTTTGACTGTAATATTTGCACCTTTCGGTACGATACATCCATCTTCAGCATGGCCTTTTTTAGTACAGGGTTACCTTTCCTCTTCGATCCTTTCTTCTTAGCCAGTCTGCTCTGTTGCAGCCTGTTATCCAGGATCACCACGTGTTGGTGTAGAAGGGTCTTGGCAGGTCTGGTTTGCTGGCCCTGACGCTATGAGTTGCTTACCGCGGTAGCTCATGCTCTGCTCAGTCTTGATCCCACACCCCTATATAATTAGTAAGATCCTCTCAGTCTTGATCCCACACCCCTATATAATTAGTAAGATCCTCTCAGTCTTGATCCCACACCCCTATATAATTAGTAAGATCCTCTCAGTCTTGATCCCACACCCCTATATAATTAGTAAGATCCTCTCAGTCTTGATCCCACACCCCTATATAATTAGTAAGATCCTCTCAGTCTTGATCCCACACCCCTATATAATTAGTTAGATCCTCTCAGTCTTGATCCCACACCCCTATATAATTACTAAGATCCTCTCAGTCATGGACAGAAAACCATTAAATACTTACTGTCATAGGAACTGGAACAGTCCTCTTTTCTTGCAGGTCATGTAAAGTGGTGCTCTCTTTAATCTCTTGCCCTTCATAGTTGGATATCATCCCAATCACAATGAGCCTTCCAAATACGGCCAGACTGGAATTAAAACAACAGATGTAAGCATTTTCTAACTTGAGGTCCTTATCTTAACGTTCCTTTAAACTACTGTTTTCTTCGGGGAGGAAGGCTAACGTATGGTTAGGGTAAATATACTGATCAGACATGTTAGTCAGGGTCAGACAAAACATACTGGCCAAGATCGTCATCTCGGCTTCCTAGTAGCCCTCCCTGGAAATAGACTTTTTCATGGCAGCCTGTCTAACAAGGTGAGGGATCAACGTGATCCCCATAGTAGTGAGTGACATGCAGATGAAGCCAAGCATAGCACAACCGCCTGGAGGACCACGGTCCACCTTCATCAGCACGCTAGGGGATGTTAAGAAAGCTACTGCAACCCACCACTTAATGTTCTTTTCAGGGCATACAAAACAGTAACCTACTCATTGTGGGCATTCGCAAACAACAACTATTTTCTTCCATAAATAAAAAGTATATTCTCAAAGCTTTAAAAATGATCAAAAAGAGAAAGCAGGTGTTAACTTGAATCAGTTCAGTTCATCCCGTAACCCATCAGGTCGTTGGGGCACACACGAAAACACTCCCAAAATCCCACGCCATCCCTCTCTGTCTGTCGCAGCCTAACGTATCTCACCGGGACGAAGGCCTGACCACTCAGTGATGTTGTCCACCCATCTCTTCCTTGGACGTCCTCACCCTCTTTGTCCCGGCACTGAACCAAAGAGTATCGAGTTGGTAATTCCGTTGGACCTCGCGACGTGCCCGCACCAGGTCATCTTTCGTCTTTTGATAGCTGTGAACAGATCTTCAAAAGGACCAATAGCGTCTTCAACTCTCTGACGTATTACTATGTTCATGACACGATCTTTACATGTAACATTTAGGATTTTTCTATAGCACCTCATTTCCATTGCATGTATTCTGCCCTGGATATCTGCTGTAATGGTCCAGGTCTCGCAGGCATACAGAAACATTGATAGCACCAAAGAGCACATTAGTCTAACTTTTATGCCAAGGGCGAGCTGCTTGTCTTGCCATATAGGTTTCAGCCAAGTCAGCGCCGCTGTTGTTTGTGCTATTCTTGCAATTACCTCTGGCTTCAAACCCTCTTCGCTGATCAACGATCCCAGATATTTGAAACGTTCTACCACCTCAAGTTCCTGCCAATTTGCCTCTATTACAGATTTAAACCTTGGTCATGAGCTTTGTTTTATCTGCATTTATTTCCATACCAAAACTCAGGGCCGCTCTATCCAATCTACCAATCAACTCCTGGAGTTCCCTTTCTGTGCCTGCCAATACATCAATATCATCAGCAAATCGGAAGTTTGTGATAAGCCTGTCACCTATTTTAACCGTGCCAACATGTCCGTTTAAGGTCGTCTCCATTATTCTCTCCAAGAATATATTGAAGAGTGTTGGGGAGAGTATACATCACTGTCTCACACCCACCATCGTACGGAACCAATCGCCTAGCGTTCCCTCTACCGAGACTGCGCTTGTCACCTGCTCATAAAGGTTTGCAATTACCCTCACAATATCACTGTTGAACTTATAATGCTTCATTGTTGACCATAGCGCTGCATGCCACACTCTGTCAAACGCCTTTCTAAAGTCAATGAAGGCATGGTAGAGTTGTTGTTGATACTCTGAGTACTTCTCATTCATTAGCCGAAGGTTAAATATCTGCTCGATGGTACTCCTTCCCGCTCGAAAGCCCGCTTGTTCTTCGGCAATGATACTCTCTGCCTGTGGTTTCAGTCTGTTAAGTATTATTCTCAAGAGAACTTTACTTGGAAGACTTATCAGACTGATTGTTCGATAGTTCTGACACATATTTAGGTTTCCTGATTTAGGCAGTTGTATAATTACTGATTTTGTCCAGCTGGTGGGCCACTCTCCTATCTGCCAAATTCTATTGCAGATGTATGTCAGGGTATGAATTGTTGCATCACCTCCCACTTGTAGGAGCTCTGCTGGGATATTATCCACACCTACAGCCTTCCCTCTCTTCAGCATTTTCACGGCTTCATATACTTCTTCCCTTGTTATCGTTTGATTTTCCTCTATCAGACTCACTTCAGGAGACATTGTATTTCTTGAGTCACCTCGACCTTCACGCTTATATAGTTCCGAACAGTACTCTGTCCAGCGCTCACGAATGTCTTGAGCTTCTGTGAGAAATTTCCCACTCTTGTCCTGAATCGTTGTATTTCGAATTTGTACAGGCCTTATTAAAAGTCCTTGACTAATTTATATGCCCCCTTGGCATCATTTCTTCCTAGATTTTGTTCGATATCTGCACACTGAGTCATTATCCATTCTTCTTCTTCTTCATCGTATGCAGTCAGATATCAACCTTAATTTTTTCAAAAAAAGCAGCCGTCATCCTGAGGCTGTCGACACTGCCATAGAGCTTGTCTAGTGTTGCCACTGGGGATGGCCACATCTGCTCTCTCTGATCTTCATATGTCTGGCAGTTTTGCAGCAAATGTTCAGCGGTCATTTTCCCGGTACTACACGGGCATTCGTCAGTGCCACCTATCTTCAATTTGTTGAATAGATGGTACCTAAGTCTATTGTGGCCAATGCGAAGTCTGAAGACCACGACCTGCTCTCTTCTGTTCAACTGGTAATAGGCATCGTTTTTGGTGTAGCCAGTATGTTCGGTTTCCCATTTGATCATGTATCTAGCTCTAATAAGCCGTTTTGATTCTTCGTATGTCATACTAGTAACTGGCTGTGGTAGTCTTGCACCTTCTTTTGCCAGTCTGTCTGCCTCCTCGTTGCCTTGGATGTTGCAGTGAGATGGAACCCACTGTACCACTGCCCTTTTCGGTGCGGACTGCTGGCATAGTTGACAGAGTACTGCTCTTAAATCATTAAGCTCAGTATTTTTCTGGCTTTTCAGTGCTGTGACTACGGCCAAGGCATCGGTAAGCAGGACTTAATGGCTTTCATTCCTTTTACCTGTCACCATTTCTTCCACTGCCACCCTCAATGCCTCTGCCTACGCTCTGATATTGCTTGTGTATTTTCCAGTAGCAAATGACTGTTAGTTTTCTGCCATTTGGTAGGTTCAGAAATGTTCCTGCCCCTCCGGTCTGTGCAGTGTTTGTTACAGAGCCGTCTGTGAATGCATGGGTCCAGTCCATGCTTGGGTAGTTTTTCGATATGTAGCTCATAGTAGTATCTCTTCTTTCTTTTTCAGTCTGGCAGTTTTTGTTTCCAATACCTGGTATATTTTCTACCACCTCTGGAAATATATGCTGCCTCCAGATAGGTTTTCGTACAGTAGGGATGGGCTTTGGTGTTGTTATTGCGTTCATGGGCTCTTCGTGCATCTTTGCTTTGGCTATTTCTGCAAAGTTTCTCCGCTTTAGTTTCCCATTTCCGAAATTGTTTAGTCTCTGGTGCATTGGATGGTCAGTCAGTCTTCTGAGTTTCTCTGATTGCAGCTGGGCTCTGCAGTCTCTTCTGTCGGTCATGGGTTGCAGTTTTGTAATCTTTTCAAGTTCTACAATTGGCGTTGACTTCATGCCTCCTGTTATAACTCTCATAGCTTGGTTTTGGAGTTTGCTAATTTTGTCGAAGTTCGCCTTTGCTGCTGTTGTCCATGCCGCAATGCCATACTCGAGAACTGGTCTCACTCTTCCAGTATACAGTTTCTTAAGTATACTTTCGTCTGCTCCCCAGCTTGTGCCAGCAAGTTTCCTCATGATTGCCATTCTTTCTCTGGCTCTCATTCAGTTTCTCTCGATCTGACTTTTCCATGTCATGCGCCGATCAAATGTGACTCCAAGGTAGTTTGGGTTGTCGTTTGGCAGCAGGTATTTGCCGTTAAGACTTAATTTGGTGTTTTGGGGTTAGTTTGATAGCGAGAATATTGTACATGTGGTTTTCTCCTCGTTTATTTTGACCAGCCATGAGTTCGCCCACCCTTCCAGCGATGTCAGGGCCTGCTGCAACCGATTTCTTGCTATGGTGAGATTCTTTTCAGAGGTCCACATAGCCAGATCGTCTGCAAACATTGAGCTATGGACTCTTCTTGGTATATTATCTGTTATATTATTTATATACACCAGGAAGAGTGTGGGTGACAGTACTCCCCCTTGGGGTACTCCCTGCTCAAGTGTCACCTTTTTGCTCATCTGCCCTTGTACTTGAACTCTGGCCGTTCTGTTTTTGAGGTAGTGACTTATCCATTTGTACATTTTCCCACAAACTTCACTTCTTCGTAGCTTGACTCTAAGTCCCTCTTTCCAGACTTTGTCAAATGCCTTTTCCAGGTCCACCCAAACCGCTACTGTGTGTTTCTGTGCCTGGTAGGCATCTTCTATTTCCTGGGCTATGAGGATGACCTGGTCCTCAGTGGATCTGTGCTGTCTAAAGCCTGCTTGCTGTGGAATAAGTATTCGTTTTTCTTCAAGATACCACGCCACATCAGTCTGGTGTTTATCATACGTTCCATCAGTTTGCCAACACAGCTCAGTAGGCTGATAGGCCTGTATCCATTTGGATCTGTTTTGTCTTTTCCTTTCTTTGGTACTGGTACAAGTACTGGGGTACAATACCCCTTTTTCAGCTTTGGTTCAGGACTGATAGCAGTTTCTTCTTTGCGGTTTGGCCCAGCCCCATCATCATTTCGTTTGTTATCCCGTCTTTTCCGGGAGATTTCCTTTTCTTTAATGTTCTCATGGCCTCTTCCATTTCGTTCATTGTTTATTGTGCCATCAAATGCTCTTCTGGATCCATATTGATGTTGTCGTGCCCCTTTTGCTCTTCCCTAATGTCTGTATGCCTATCTGCAGGGACCTCAATGTGGTTTGCTCTGGCATAATGTTCAACAAAGGCATTTGCTGCTTTCTTTCCAGTGAGCAAGTTTTCGCCCTGCTTGATGGTGATTTGTTTATTTGATGGAATTTCGTCATTCATGGCTCTGACTAGCTTCCATAGTTTGTTCCCTTCTTTGTCTAGATTGAGACTTTCTGTTTTGTTTTTCCAGCTTTCTCTTGCTGTTTGATTTAGAGTGTATTTGTATTTCGCCGTGGCGGCTTTGAGGGCGATATTTGCCTCCATAGATTGTTCTCGCTCTGCCATGTTCCTAGCATTTGTGACTGCGTCTTCCGCTTTCTGCAAATCATCATTCCAATAGGGCTTATAATTTTTCCTTGCCCTTCTTGGGATGGTTTCAGTGGCGGCTTGCATTATTGCTTTGCTTAGGCTTTCAACCATGGGCTTCATTTTGTTGTTCCGTGTGTTGATGGTTTCATACAGCCCATCTGTCAGGCTTGCAAATCTGTCCCAGTCGGCTCGTTTGTAATTCCAACGTGGGAGCGGTTTTGCTTCCTGTCGGCCTACTTCCATATCCACTTCTAGCCTAATTGGCCTGTGGTCGCTACCTGCCAATTGGTTTAGCACCTGGCGGTCTATTTTATTGTGAATGTCCACTGTGGAGAAGGCCAAGTCTGGAGTAGAGGTGGTATGCCATGTTCTAGAATAGAAGGCTATCCTCCGGCTTATTGATTAGATAGAGATTTGTGTCTATCTCCCAATCTTCCACTTCGTCACCTCTGCTGTCTGTGTCCGAGTATCCCTATCTCTCCGAGTGGCTGTTGAAGTCTCCAACTACTAGGGAAAGCTTTTTGTTAATGACTCCCTCCGCATTCCACTGTAGTATTTTGAGGGTCTTGTGTGTTTGGTCAATAGAAATTTCCCCATAGCCATGTGCCTTGACTCCACGACACATGGGTGGGTGACCACCAGTAGTCAAGGGTGGGCCCCTTCGAGGCATGAGGCCCTGCACTCTCGCTGCCTGGCGGGACTCCGCAGGATGAGCGCCATACTTTTTTCTGATAGGTTGTGCTGCCATCATACTGCGATTTACGTTGCACTGTATGTTAAGCCTGTGGCCCAGTGCATCCGATTTCAACAGGCGTTTCTGTAGGGATGCCCTCCTTAGCCTTTGGCTGTCCCCAGCCTATCTGCAAGGCAGCAGTTGTTTGTGATCAGAGTTGTCTCTCTTATGGAAGTTGTCTTACCAGACTAATGAGTCTTCACTACTCGTGTCTATAGGATGCGGTAATGATATATGAGATATAATATATGATATGGACTATGTACTGGTTTGTATTAACCCGGAAGAGAGGCAGTCCAGTGTGTCTGTATCCCAGGATTGTCACGTCCTGCCAGAAATGTATCATGTACATGTGGGTGGGGTACCTCTTTGCTCCCTTTATCCATTCCAGCTTGGCCTGTTTCATCTTGGCCTTTATGTTTCCATTTATCTCTCTATATTGCTGAATCACATCTAGTGTTTTCTTCGCTCTCTTCATTTGTCGTCTCTTGTCACATAAATCCAGTATTTCATTCGTGATCTATGCTTTCTTCTTAATCCTGCACCTACCTAGAACCTCAGATGACGTGGAGATTAATGCCGAATTCAGGGCTTCAGTCATCGTCTCAATATCTGCCTCCTCATTAAGAACCAAGAGAGGTGCGAATCTTCCCCCCATCACCGCTCCAAAGGTCTCCACTATATCCGGGTACTTCAACTTGAATATACCTAGAGAAAATATATCTAGCTTGCGCTGGCTCTTTTCAGTATGATATTTTCTGTCATGCTGTGGGATGTCTACAGTGATTGCAACTTTAGAGTTGGGCTTCACTACAGCACTGGCGGTGGGCTACTCACTCTGAGACGGCTCAAGGCCACATCTAAAGTTCACAGGATGACTGTACATGATTTACTTTATGTGGATAACTGCCTTAAATTTCCAATACGGAAGTTGACATGCAAGAATGCATAGATTGGTTCACAACAGCTTGCATAAATTTCAGCCTCACCATCTCTATTGCAAAGACAGAGGTTCTTCATTAACCGGCGTCAGATATGGCCTATTCAGAATCTTCAATCACGGTACACGGCCACTGTCTAAAAAAATGTTAACATATTTACGTACCGTGTCAGTACTCTGTCTCAGGTTGTTCACATAGTTGATGAAGTGAATACAAGAATAGCTATTTGGCAGACTTCGTACTAAGGTGTCGGATAGGTGAGTGATCACAACTCCAACAAAAATGGAGATCTATGATGCAGTTGTTCTACCTATCTTTTTATATGCGTGTGAAATATGTCAGAAAATTAAACCACATGCACTACCTGGGGAAACAAATGAGGATCAGATGGCAGGACATGGTGCCAAATACATATCTGTTAGCGCGATCAGGCTTGTCCAGTACACACGCGATCAGGCATGTCCAATATACACACCACGATATGTGCAACACAGCTGAGATGGACTGGCCATGTGGTATGCATGTCAGATCAACGTCTACCAAAAGAGCTGCTCTATGGTAATCTGTAAAATGGCAAGAGAGCAGGCGGCGGTCAGCAAAAGTGGTACAAGGACGCGCTTAAGAAATCACTGATCCAGTGAAGTATTAACCATGATGACTAGAAACTACTTGCACTGACTGGCACAGCTCTATTACAGAAGGTGTTCAGAGGTATGAGGCATTAACAAAAAATGAGGTTATACAGAGACGATTGCTTCGCAAGTCTGCTCACATAAACTCTTCTTCATCCCAGGTGATGGGTGTTCCTATTTCCTTGTACTAAGTGTGACAGACAATTCAGGACTCTGATTGGCTTATTTAGCAATCTTCAAACTCACGCAAACAGTGAATTTTGACAAAGTGGACCTCATCGATACAACACAACACAATAATATCTAGAGAATGCAGGTGTCAACTTGTTATTCGTATCCGCAGAAAGCTTGTCCACGGATGGTACTGATGAAGGCCATATGTACTTTCTCAGATCTAGTCTTTTAGGCATTTTTACAGCAGATGTTATACAGTCATTCTACCAGTAACATGGTAGTACTAAACATATTTTTAGTTTACAGAATAGACAGTATCTCAATTTGGTTTGACCTGGCTTATTAAGATGAAGTTTATGATTTGCTCACTTCCGTTGAGTTGGTAATATACCCATCTCCAGTAATTCTTCAGCTTGGCATTGACTGCAAAAGAGCAAACAGCTCGGCAGACCTGATGACGATGTTTGTCCATCACATGTGATGAAGACCACGCTCTTTGTTTAGCCATGTGGCTAGTCTTTTCTCTTGCTGTGTCCGCTGAAATGGGTAATTTGTGCAGTGATTTTGATTAAAGTGAGGAAGAAACTGCACATTTTGTCAACCTCACTCTCGTCCTGAGCTACTTTTGGCCAGTGGCAAGATGTTATCAGGACGACTGGAGAAAGCACAGGATGCAGATTTTTCCTCAGGGTTTACTTCCTAAGCCTTTCACATAAACAGGTATCCCACAAGGCAGCCCTAGATAACCAACATCAACAACCCATATGCTGTGAAAGGGATGTATTGTATTCTTATTATGCCTTTCAAATTATGTTTTACCCTATTATTGTTACATATTCTATTTTACTCTTGTCTGCCATTAATCTTTTTAATGTGTCCACAGTCATTTACTCATTGTGCTGTATCTTATCTTCCTACTCATTTTCAGATTAAACTCTATTAAGGCTCCCTGCAGAAAAAATTTTGTTTAATTCCTCATCCTACTTCATGGCCTTGCCAGAATACAACTTTCTGCTCTGTCAGGTCCATTTATATGCTTCATTATCTTCTTGTGGCCCTTTGGTTTTGATCATTGAATTTTGTTGGTATACAGTTTTTTGAATATTCCAGCTATCGATATCATTATTATGACTACATGTATTATCTGTAAATAACTACTTCCCATTCCATACTGTGGTCTTACACAATCTCAAATTAAACAATCTCTTAATTCCTCTATATTTCACATATTTTTTCCACATGACTAAGCTGGCAAACTATTTTTTATACTATCCAGTAGTTAACGTAATATTTATTTTGCTATTAAAAATATCCTACTTGCTGACATTACTGTAATTACAATGCTTTAAAAATGTATTATTGTTAATTTCAATGGACTTTGTGATATGGAAAAGATAAATACAATTGTCTACTGGAAATTACTAATGTACCTAATTTCTCTAGACCTCACATATTTTTCACACAACTGAACGGACAAAACTATTTTTTATCATAATTAATAGTTTTGTTATTACAAAACTATTTTTGTTGTTGGCATTACTGTAATTGTTTTATTATTGTTAGGTAAAATGTATAAATTATTTTGTCTTATGCTATATTCATCATCCCCATTCTCATGCAGAGAAAACAATAAATGGATGATAGAATAGAAAAGACATCAGTTAAAGCAGTTTACTCACTTCTTGAGTGCAGCATCGAACATCTCATTGCCAATGGATTCATAAACAACATCCACACCTTTCTGTTTTGGAAACAAAGTAAAAAAGAAGTCTAACAGAGTATTGGTAATAGGACAGAGCACGTTGTAATTATATAAATGTAACTGTTAATGGCTAAACTGGCGCATATTAGGTTTCAAAATTATGGGATGTTGTTTCAAATGTCTACAGTGAGTAGGTTTACTCTTTTGTGCACCATGAAAAGGTAGTTAAGTGATGAGCCGCAGTAGCTTTCCTCACATCCAAAGCATGCTAATGAAGGTGGACCTGGGTTCTCCAGGCGGTTGTGCCATGCTTGACTTCATCCACGTGTCGCTCACTACTATGGGAATCACGTCGATCCCTCACCTTGTTAGCTAGGCTGTCATGAAAACAACCAATTTCCAGGGAGGACTACGAGGAAACTGAGGTGAGGGTCTTGGCCAGTATATTTTGCCTGACCAGACGTTAGTTCCAAATTATGGGATAAATAGAATAGATCACCCAACCCTACCAAATATGTCCTAATAAATGCCTCTAGAAATTACCCCTGCAAAAGCATAAGCGGTTCTTTGACACAGACTTCCTGCAATGGGGCCTACTGCATGCTCTTCAAGGCATAAAAAACAAACATTTTCAAACTGAACCATGAGCTTGTTACTGCGCCTGTTGTTTCAATTTTATTGTTATAATAATGACTTCATTCAGAAAACTAGCTGCACATTTCATGTTTTTCTATTACATTATCTATTTTTAACGTGCGCGCCACTGAACATGGATGTCTTTAATTTTTTATTTTTTTTTGCGTTCGCCTTATTTCTCTAATCCCAAGGTGGTGTGCGTTGCACCGTGGTTTTTATTTTGCGCCTGTCGGCCCAGTGCATCCGACTTCAGCATGCATTTTGTGTAAGGGTCTGCTTCCTCCTGCATTTTCTAAGGGTTTGCTTCATCGGGGTAACGGCCGGTGCTGTGATGGGGATCGAACCCAACACCTTCGGGTTGTGAGCCGTGCCACTTAACCACTAGGCCATGCCGCCCCCTGACATGGGTGTCTGATCTCACTACTCAGAGAGCAGAGGAAAAATCCAGGTATCTCCTCTAGAGAGAGATGGATGAGCAGAGCAACTTCATGCATAAATCAGAATGCAGCAAAAGTCATAGCCTCAAGCAAATCTGATATTGTGGCTGTAAGTGAGAAGGTCAGATCACAGACTCTATAGGTGGTTAAACATTATTCTGGAATGAACACAATGATAAAGATGAGCTTGATGCGGGTGTTCGATTTAACATCAGATCTTAACTCATTTACCAGCTTGTCAAACCCCCAAAAGGCATCAGTGACATTCCGTATGTCTCTACAAAGTTTAATGGGAAACAAAAGAGGATTGCTACTCTGATTAGTGTCTATGTCCTTACAATGAGAAAACCAGAGGATATTAAGGAAAAGTTCTCTGAGTGACTGTACTCTATCATCTTTAACAGTTTCAAGGTCTGAGAAATTTATCATACTTGGCGACTTCATTGGTAGAGTGACCATCAGTCTTCGAAGAGAACAACTGGCATACATGGCATGGAGAAATGCAACAACAATGGACTAGGCTTGCTGAGCTCATGTGCTTCACCTGCCTACCTGTCAAAAGACATCCTGTGTGCATCCTCATTCTGAGCAGTCGCACCTTATTGATTATGTCATCATCAGAAGCAGTAACATAGGTGATGCGTGGGTGGAGAAGGATATGTGTGGTGATGAACTGACCACAGGATGAGTGTCAAAATTTAACCTCAACATAGAGTCTATTAGACGCCATTGGGGTCAGAGACCCATGAAAAAGATTAACATCTTAAAACTGCATTGCGGAACAGTCGCAGAAAGTTTTTCATGTGCTCTGGACATTTGGCTAAGGGCTGAACAGTGCTATCAGATGACGGTGGAGGAGAAATAGGCCTGTGTACTCTGCCACTTTCGAGATTCTGTGCCATACCACTCACAAAAACCCCAACTGGTTTGACAAAAAGGAAAATGAATTAGGCATCAAGACCCTGCTTGCTGAAAAACCACCACTTGTACAGTTCCCACCAAAACAATCCTCCCTCGACATTAAAAAACAGCCTTCACCAATATGCAGAGAATAGTCCAGAATCCTGCTGAAGACGGATGTGTTGAACTGAAACATGCAAATATCGCAGTCAAAGTGTAAACTAGTGACAACGCATTCCATTCTCTGGATTACATCTTGCTTCTTGCAAAGCCCTGTTCAAGGCTTGCTAGTGGGACAATGAGAACGAACACAGAAGAAGTCCAGAATCAGCTTAGAAAGATGCAAGATGTATGAATCAGCAACAGAGCTGCTGAAATTCAGAAATTTGCAGATATGAATGATCCAATGCAGTTCTATGATGCACTGGGAAGTTTACCATCTTGAAAACCCTGTAATGACTACACACTTGACACCAACTCAGAAAACATATATGATGTCCACCATGACAGTTTTTGGAGGTGTGCAGTAATTTTGGTTTTACAATCCCCACTAGGAAAACTGAGGTACTCTTCCAGTCTGTTCTTGGGAAGTCATACAGCGAACCAAACATGATACAAAACCAACAGTCTCCGGGCAGTCATTAGCTTCACCTACCTAGGCAGCACCCTCACCAGATAAGCGAATATGTACTCTTAAGGTCAACAACAGGATTGCAAAAAAAGACAAGCTCTACATTTGGTAGACTACAAGCAAACATCTGAAAATAACAAGTCATCAGCGTCGTCACCAAGATAAAAGTGTATCATGCTGTAGTGTTAACCACTCTGTTGCATGCCCGTTAAAAATGGACAGTGTATAGCAGACATGCCTAACAACTAAACTGTTATAACATAAGCTGCATGCACAGGATATCAAGTGATATCAAGTGACTCCTCAAAAATGTCTCTGTAGAGCAACAATATTGCTGGAGATGTTTGCACAGAACTGTTCTACCTGGCACACTAGAATCACACAAAGGGCTCAGATCCTAAAGCGAATAATCATCGCCACCATGAAAGGGTTGGACAGACATATGACATCACATCTTGCAGCATGTCTGATGCGGTCACCATCTTCATGCGCAACTATTACAGTGAGAATGTAACAGACAGTGAGAATGTAACAGGAAATACCAAACTAATACGCACAGTATAGTTCCCAAGCGGGATATGAATGATGTGGGCATCGATTTTGAATCATGAAAACAGGACGCCATGGATCGTGTCACATGGAGGGGCGGGATTAAGCATGCAATGCAGACAAAGGAGATACTGATTGCAGATAGGCTAAGGTCTCAGTGTTTGAGAAGACACGCCACACCATACAATGTCACAAACAGTCCTGACTTTCCTTGCATACACTGTGGAAGACACTTTTGTGCTTGGATTGGTCTTACGAGTCATTCGTTATCATCTTGGACAGTAGTTACATCCCTTTTTTCAAAGCGCAATTACTATCGTCTGACAAGATGGAAAAAGTCAATGAATGAAGTTCCAGGACACAAAACAGTAGTCATAATGCATGATGAAAGACCAAATTAACATGCAGATTAAGGTTTCCAGGGCACTAAGTTGTACAGTGAGAATGCAAGAAAACAGACAAAACTTACAAGTGCATTATGGTCTCATGGACACAAATCAGGAGAATTATAATGCAAAGAATGGTATCACTCTTTCTTGTCTGTTTGTCCCATCATGAAAGTCATAAATTGAAGTTAAGATCATGGACAAGGGTCAGAATCTTGAGTCTTACAAAAACTGGAAACACAAACAACATTTTGGGGATCAAAAATGAAGTTGTTATCTGTTTGAAACACCGTTCAGCAAACAATGAAAACTGATTTGTCAGATAAAGCAAACATGACTATCCATAACCTACATATCCTAATTTTTCTTCTTTCTATCCTATCAGATGTTATGCATTTGTTTATCCCTATCTTGTTGTTATTCCTTCTCTATTTTTAACAATACTTTTTGAGTTTTTCACTTAATTCTGCTTAACTGTTTGAAGCATACCGGATATTCTTTTGTCAGAACACTATCCAATGTCTCTTTTCTGTAGTTTACTGTACGGTCACATCCAATACTCTGTTGATTTAGAAATGAAAATATATTTGGTAAATATTTAAATGCACTTAATGAGGCACAAGATATAGTAGAGAATTAGGTGTAGAGCAAACAACAAAGTTCTGAGTAAGCAACTTGAATTTAGACAGAACAGCAAGCAATATTCTGTATTAGGACACTTGCAGAAAAAGATGAAGTACAAAAACGCATTTATACAGGCACAGATACCTTGCTGTAATGATTAATTTGGTGGTGGACCAATATCTTAGGCCCCAAAAAAAATAATTGCAGATCGGATCACTGCTTTTTCCTTACTTGTCAGTGCATATAAAAGCCTAAAATTATGCTTGAACTCAAATTTATTAAGTACGGAATTGTGCTAGGCCTACTGGAACAATTAGTATCATCATCATCTGGTTGGACAGTTCTAAGACTGGCTGTAAGGTTATCTGATATAAGGTTATCATGTCTCTTCATTTCAGCATAGTTTGTGCTTTAACCATCCCAGCATGCATGAGATGTCTGCAGCAGTCCTCTCCTTCTTGTCCCTTGGATCTTGATATCTAGTATATTCTGTAGAAGACTCATGTCACATATTGTGTTTCAGCCAACTCACAATCTTCACTTTTGTCGCATATTCAATACTGTCTGTGCACATCTATGTCAGTGAGGACATTGGATCTTTCCGCCCAACTCACTCGTTCAAGCCTGCACCTACCTCAGTGAAGACATTGCCATTTTAACTTTTTTCTGTCTAACTCACTCGTTTCATTCTATGGTAGCACCACATTTCAAATGCTTCCAAAATGTCCTTCTTTACCACAGAGACATCTATTTGTGGAAGGTTTGCAGCCTGGATGTGACACACTTAGCTACATGTCATGTTTCTGATCCATTGAGACATCTATTTGTGGAAGGTTTGCAGCCTTAATGTGACACACTTAGCTACATGTCATGTTTCTGATCCATTGAGACATCTATTTGTGGAAGGTTTGCAGCCTTGATGTGACACACTTAGCTACATGTCATGTTTCTGATCCATTGAGACATCTATTTGTGGAAGGTTTGCAGCCTGAATGTGACACACTTAGCTACATGTCATGTTTCTGATCCATGGAGATATCTATTTGTGGAAGGTTTGCAGCCTTGATGTGACACACTTAGCTATATGTCATGTTTCTGATCCATTGAGACCTCTATTTGTGGAAGGTTTGCAGCCTGGATGTGACACACTTAGCTACATGTCATGTTTCTGATCCATTGAGACATCTATTTGTGGAAGGTTTGCAGCCTTGATGTGACACACTTAGCTACATGTCATGTTTCTGATCCATTGAGACATCTATTTGTGGAAGGTTTGCAGCCTTGATGTGACACACTTAGCTACATGTCATGTTTCTGATCCATTGAGACATCTATTTGTGGAAGGTTTGCAGCCTTGATGTGACACACTTAGCTACATGTCATGTTTCTGATCCATTGAGACATCTATTTGTGGAAGGTTTGCAGCCTTGATGTGACACACTTAGCTACATGTCATGTTTCTGATCCATTGAGACATCTATTTGTGGAAGGTTTGCAGCCTGAATGTGACACACTTAGCTACATGTCATGTTTCTGAGCCATATAATATAACTCAATTTACAATAGCATTGATCAGTTTAAATTTCTTTATCTGAATGAATGCTGTTAAAGTTCCATATTTGTCAAATATAGCTTAAACCTAAACTGCTGTTTCATCTTTGTCAATGTGACTTCGAAAATGGGCAATAATATGCACTTCTTCATTTATCTAACCCTTAATATTTAAGAGGTCATTTTGTTTATTTATTCTCATTTCCTTTGCTGGTTTTACATTGAGTTTGCTAATACCTACTTTGAGAAAATCAGTCTTATCATCACTGGAGCATGTCCCGATAACATGGCAACCTGCCAACTTGGCGATTTGTACCTGGGTGGAAACAATAAGAAAATCTCTTAAAAATTTTATTACCCAGTATATTCTCACATGTTATCCTGACTTCTTTGTGAAATTATAAAGAGTAATGTGAAACTAGTTCATTGCTACTTTTGTAGTGTAAAATGAGTGTCACAAGCAGCACAACTAATTGCATAATAGTGATAGTTTAACAGAATGATGGATAGTTACAAAGAATTATGTAATGCTTGTGTACATGTCATGTTTTTATGAGCTCATTTTAAGGAGTAACTTTTTATACTTGGCTGCTGTTATTGATTTTTTATTAGTGTATTTATTTATAAGAATAAACTCAAGTGTTACATGTCAAGATATGCGGAAATGAAAGACCTATTACATGAACATAGATAAACATATTAAGTTTCAAATATTTATGAAAGATACATAAATATTACACATAAAATTAAGAAGGCGAGCGGTGTCCACTGTCGAATTGCGTCAATTTCGAAACACGCAGGAGTGCTTCTTTCAACTAGAAGGTGGCTGATTGATACACTATTTATTCTTACATTGTGTTGCAAATGTCAATCTTGGTCCGTGCTGGCAAAATAAAAGAGTAGGAGCCAGAGCTGTGAGATGCAATGTGTGAGAAGTGCAGCCAGAGAGACAGTCCGTGACCAAGTCCGCGACACCACGCTAGGGCAGATGGTGGGGATAAACCCAGTTGGTGCCTGCATTGACTCTCAGCAGATCAGGTGGCTTGGACATTTGATCAGAATGCATTGTGACCAGCCAGCATCGAGAACAGCATGCCATATGCAGGTCTCCGGTCTGCGAGCAAGAGATGGACAACAACGTCAGTAGATCGAGGGTGTCTCTGACGCTCTTGGAAGGATCCGCCTGATGATGACACAGGCCTCCCACTTGGCAATAACAAGAAATCTACACATCGCACCTCTCTGTGACTCTGTAAGGCAAGAGCAGTAGGACAATTGAAGAAGACGACAAAGATTTCAATAGAACAAATATAAATTTACAAAACAGAACAAAAATTATTGTACTTGCAATAATATTTAAATCCTTCAGCAACACAGAAACTTTATTCCTTTTCACAGAACTTAGGAAAGTTTTATGTGTGTCTTGTTATAAATTTTGTTATAAACATTCTGTATGCATTTTGAAATTGGTTGTCACAATTAGAAAAAAAATAATTTACATTCTATTTTAGTATTTGCATTTAATATTTTAAAAATAAAAAGATATTGCTTCAACATTATCAGGTGTACTTGATCTTACATTTCAAAGCTTGGACTTACTTGTTACTGGAACATGATTTGTTCCTCTAGTTACTAGTAGCTTCTCTACTATGCTTAGAACTAGTAACTTGGTCTAGCCAGCGGAGATGCCCCCATGTCTCCATCATTGTCAACTGCATTAATTTACTAAAACTAGTCATACAAACTATCCCCACTTGATAAATCATAATTTTCAAATTCAATCCATGAATGAATAAGTGACGACCAATGCCTGCTTGGCTGAGATCCATTGCTTGCAATCATTTGTCTTTGAAGATATTTCTCGTAGCAAATAATGATTACCAAAAACTACTGATCACAGAACATACCAGTTTATTTAAAATGAACGATTATTCCAACACAAGGTTTTACGGAAATGTGATGCAAATGTCTAGTGTTGATTTGATTGGACAAAAATGTTGACAAACTGGCTGTAACTTTGTAAAAAACATAGATGCAGTGGTTTTCTGGTTTCTCAGAGGGAGCTTCAGAAAAAGGCGACAGCAGAAATGGTTACTGAGAGAGAGAGGCTCAGATACTAGGAGTTAATAAACATAAAACATATAATTATACAAATAAATTGCAAGGTCCGAATATCAAATGTAAATAAAGATAATAAATATCGGTCAGCTTGTGTAGATTCAAATGTAACAATGAGAAATTATATTTGGGCCTGAAAAGTCATCAGGAACTAAGAATTTTTAAAACTGAGGCTATCTAGCTAATCTAAATGATGGTAATCAATAGGCAAAACATGTACTTACTCCGACACTGGCATTTCAATTTTGGACACTATTACATAGATAAGTGCATTAAGTCTAGCCATTACTATTTTTAGTATTTAAAATAGTTAATCTTCAATCCTAAAGATGTTTTGGTCATAACATATGTTGTTTTTTTTTGCATTTGTACCAACAAAAAACTGGTCCAAAGTTAGGACAAGTATAACATAATTGTCATGGTAATAATGGGTGGATGGGACATTAGAGGTGAATGTGATGGTGGTGGAGACACTAAAGGTGAATATAATCATAGTGGTTGTGGTAATAGTGGTAGCAATGATAACGATATTACTTACAGCAAACTGTCCTGTACCACCAGCAGCAGCTGAAACCATTAACAAATTAATAATGTTTATAATCTGGTACTAAGAAAATAATATACATCTTACATAGATAAAATAATAATTGAATGACGTGTAAAAATAGCAAAAATAGAAATAACGTTCAGTTCAAATGCCATCTCCACATCAAAGGAAGGTCGGCTAGATCTCCAGTTTTCTCTTGCAGTAATGGTACAATCTGTGAGGCTTTTTCCAGCCAATCTCCTGATGTTATCCACTCACTTATAATGTTGTCTGCTTCTTGAACAACTGCCTTCTACTCTACAGTATGGTTTTCTCGTTAATATGACTAAAATAACGTACCTGTCTAATCATGATTTCGGTCATTCTCTTTTCACCCCCAACTTCTTCAATACCTTCAAATTTGTTTTCTTATCTTTCCAAGAAATGCGACCCAATCTTCTATATACCCCCATTTCGAAGGCTTCAATACTCTTTTCCAACTTGTTATTCAGTGTCCATGTTTCTGCGCCATGAAGTAGTGACTAGTATACATAACACCTGACAATTCTCATTTTCAATTTATGAATTATCTGTTTGGATGTCAGTATGTGTGGCATGTTGCTGAATACCATCTTGAAATTGAAAGCAAATTAGTTAATGTAAACACTTTTCTGTTTAGTGTCATCATTGTTCATTATTGTTTTCTGGCTTTTTCCTTATTCTGTATCTCTCTAACAGTTTCTCCCTTGTGGATACAAAGAAGGGGGCTATCCTTTTCTGTTAAGTATGTTGTGAATGGTAACTAAGGAGGGTTGTGCATAGAGCTAGGAACCACATCATATAAAATTAATTCTAAAAGATAAGACTGCAAGATTATATGAAATTCTTAGGCACAATTTTCCTGCAAAAAAATACAAGTGGTGGTGGTATCGCACTTGGATAGATTTCTGCAACAGATTTTTCTTTCAACTTCTGCTGTTTAAAATCAAATTCTCCATTTATCATTTTCCTTGTATCTCCAAGATGGAATTTTTTTAAAATTCCGATGACTGTTTTTGTAACCATTTTACTTTTATTTTATTATATATTTGGTTAGTCTGTAGTTAGTCATCTTTGTTATCTTTGTTATGAATATCTATTAGATAGCCATCTTCAGAAACATCTGGACTGAAGCCCTGGTCTCAGGCACAATAAGGATGATATACTAATTGTTATTTCCTTATCATCATTATCAAAGTAAAAATTAAAGCATAAATTAGTAATAAAAATGTGCCCTACTGGTTCAACAATCTTAATTTATTTGACATTACAAAACTAGCATATATTGATTGGCTAACACATAGTTTAATATGCTAGAGAAAAAGCTAAACTTGTCAAACGACAGCTTGCATTACAAAATCACACTAAGCTAATTTCTTTTTGTCATTTTCTTCTTCATTTTCATCATTTGTTCTCAAACCCCACCCACCAAGCCCTGTAAAGGACTTTGCAAGCAGTAGTAGGTTGTCAGGAGGACGGAATGTATTGTGTTGTCATACTTTACAGCTTGACTGCGATATTTGCATCTTTTGGTACGACACATCCAACTTCAGCAGGCATTTTTAAGAACTGGGTTAGCCTTCCCTCCCCTTAGGCAGTCTGCTCTGTTGCAGCCTGTTACCAAAGATCACCACTTGGAGGTGTAGAAGGGTCTTGGCAGCTCTGGTTCCCTGGCCCTGACACTAGCAGTCATTTGATAATGCACTGCCAAGCATCTTGATTCCCTTTTGTCCTTTGATAATGAAGCTAATTTCTCAAATATTTTTATATGGCATCTCAACAAATGTTGCTTCTTATAAAGATTGTTACATTTCAGACTATTGTCAAATTATCATCTTCATAAAATTAGTAAAAGTGTTACCGACTATCTAATAAAATAAGTAACCTTACGACAAGCATATATTTCTGTTGAGGCGTGCACAAATGTCTTGTCTGGTCCCTTTTGCACTCCAGCTGGAGTACAGGGTTACCACTTCAGTGGCCTCCTTTAAGAAGTTTCACCAAATTACTACACACTTTTGTAGTGGTGGTTTCTGTAAAAATTTGTTTTACATGATCAGATTGCTAGCCCAATGCACAATTATCTTTAGTCGGCTTTTACTACATGCATTCTGGTCCATTGGTCCTATTCTTTTCTCTCCTGTAAATGGTCCAGTGATCCACTCAGGGAATGTAAAAATATTAAATTCAATTAAATTACAAGTATCCTGGGGGAGGCACCTACCTCCTACCAGGCGCGTCAGCAGGGTTGCGGATTGCTGAAAGGCCTCCTAATTTGGAGGTTAGATGCGAATAAATAGGCAGCCGTGGACAAAAACGGGTCGGCAGGCATGGAGGCTGTAAGGAGGCAGCCCCTCCACCATGCAAAGACACAACAGGCTAATCACCTGTTTGTCTTAAAAAAAACGATTACAAGTCAACAACCTCTACACCTCACGGTAGAAGATGAGCGACTAAGTAAGTAAGTAAATTACAAGTATCATCTTCACAATAAAGGTTGGCTGTAATGGATCTCCAACATTCTCTTTCGCTCTCCCTGCTGTTACATACATACAGACTGCCTCTCGTCCATCGTTCGATGTTATCATCCAACTTGTAGTGCTGCTTACCTGTGCTTGACTGTCTTCAATCTTTCTCTCTAGTATGGTTTATCCAAGAGTGTCATGTCTTTTAACTTGGCCAAAATATATGACTTGACAGCTCTTTATGTCTTTCAACAGTTTTCTCGTTTCATCTCAAGTTTCTCCAGGACCTCTACATTTGTTGGATTTTGTTCCCAGGAAATGCCCCCCATTCTCCTGTACACCCAGATCTTCAGGGATCCTATTCTATCTCCTGCTTGTTCGTTATCCACGTTTCCGCACCATAGTATTGAGTATATATAACAGTTGATGATTCTTATTTTTAAGTTGTAGCCTAGCTCTCTAGATGCAGATATCTTCTTCATTCTGCTGAACGTGTCCTTGGCCATACCTACTCTCCTCTAGAAGTGAATATCTTCTTCATTCTGCTGAACGTGTCCTTGGCCATACTTAATCTCCTCTAGATATCAGATTCACGTTTGCCATCATTAGTTGTTACATATAATATACTACCTGTTAACCAATTCTTATTTTTATCCCGGTGAAATTTCTTCATCGCTTGTTCTCAATCTCCCACTACCAAGCCCTGAAAAGGGCTTTGCAAGTAGCAGGTTGTAGTCTGGAGAACTGAATGCGTTGTGTTGAAGTTTACAGCTTGACTGCGATATTTGCACCTTTCTGTCCGACATATCCGACCAGCAGGGGATGAAATATAATTATTCCCTATTTTATTTCTGTGTCATTTATGGAGTATTGTTTTTAGAGCTTTCTTCCAATCCAACAAGAAATTCAACAAGCAGAATGCCGCTGACCTATGAATGGGTAGGCAATAGAATGAGGTAAAAAGTTTTGTTTACCATACAGGCATTAGATTGCACTGTCAGTAGCCTCTTATGACATGCTCTCAGTGGTCCCACTTTTGCATCTGTCACACAAGACAGCCATCACTGAAACCACTCCAGCAGCGCTAAATCAGCTCAAATCAATCTAAGTTTATTATCGACCTATTGAGTGTAACCACTCACAGGGATCCTAGACATTAATGAATAGAACCACTGCAACCTTTCAAGCCAGCAGTAAATGGCAACTAAACAGGGTTGTACATGGAGCTAGTGACATGTGAAATAAATTACTACAAAAACTACCATAGCAATGGGGAAGGAAGGCTAATGTCTAGTCAGGCACAACATACTGATCAGACATGTTAGTCAGGTTCAGGCAAAACATACTGCCTAAGACCCTCAACGTGGCTTCCTCATAGCCCTTCTTGGAAACGGGCTGTTCTCATGGCAGCCTGGCTAACAAGGTGAGGGATCGACATGATTCCCATCAACACGCAGATGAAGCTAAGCATAGCAGAACCGCTTGGAGGATCCTGGTCCATCTTCACCAGCATGCTCGGAATGTGAGGAAAGCTATGACAACTCGCCACTTAACATTCTTTTTAGGGCGCACAAAAGAGTAATCCTCATTGTGGGCATTCAACAACAAGACCACAGCAATCCCAATAAAAAGTGTTTTAACTTCCTGTGAGGCGTCACTACATTGATGAACCTATGCCTCGCATGGAGCAAAAACAAGACATGTAAAGAAGAATAAAGAATGCAACATTTAGATTTGTTAAAACCTTTTGTTTTAAAGCAATATCTCATATTTACCAGTAACAAGGACTGTTTTCCCTGGTTTAAGATCACCTGACTGTAAGTAGTAACATGAAATATTGAAATACACATGAAATATTGAAATAAAACTCATTAATCAGTTCATGGATTTCATATTATTAAAAGTTAATCGACTAAATTCAAATTTGTTAATAGGAGACCATGTGAACTAGTGGTTAAGTAACACTGCTCACAAGCCGAAGGTGCTGGGTTCACTAGCCATTACAGCACCGGCCGTTATCCCGGGGAAAATAAAAACTAATCTGTTAATATTTTACAGATATTTAGATAAATCAATGCTTAGGAACACACAAAATTAGTCCAATGTATAAAATAGTAGTCTATATGGATTCCACATTTTTTTCAAAAACTATTATTACAGTGTTTATACCGAGGGAAGAATTTCTCCTACCAGGCGCATCAGCTGTCAGCTGGGTTGAGGATAGCTGAATGGTTTCTCTCTATTTGGAGGCTAACTGTCAATATTCAATGAACAGAAGTGAACAAGAAAAGGTTGTCTGCATGGAAGCATCTCCCTCCAAATACAAAGACACAATAGACCAATCACCTGCTCATCTTCAAACTAGATTACAAGAGTATGCAAAAATATAACTGGCAAAACCTTAAAAACGAATTGGCACAAGTTTAAGACTGATTTTTTAAATATGAAAGACAAGAAATATCAACGGAAAGCTCACCATAGCAATGATCTCTTCAGTTTTTTTCTTTTCTCCGCAGCCAAGCCAGAAGGACTCTAGAAGCGTCTATAGCTATTATAACCCTTCCAACTGTTTTCAAACGGTTCAATCCTGAGCAATCGTTTACCAGTCTTCGGATGGGATGGCTTCATGTACCTCTTGCATACGTCCTTGTATTGCAGTGTGGTAGGGTTGATACCTCTAGCCTCCAATGGCCAGCTGTCCATAGTGGATTTTCTTTGGCAGCCTTTCATCTTCCATACGGCAAACATGCCCAAATAAATAAATACATATATATATTTATAAATATATATATATATAGAGAGAGAGAGAGAGAGAGAGAGAGTGAAAGAGAGAGAGAGAGAGAGAGAGAGAGAGAGAGAGAGAGAGAGAGAGAGAGAGGAACTCTTCCTTACCTTTTCCAGTGCAATAGACGCAGTCAGACCACTAATCAAAAGAGACAGGAAAGCAGGGTCACTTGATGGAACAGGTATGACTGTTGCCTCATCCACTGCCTGAAAATGGAAGTGATAACATGATAACACACTGAAGGAGAGAAATGATTACTACAATAAATAAAATGCAGATTATGTCAACGTAAATTCTAAGTTATAGCCCAAATATATATTTGCTTCTGATATATTTTAAGTATATCCTTTTCTATGAAGACTGGGAAAAAGAGTTACTTATTCTTCTATTATTGTATATTCTTCTTCGGATCTTTAAAAATTGAAAATAAGGTAGACTGTGTTGTAGATAAAAAATAAAGTGTAAAAAAAAATATTTTTAGGTGTGGTCTAATACCGCACTAGGACAAAACATAAATCAGACCTATGTTACAACCTAAAGACTTGCATCAGGGACATCAACAAATAAAAATATGAACTTACAAATCATAGAGTAATGAAGGAATACATAAAACAGAGATATGAACACATAAATGAGTAAAAAAAGGTACTCAGCTGAATATCCCATGTGAACTCGTCACTAGTTAGATCACAGCTGTATGAGTAAAGCAAACAGAAGTAGCTGGCCAGGAAGGTGTATGAAGTGAGAAAAGTAAGAGAAGTTTACATAACGTCTTTATACTGGTTTAAAAGACTCTGCAGTCTGTACACAACAACCAGTTTCTTGGAGGGTGGTTAACAGATATGCGAGTCCATCTTAATAGACTGTAAACACTAGAACAAAGTAGATCCGCAGTCTGTTAGGCTCCTTCTATGATGCTCTTAACAAACCACCTACACACTCCTGAGTGTTCACACCCATATGAAACTATTGATTATCATTAGTTGGGTACTCCCCAACTACAGCACCAACCGTTACCCTGGGGAAAAACACCCTTAAAAAATGCAGGAGGAAGCAGAACCTTACATAAAATGCATGCTAAAGTTGGATGCACTGGGCTGATAGGTTTAAAATGGAGAAACAATGTGAACGCAAAAGAACATTTAAAAAAATCCTAACACGATATCTGACCATACCTATTAATGTTTTATTTATACTTCTGATCAATAGTGTATCATCATCTTTATTCCTGTATCATATACAGGGTATTGTTTCCAGAGCCCCCTGAACACATCCTGCTGGACTGTCAAATACACAGAGATCTACAAGGGCAAACCTGGCTAGAGAGAACCGAGGTGATGCCGAAACTGTGGTGCTGCCACTCGGATCTGAAAAGGAATGTAAACTTCGTCCTAGCGACAGGACTACAGATCTAGCATGACCATAAAGCCTGAACGCAGAAAAAGAAGTTTCTAGAGCTTTTTTTCAAACCCAGAATGGTACTAAACATTTTATAGCAAGTTTTGAGTCTATGAATGACAAGATGTGAATGCAATGTCATGAGTTGGAGTGTGTTCTACCATACAGGCGTTAGTTCATTCCTGTATCATATATGGAATATTATTTATAAGCTTTTTTTCAAATCGTATGCCACTTATGACATGCTCTCAGTATAGCTGTGGATCTATTATCTCTGTCCCACACTACACACGCAGCCATTTTGGAAACCACTCACGCTAAGCTTGACCTATATTATTATTTTAACACATCATCTACCTTTCTGACCTAATTAAAACCAGACAAAGCAGGTATATAAATGAATGATCTACTTTATCTCCATGTGCCAAAATTTCGTTTGATCTACATTTTAAACTCAGAAAATAAATGTAAAATATTACTCGTCTTTTTATAGCCTAAATTACTGGCATTTCTCTGACTTGTCAATGTCAAGGATACTCTATACATTGCCCACTCCTTTTAAGAAAAGGGATTTCATGGTGAAATGGTTAAGTCGTCGGCCTCGTGATCAGGTGGTGTGAGTTCGACTCCAGTCTCCGCCGTCTTTTTCACAGGTGCTTGATGCGGAGTCTCCTGCATCTCAAAGTTGCCCCCTAGTCGTCTTGTCCTTGACTTACTACTGGGGTCAGGCGGTTCTTCTTCTTCTTCTTCGTACGCTGTCAGACGTCAACCTTTATTTTTTCTAAAAAAGCAGCGGTCATCCTGAGGCTGTCGACACTGCCATAGAGCTTGTCTAGTGTTGCCACTGGTGATGGCCACATCTGCTTTCTCTGATCCTCGTATGACGGGAAGTTTTGCAGCAGATGTTCAACGGTCATTTTCCCAGTACCGCACGTGCATTCGTCAGTGCCACCTATCTTCAATTTATTGAATAGGTGGTACCTCAGTCTATTGTGGCCAGTGCGAAGTCTGAAGACCACGACCTGCTCTCTTCTGTTCAACTGGTAATAGGCATAGTTTTTTGTGTAGCCAGTATGTTCTATTTCCCATTTGGTCATATATCTAGCTCTAATAAGCCTTTTTGACTCTTCGTATGTCACACTAGTATTTGGTTGTGGTAGTCTTGCACCTTCTTCTTCTTTTGCCAGTCGGTCTGCCTCCTTGTTGCCTTGGATGTTACAATGGGATGGAACCCACTGTAACATTACTCTTTTTGGTGCGGACTGCTGGCATAGTTGACAGAGTACTGCTTTGAAATCATTAAGTTCAGTATTTTTCTGTCTTTTTAGTGCTGTGACTACAGCCAGGGAATCTGTAAACAGGACTATATGGCTTTCATTTCTTTTGCATGTCACCATTTCTTCTACTGCAGCCCTCAGTGCCTCTGCCTCCACTCTGAAATTGCTGGTCAGGCGGTTCAAGACGAGAGAGTGAGGATAAAAAGTAGTGCAGTTAATCCTTACTATAAATAGTGCCAGCAAAATAAATTATGCCCTTATCGTCTACGATTGACGGCAGCCTTTGCTTTAAGAAAAGAGAAAATTATAATTTACAAACTGCTCTTTGTATCTATCAGTAATAATTTTGTATTGTATTATCTTTCTTCATCTTAAATCCGAAATTACAATCTAAATGATACTTTTAATCAAATACTGTCAATCTCTATTTATCTATCTATCTATCTTCAGTCCACTTATGTCGTTAGACGTCGTGGGAAGGTGCGATCTCCTTTGTTTCATTTTTTTTGGCAGATGAAAATCCACTGGTGACTTGCCAGGTCAATCCCAGCATCTGTTAGCCCATGGAATATACGATCGCCTATTTTTTAGACTGGTGGAGAGACAAAACAGATCCAAATGGATACAGGCCTATCAGCCTACTGAGCTGTGTCGGCAAACTCATGGAACACCAGACTGATGTTGCATCTGGAAGAAAAACGCATATTAATTCTACAGCAAGCAGGCTTTAGACAGCACAGATCCACTGAGAATCAGGTCATCCTCATAGCCCAGGAAATAGAAGATGCCTACCAGGAGCAGAAACACACAGTAGCGGTTTGGGTGGACCTGGAAAAGGCATTTGACAAAGTCTGGAAAGAGGGACTTAGAGTCAAGCTACGAAGAATTGAAGTTTGTGGGAAAATGTACAAATGGATAAGTCACTACCTCAAAAACAGAACGGCCAGAGTTCTTCTTCTTCTTCTTCTTTGTACGCAGTCAGACAGTAACCATTATTTTTTCGAAAAAAGCGGCGGTCATCCTGAGGCTGTCGCCACTGCCATAGAGCTTGTCTTGCAGTTCCACTGGTGATGGCCACATCTGCTCTCTCTGATCCTCGTATGTCGGGCAGTTCTGCAGCAGATGTTCAGCGGTCATTTTGCCAGTACCGCACGGGCATTCGTAGGTACCACCTATCTTCAATTTGTTGAATAGGTGGTACCTCAGTCTATTGTGGCCAGTTCGCAGTCTGAAGACAACGACCTGCTCTCTTCGGTTCAACTGGTAATAGGCATCGTTTTTGGTGTAACCAGTATGTTCGGTTTCCCATTTGGTCATGTATCTGGCTTTGATAAGCCGTTTTGACTCTTCGTACGTCATACTAGTCGGCCAGAGTTCAATTACAAGGGCAGATGAGCAAAAAGGTGACACTTGAGCAGGGAGTACCCCAAGGGGGAGTTCTGTCACCCACACTCTTCCTGGTGTATATAAATGACATTACAGAGAATATACCAAGAAGAGTCCATAGCTCAATGTTTACAGACGATCTGGCTATGTGGACCTCTGAAAAGAATCTCACCATAGCAAGAAATCGGATGCAGCAGGCCCTGACATCGCTGGAAGGGTGGGCGAACTCATGGCTGATCAAAATAAACGTGTACAATATTCTCGCTATCAAACAAACCCCGAAACACCAAATTAAGTCTTAACGGCAAATACCTGCTGCCAAACGACAACCCAAACTACCTGGGAGTCACATTTGATCGGCGCATGACATGGAAAAGTCAGATCGAGAGAAACCGAATGAGAGCCAGAGAAAGAATGGCAATCATGAGGAAACTTGCTGGCACAAGCTGGGGAGCAGACGAAGGCATACTAAAGAAACTGTATACTGGAAGAGTGAGACCAGTTCTCGAGTATGGCATTGCGGCATGGACAACAGCAGCAAAGGCAAACTTCGACAAAATTAGCAAGCTCCAAAACCAAGCTATGAGAGTTATAACAGGAGGCATGAAGTCAACGCCAATTGTAGAACTTGAAAAGATAACAAAACTGCAACCTATGACCGACAGAAGAGACTGCAGAGCCCAGCTGCAATCAGAGAAACTCAGAAGACTGACTGACCATCCAATGCACCAGAGACTAAACAATTTCGGAAATGGGAAACTAAAGCGAAGAAACTTTGCAGAAATAGCCAAAGCAAAGATGCACGAAGAGCCCATGAACGCAATAACAACACCAAAGCCCATCCCTACTGTACGAAAACCTATCTGGAGGCAGCATATATTTCCAGAGGGGGTAGAAAATATACCAGGTATTGGAAACAAAAACTGCCAGACTGAAAAAGAAAGAAGAGATACTACCCTGAGTTTCATTACGGAAAACTACCCAAGCATGGACTGGACCCATGCATACACCGACGGCTCTGTAACAAACACTACACAGAACGGAGGGGTAGGAGCATTTCTGAACCTACCAAATGGCAGAAAAATAACACTGTCATTCGCTACTGGAAAATACACAAGCAATTTCAGAGCGGAGGCAGAGGCATTGAGGGCGGCAGTGGAGGAAATGGTGACAGGTAAAAGGAATGAAAGCCATATAGTCATGCTTACCGATGCCTTGGCCGTAGTCACAGCACTGAAAAGCCAGAAAAATACTGAGCTTAATGATTTAAGAGCAGTACTCTGTCAACTATGCCAGCAGTCCGCACCGAAAAGGGTAGTGGTACAGTGAGTTCCATCCCACTGCAACATCAAAGGCAACGATGAGGCAGACAGACTGGCAAAAGCAGGTGCAAGACTACCACAGCCAGATACTAGTATGACATACGAAGAATCAAAACGGCTTATTAGAGCTAGATACTTGACCAAATGGGAAACCGAACATACTGGCTACACCAAAAACGATGCCTATTACCAGTTGAACCGAAGAGAGCAGGTCGTGGTCTTCAGACTTTGCACTGGCCACAATAGAATTAGGTACCACCTATTCAACAAATTGAAGATAGGTGGCACTGACGAATGCCCGAGTGGTACCGGGAAAATGACCGCTGAACATTTGCTGCAAAACTGCTCGACATATGAGGATCAGAGAGAAGATGTGGCCATCCCCAGTGGCAACACTAGACAAGCTCTATGGCAGTGTCGACAGCTTCAGGATGATGGCTGCTTTTTTCGAAAAAAATTAAGGTTGATGTCTGACTGCGTACGATGAAGAAGAAGAAGAAGACTGGTGGAGGTGGAAGCGTAAATTAGAGCAAGGTAGACCTGCAGCCTGTCAGGCGCCATCTAAGCTGCTCTGCTAACCACATAACCAGACCTGTTGTTATAGCCGCACAGTGCCCTTTTTGGCAACATATTCTCTGTGGTGCGAGAATCCCCAGGAATAATTTCAGTAAAGAAGTATAAAGTTTGCGTTAGTATGCTTTGTTTTTAACTTGAATTTTGCCAGAGCAAAGCCGTTAGGCCTACTCTTTTCGATTTCCAACTGCAAAGAAATTTTTAACTACTGGGTTCCTATTTCTATTTATACCTATGATTTTTTTGTTATGAACATATAACACAATTAGAAAGCATAACAAAATTATAAGTGCCAGATCACTTTGGCCATACAATGTTCAGTGTTGTATCCTTGTTTTGTTTTTGCTCTGATATTGAAGTTTCATTTTGTGTTTATTATGGTATATTATTTAAAACAAAACAATAATGTACGTATTTCCAAATTTGAAATCACTGACAAATTTGGACTGGCATGCTTTATAATACTTACAACATAGTCACTGAAAGCTCCAAATTTAAAGTACAACACAGTCTGTCCAACCTTTAACTTTGCATCAGATCCAACACTAACCACTTCACCAAGACCCTGTCAATAACAAAACAACAAATAGTAATCGTAGCAGTAACAAAACAAAGCATACTAACGCAAACTTTACATTTCTTTTTCTTCATTGATCAACTAATAATATGATTCTAGTCCGGTCAGGTTCACGAAGGAGACTGTGCTTTTCAGGTATTCACCGGTCCCCCACAGCTTTTCGAGCATGGTCGCCCCCCCAGGCCAGATTGCCTCTCTTTGGTCTACATAGGTAGGGCAATCCTGCAGAATATGTTCTGGTGTTTGCTTGACTGCTTCACAATCGCACGTGGTGGTGTCTCTGAGACCCATTCTGTGGAGGTGGGTCTTGAGTCTACAGTGTCCCGTTCTGAGTCTGAAAATCGTTATCTGCCCATCTCAGTCAAGTTTGTCTATGCTGTAATTTTCTGGCTTGTATTCTTTGTGCTGGTCTCTACATTCTTTTTTCGTGGAATGTTTGATGAGTGTCTTTGCTTCTTTATAGCTCTGTGGATGGGAAGCTGCCACTTCCAGCTTTTGCGAGCTTATCTGCTTTCTCGTTTACAGAGATCCCACAGTGGGCCAGAATACACTGTAGGACTAAATCTGTTTTTTGAGACAGCAATCCTATGTTGTATTTTATTTCATGTAGGAGTCTATCTTGATTGGGGCTTGAGATGGCTTGGAGTACACTCCTGGAGTCTGTTAGAATGAGTTTTCCTTGTTTTATGTTTTGGCTGATAAGAATCTGACTTGCTGCGTGAACAAATCTTGCTTCATCTCTGAAATTGGTACAGGTCTTTCCTGCTGGTATGCAGTGATTTTCTATATCACCATTGGAGTATGTGATGCTTATTCCACTGCCTCCCCTTTTATTGCTCACCAAGGCCGATCCAAAACTTCTCTTTAGTCATGTTTAGAAACAATACATTCCAAAATAAAATGCAGAATAGGCCAAGCAAAATCGGCCTTCCAGACTTTGAAAGGAATGTTGTGCAACTAAACCTTGCCGCTGGAACTGAAAAAAGAAGAGTCTTTGGATGCTATGTGGAACCAGTACTGAGATATGGCAGCGAATCATGGACAATTAGCGCATAGCTCTTTAGAAGCAAATGAGATGTGGTTTTGCAGAAGAATGCTGTGGATCCCATGAACTGCAAAGAAGACTAATGATACAGAACTCGAAGAGGCACAAACACAAAGACACCTCATTGCAAAGATCAGAACAAGTCAGTCATCCTTTTTCGGACATGTTACGAGAAGAGGCGGTTTGGAGCATGTTGTGACAACGATTAAAGTAGGAGGAAAGAGAGACAGAGGAAAGCAGGGAGACAAGATGTAGGTCAGCCTGAGAAAATGGCACAGACGACAATCAACAACAGAATTGGTAAATGACATACGCGATAGAAGTGGATGGAGGTTCATGATCTTCAACGCCAACAGGCAGGTCAACCAATGATGATAATGACATTCCAAAAGTTAAAGGGATTTTAAAGCTATATAAATAATTTCATGATAGACATTTTTAAAAGGAAACAAATGATAAAGATCATGTAAATCAATCAGAAAACTAACAACTATGTCCTCTAAAACTAACATCAAAACAACTTTAATTACCTCTAATCCTGCAAGAAATGGTGGTTTCTTTGTAGGGTCATACCTACCAGCTGTATAGTTTATGTCAGTAGCATTGATACCCACATATCTGTAATGTTAAAAGGCAACTTTGAAACAATGCAAAATGCGGATTATTTTCGCTTGGGTTTTATGAATTTCTGAAGTAATTTAACTACCTAATTTTGATTAGCTATAGAAGTTTGATTACCTAATTATGAGTATCTGTAGTAGTTTGATTACCTAATTATGAGTATCTGTAGTAGTTTGATTACCTAATTGTAAGTATCTATAGTAGTTTGATTGTCTAATTATAAGTATCATAGTTTGACTATCTAATTATGAGTATCTGTAGTAGTTTGATTACCTAATTGTAAGTATCTATAGTAGGTTGATTACCTAATTGTAAGTATCTATAGTAGTTTGATTGTCTAATTATAAGTATCATAGTTTGACTATCTAATTATGAGTATCTGTAGTAGTTTGATTACCTAATTGTAAGTATCTATAGTAGGTTGATTACCTAATTATAAGTATCATAGTTTGACTATCTAATTATGAGTATCTGTAGTAGTTTGATTACCTAATTATGAGTATCTGTAGTAGTTTGATTACCTAATTGTAAGTATCTATAGTAGGTTGATTACCTAATTATAAGTATCATAGTTTGACTATCTAATTATGAGTATCTGTAGTAGTTTGATTACCTAATTATGAGTATCTGTAGTAGTTTGATTACCTAATTGTAAGTATCATAGTTTGACTATCTAATTATGAGTATCTGTAGTAGTTTGATTACCTAATTGTAAGTATCATAGTTTGACTATCTAATTATGAGTATCTGTAGTAGTTTGATTATCTAATTATGAGTATCATAGTTTGACTATCTAATTATGAGTGTCTGTAGTAGTTTGATTACCTAATTATGAGTATCTGTAGTAGGTTTATTACCTAATTATAAGTATCTGTAGTAGGTTGATTGTCTAATTATGAGTATCTGTAGTAGGTTGATTACCTAATTATGAGTATCATAGTTTGACTATCTAATTATGAGTATCTGTAGTAGTTTGATTACCTAATTATAAGTATCTGTAGTAGGTTGATTACCTAATTATGAGTATCTGTAGTAGGTTGATTACCTAATTATGAGTATCATAGTTTGACTATCTAATTATGAGTATCTGTAGTAGTTTGATTACCTAATTATGAGTATCTGTAGTAGGTTGATTACCTAATTATGAGTATCATAGTTTGACTATCTAATTATGAGTATCTGTAGTAGTTTGATTACCTAATTATGAGTATCATAGTTTGATTACCTAATTATGAGTATCTGTAGTAGTTTGATTACCTAATTATGAGTATCATAGTTTGATTACCTAATTATGAGTATCTGTAGTAGTTTGACTATCTAATTATGAGTATCTGTAGTAGTTTGACTATCTAATTATGAGTATCTGTAGTAGTTTGACTATCTAATTATGAGTATCTGTAGTAGTTTGACTATCTAATTATGAGTATCTGTAGTAGTTTGACTATCTAATTATGAGTGTCTGTAGTAGTAGTTGTTTGCGAATGCCCACCATGAGTAGGTTACTCTTATGTACGTTCTGAAAAGAACGTTAAGTGGTGGGTTGCAGTGGCTGTCCTCACATTCCGAGCATGCTGATGAAGGTGTACCAGGGTCATACAAGCGGTAGTGCTATGCTTGATTTCATCTATGTGTCGCTCACTACTACAAGGATCACGTCGAACCCTCACCTTGCTAGCCAGACTGTTGTTCTCGACGATAGCTCTATTCAAGGACGACCAACGAGGAGGTCAGGATCTGCATAACTCAAGATTATTTCACAAAGTTTACTACAAAAAATTTGAGCGCAAGATATTAGAATCAGATAAATAGCATTGTTCCCACATCAGATTTTTAAATAAAAAGAGAATTTTTAAGTTCACATTTCAAGAATATTAAGTTTTATTCAAACACATTTTAAAATTATTTTGTCCTATGTAATTTTGTTTATTAGTTATATAGTAATTTACATGTGGCTCTTGTTCACAAAGAAATTGAAAAGTGTGTTGAAATTCTTTTGAAAAGTTGTAAAATGTCTAGAAGAATTAAATTTGTTTAAATTAACACTTAATTGACACCTTTTGACTATATTCTTTTGACTATATTCCGTATATTTTTTTTTTTTTTGAAAATATTTTGTATTGTATTCACTTCCAAGGACTAGTGTATGTTATTTTAGAGGTGAAAATTCAATTGTTATATATTAGGGAAAGAAAGGTGATGTAAGAGATCTGGGCAGTCGACCTTATAAAATTATGAGGCCTAGTAAAATGAAGTCTCTAACACTTCATCCCTAACAGCAGTGCCTGATACAAGATGATGTTTTTATTCTAGTTTAATCAAAACATAGAAGATAGCATCATTAATCTTAATACAGGAAATCTTTATAGAAATTACATAAATTCAAAGATAATAAATGAAATTATGTATATCTATTATCTATATACACATTCTATTATGTGAAATAAAGGAAACTAGTTTGTGTCTTAAAATCTCACTCTTTCAATCAACCAAAGCCCTTCAGCTCAGGTCCTCAACAACTCAAGTCTGCATGTCCTCTGCCCTCTTCTCCAACAAAGACCACAGCTGTCCTGCATTCCTCATGTTGAACTACAGCTCCCTTTTGTTAGTATGCTTTGGTCTGCTCCTACTCCTCTTACCCCTTGGGTTCCAGAACAGTGTCTGTTATGCAATGCCATCTGGTTCTTTACACAAAGTATGTCCTATCCAGCACCAACGTCTTCTCTTCATGCCACTGAGAACTTTCTAGATTCTTTAGCAGGCCGACGTTGGTGACATTGTTCCATTTCAAACAATGTATTCTACGCAGACACCCATCTATAAACATTTGTATCTGTTTTGTTAATGACTTTGTCCTCCAAGTTTCAGAGTCATTTTAGGGCTGCTAGTCATTCTTGGCTAGAAGAGTCTTGGTCATAATAAGGAACTATGGAACCACTGATATATATCTTGCCAGTTTGCCAATGTAATAAACAGATTTAAGTAATAAACATAACAACGACCAATACAACAAGAGAATAAAGAAGTTTTGGTAGGGACATCTTAGGAAAAAAACATGCATGCGTTGTATACCCATAGGAGAAGGGAAAAGCGGAAAAAATAAAAAGACATTCTTCTTCTTCTTTGTTCGTCTCAAACTCCCGCTACCAAACCCTGAAAAGTGATTTGCATGTAGCAGCATGTAGAACGGAATGCATTGTGTTGCAGTTTACAGCTTGACTGTGATATTTGCACTTTTCGGGCTGACACAGCATGACATTTTTGGGTACCAGGTTAGCCTTCCCTGTATGATACGTCTCTTTAGCCAGTCTGCCCTGTTACAGTCTGGTTATTCAGGATGACCACATGGAGGCAGAGAAGGGTCTTGGCAGCCCTAGATTGCTGGCCCTGACCCTAGCAGCCAGCTTTGGGTAGCTGACCAATACAGCTCAGACTGCTCAGCATTTTGATCCCAAAAATACAACCTAAATAACACAACCTAAATAGGAATCAGAGTAGGATGACCATTGAAGCTATATATATTCAAAGAACGATTAGAACTTACAAGTAAAATTAAGGTATTTATCTATTATATTCTATATTTGGAATCTGTAATCTTGGTATTCAATATGGTAAATGGATAGCCAACTGAATGCTGTCTTTTGGCCTGAGTATCATGTTAAACCAAGGGTTTATTCAGGCCATCTCTCCATCTTTAAACTGAGGAGGCTTGTTTGGCAGGGACCTTCCCCAGGTCTAGTGAGCCGCATGAAGGATATCACTCTTAAATCTACTATGTAATATATTGAACAAAAAATTAAATTGTCAACAATTATTTGATAATTACTGCTAGCTTGTCAAATGCTGTTGTACTTATTTCACTTCACCTGTTTTTCACAATGACTTCTTTTGGGCCAGGTTTTGGAGTTTCAGCCTCAACAATTGATGTGGCTTGACGAAAATTTGATGTCAATTGTGTGACAAGGATTTGACGCATGATGGTTGATATATGACGAGTTGAAATGCTAGGAATTTGTTGAAATGCAGAAATATTATGTCAAACAAATAGTCAAAGTAAAGCAAACATAAAATGTCTTATCTCTTCTTTAGGTGGTGCTGAGTGCATGAGTGATAATGTCTCTCCACAAATTCATGTTCCTAGTTGTGTTTCCAATTCTACATGTAAATTCTGTTATTGACTTTGTTATGATTTTTAACTATGTTGTAACATCTTTTTGTCATGTTTCACCCTTTTTACAAAATGGATTCTAACACTGTTTGTTGACACAATGAGTTCTAACTTCCCATGCCTCAAAATTACAGTCTCACTAAAAGTGGACTGATTCTTTCGTCTGTGTGCATTTTTTCAGGATATCTTAAATAATTAGTCCTTTTAGCTGCCATAGGATTCATGCACTATGATAAAATACTGAAGCTTGTTCTCGTTTCTAAGATACATTTCATAGTTCTTTCAGCACCAAGCAACATGTTTTTGTTTTTTTTGCTTAGATGTTTGCCTCACTAGTTTCTACTGGCGGAGGCGCGCCATTTTCCAGACCTTAGTCCATTGGGACGCATAAACCAGTGCTTGGATGCATGTATGCGTCTGTATGTACCTATGCTAGGTTTGTGCGCCCTCAGAAGCTAGCCCAACCAAAGTGCAATGGAAGGGCCTCACCATGAGGGCGCGTGTGAAAGTTAAGCAAGAGTGTGACTGTGGGATAGAGTCAAATGAAACAGAGTGAGGTAAGAGGAGAGAGAGAAGGGGAAGAGTGCCCCCCCCCCCCCCCCCCGACCAAGCAACATGGAAGCTCTACTTGGGTACACTTTTGTTCTATTTAGTTTTATAACGGTACTTACAAGGGCCCTTGTTGTTGTTACTTTTATCATTCTTTGTGGATTTTTGCAGCTTTTTATGTTGTCAAAAGGGCTTCAACCATGTTAGGCATTTTATTTATGTTTCAATAAACTGATATATGACAGATATAAATAATTTACTTGTTATCCTCTTAGTGTTTTCAAATGTAATTTTTGCCCTTTTCTCTTTTCAGAATGAAGTTATTTTTCTTCTGGTACTTTAAAGAAGAAGAATGTACTTTTATATCTTCATGGCAATTTAATTTAGATGTCCCTCTACATGTTTAAACTTTAAGTTTATCATTTGCTCATCTAAATCAAAGTGGATTTTCTCCCAAATAACTACCTTAAAAGTTTGACAATGACAAATCTCACAAATTAACAGTTCATATATGGTCCCTAGAAAAGTTCTAGATACTGGTATTATAAAGCAGAGGGCTGGCCGAGGTGCTAATTTGTATTTTATCACAGCCAAATTCAATTTCTGGTATTGCTAAGAAGAGCATAATAACTCCCACAAGGACAGACAAATAATGCCTGCGTTCACCTTTTTTCTCTATTCCCCAAGGCGATGTGCGTTGCACTATGTTTTTATTTTGCGCCTGTCAGCCCAGTGCATCCGACTTCGGCATGCATTTTATGTAAAGGTCTGCTTTCTCCTGAATTTTCTAAGAGTTTGCGTCCCTGGGGTAAGAGCCAGTGCTGTGAAGGGAATCAAACCCAGCACCTTCGGTTGTGAGCTGTGTCACTTAACCACTAGCCCACGCCGTCCCCTGTGATAGGTATCATAGGTATAGTTTTTTTGTTGATTACTTCAATCTATCACATCTAGGCTGGAATAACAGAAGAGGACTCATCTGGTAGTGGTTTTCATAACTTCATAAACAGACATACGCCTACAGATAAATCAGTGCTTACCACAACTTGCATATTTATGTCATTTTCACTGTATAGGATCATGCAATCACCACTACAGTTCATCTCCTTGCAGAAAGCCCAAGTCCAATCATTTGTGTGGGTGTGTTCTTTTCCTTATGGGTTTAACGTACCTTTAGCAGATGTATGCTACTTTCAATCACACACCAGTGTCCTTTTGGTTATATCAGAGCAAGTGCGCCATAAAAAAAATAGTAGACATAGAAAAATGCCTGATTTTGTTTAATAATAATAATTGAACTTTCATGAGCTATAAAAGTAGAAGTTTTTTGGTTTGTTTTTGTATGGTACTTTGACATAAGGTTGCCAGCCCATGCTTACCTAGTTACCATTTTTTAATATCTACAAAAGGCTGGGTTTCGAACATTACATTTTTTCTCGAGCAATGAACTCCTAAATCAACAACGGGATATTGTCAATTAATTGACTTCCATCATCTTTTATATCTATTTTTTGTGTTGTCGTGTCACCTTTACACTCCAAACAAACGATATGGTGACCACTGCACCAGTGACGGATAAGATAAGATAAGATTCATTTAGTAGTTCCTGTGGAAGAAATATTACGACTATTTTCATGTCTTATGGCAACAAATTGTTCAGGAGAAAGTTCATTTTCACAGTTAATGAGGAAACAAAATTAACTCAGAGCAACATCTCAACAAAAACTATCTCCACTTATCATGTGCATAGAAATTGATAAGCTGTGTTGTATATCATTGTATCATGTATTGTAAAAGGTTGGAACAATTCCCTGCCTACAGTACATTGAGCAACAGAGAATGAATTAGTTTAGCTACATTGTGAGAATGCAACCAGACCACATTGTTCATGCAACCTTCTACTGGTGAACATTAAGAAGAATAGTTTGACAATATCTCGTTGTTGATTTAGGAGTTCATTGCTTGAGAAAAAATTTAATGTTCGAAACCCAGTCTTTTATAAACAAATGGTAACTAGGTAAGCATGGGCTGGCAACCTTATGTCAAAGTCCAATTAAAAAAATAAACCAAAAAACTGTTACTTTGATAGCTCATGAAAGTTCAATTATTATTATTGAACAAAATCAGGCATTTTTCTATGTCTAATATTTTTCCATGATGTCAATTTTTTCCGTAGATCCCTGGGTTCATTGCTGGAGCTACGGATTTCGTGCTTTGTGCAATGCTCTTGACAGATGGGATACCCATCGGTCGAGAGAGACCGAGATAAAATGGGGGGAAAAACCCGAGGCAATGAAGTCGAGCCCCCGCTGAAAGTTTATTTAAAAAAAATTACAAGTAGACTGAGGAAAAGGTGAATAGATAGAGTAGATAAGACCTGCTGTCAAATGGGGAAAATGTTACTCGAGCCACGAGAGAGGCAAAAGACAAACGCATATCCTGACACTGGGTTACAACCTGGTACAAAGTTGAGACGAGAAAAGAAGAATTACATCATTTGATTGCATAATTAATTTTTTAAGCAAAGAAACTCCCAGATTTATATAGTTTAGGGCCTCGTCAATCCTCCGGCACTGATCGCAATTGACCACTTAATGTGAAGCCTGTATATAGTTTAGGGCCTTGTAAATCCTCCGACACTGATCACAGCAGCTGACCATTTAATGTGAAGCCTGTATATAGTTTAGGGCCTGGTCAATCCTCCGACACTGATCGCAATTGACCACTTAACGTGAAGCCTGTATATAGTTTAGGGTATTGTCAATCCTCCGGTTAACCTAACTTAACTTAACGTCTTTATACTGGTTTAGAAGACTCTGCAGAGTCTGTATACAACCAGTTCCAATTACATCATCTTGCTCTAGAAGCTGTACGCATCCAATCTATTCTTAAATGCATTAACCGTCCCAGCCTCCACCACCTCACTTGGCAATGCATTCCAAGCATTCACAACTCTCTGGCTAAAAAAATACTTCCTAATATCTAATCTGGACCTCTCCTTAGTCAACTTGTAGCTGTGCCCTCTTGTTCTTGTTGGTGGTTGTATTTTTAAAAACTTGTTATAGTCTACTTTATCCATTCCTCTGATCATCTTATAAACCTGTATTAAGTCACCATAAATTCTTCTCTCTTCTATACACTGTAGGCCGGTTCTTTTTAATCTTTCCTCATAACTGTAATTCTGGAATAACACTATCAGCTTTGTCACTCTTTTTTGTATTCTCTCCAGCATGTCTAAATCCCCTCTCTGATAAGGACTCCACACCTGTACACAGTACTCCAATCTAGGTCTAACTAATGCTTTATACAGTTTGACTATCACTTCCTTGCTCCTATGTTTAATATTTCTTTTTATCATCCCTAACATTGCATTTGCCTTTTTTACTGCTACCTGAACTTGCTCCCTCACCTTACATGTATGATCTATTATAATCCCTAAGTCCCTTTCTTTATCTATCTTTCTAATATTGTTCTCTCCCATTCTGTAATTATGTTCCATATTGGATCTACCCATGTGGATGACTGTACATTTATCTACATTAAACTCCATTTGCCAGATTACAGACCATTCTCGAATTTTATCTAAATCTGACCTCAATATATCCACTTCTGCTTTAGATGAGACGCTACTGCATAGTTTTGTTTCATCAGCAAATTTTGCAATAATGGATCCCATACCTATGTCAAAATAATTTATATATATCAAGAATAAAATTGGTCCCAAAACCGAGCCCTGTGCCACTCCACTTTTCACTTCACACCACTCAGAATACTCCTTATTTATACCCACCCTATGCCTTCTTCCCGTTAACCAATTTTCATTCCATTTGGCAACTTTCCCACCTATTCCATGTGATTTTAACTTTCGAAACAATCTTTGATGAGGTACTCTATCAAAGGCCTTTGCAAAATCCAGATAAATAACATCCACTGGCTCCCCTTTATCTAACATTTTGGTAACCTCCTCCATGAATTCTAATAGATTTGTTAAGCATAATCTCCCTCTGATAAACCAATGCTGACTATTTCTAATTAGATTAAATTTATCTAAATGCATTACAATGTTTTCTTTGATTATTGACTCTAACAATTTACAGACTATGCTCGTTAAGTTCACAGGTCTATAGTTTGCTGGATCTGCTTTTTTGCCCTTTTTGAATAAGGGGATCACTCCCGCATCTTTCCAATCCTGTGGAACAATCCCTTGTGCAAGTGATTGAGAACATAATATAGCCAATGGTTTTGCTAATTGGTCTCTAATTTCAAACAGCAATTTTGGATGAATACCATCTTGACCTGTACATTTATCCACTTTCAACCCCTCCAATTTTTTAAAAACCATTTCCTCTGTAATACAGATTGATCCTAATCCTGCTGTATCCATGTCTCTTTGAAAAATATCTACAGGCTCTGGGATCTTGGAGCAGTCCTCTTTTGTGTACACTGTGCCAAAGTAGTGATTGAGTAATTTGCTGCCTCCCTATTTTCACTAATTTTTTTTCCTGTGCTGTCTATGAGAGGGCCTACTTTGTCCTTTGATCTTTGTTTATTGCTAACATAAGAGAAGAAGCTTTTACTATCAGTCTTGATCCTCTGAGCAGGTTTCTTTTCGAAGTCTATTTTTGCGGTTTTATTCGCTTTCTGAGATATGTATTGCTTGTCCAAATATTTTAAATATGTTTCTTTTGATTTACCTGCCTCTATATATTTTTTCCATGCTTTATTTTTAGCTCTTCTACATTTTACTACAATTTTAGTTATCCACTTTTTACGCTTGGGGTTTACCCCCCTATATGAAAAATTCCTCTTATAACGTTTCGAGAACTGTTTTAAAACTCTCCCACTCCTGTTCAACATCTGTTCCTCCGACAATATCTTCCCAGATTATGTGGTTCACTGCCTTTTCATCCTCTTAACATCTATCTTAGAGTAGTCATATGTTCGCAATAAGATCCCATCGGATGATTTGATGGTCACTTGAGCCAAACAGTTCCCCAACGGTAACGTTTTCAATCATATTTTTCTCTGTAGTAAAAACTAGGTCGAGTATGTTTTTGCCTCTGGTGGCTGCTTCTACATGTTGAATTAAAAAATTGTCAGTTATGCACTTAACAAAAGGTTTTGACTCTACAAGTGCTTCTGCCATATCCAATTTTATTTCTGGAAAATTGAAATCCCCCATAATAATTTCCTATCACATGCCTTTACTATGCTACTAATCAGCTCCTCATCTTCCTCCTTTTGACTTGATGGACATCTATAGCATACTCCAATCACTGTTTTTTCACCCCCACTTTCTATTTCACCCCATTCACTTTCATTGTTGTTACCACATGATAAATCCTCTCTGCTCGTTATATTAATTAACAGAATTTATACAGTATAATAAAACACCACCCCCCTTAGCCTTGTCTCCAACTATCCTATCTTTCCTTAACATTTTTATCCCTCTATTTCAAGTTCACCATCTGCAATGTCCTCATATGCCCATGATTCTGTTAACCCTTTTATATCTGGTTTTTCTTCCTCTACATACAGTTCCAATTCTTCTCTTGTATTTACTATGTTTCTCATATTTGCATAAAAACATTTTAGTTTGCAATTTTGTTGTTTTTCCACTTTTTGCTTTTGCTGCATCATTTTAATTAATGTTTGCTTTTCCACTACTTAATTCCCACTTCTCTGACCCAAACTCTCCCCTTTGACAACATCCTCTATAGCACCCTATTTTAGGCCTATCTTTGGTCTCATAATTTGTGCGCAACTGTGTTGCCTGGACGGAGGGTGTGTTGACCAAGGTCCATGTGGGATCCAGAGAGGGAACCCTGTACTCTGCTGCCTCGCAAGGAGGGAGAGTTTGATGAGTACTCCTTATCGTATGTGTCGGTGTGATATTTGTGGCTGTCTTTGTAGTGCCGAGTACCGTGTGGATTTTTCTAAATTTTCTTATTCCACCTCTTTTTCCCCTTTTGGTTTTTGGCTTCCTTGGCCTTCTATTTTGTGCGGACAAGTTATTTTTTTTGGTGGCTGTTGTGTTTCCGCAGATGTTTGAGTAGTTTGTTTGTGCATGATGATATTGTGAGTCGTTAGCCCTAAGAGATGGGTTCTTGAATATTTTACGGTTTTCACGGCTGCTGTTAAACTTTAAACCATTTTCTCCCGCTGGTCGGTTCGGTTAAGTGTATACTGTATTTTCAGCACACGCAACAGATGTAGATCTGAGTTTGAAGGGACGTAGTGTGCTGATCGACCAGCACACGCAACAGAATACAGATGTAGATCTGAGTTTGAAGGGACGTAGTGTGCTGATCGACCAGCACACGCAACAGAATACAGATGTAGATCTGAGTTTGAAGGGACGTAGTGTGCTGATCGAAGCGCGATGAGCTCCTTTCTGAAGTACCGTCTATTTGACCAGATCAGGATGACCTCCTCCGTTTCAGTTTTCATGCTTCGTTATCTGGGTTACGATACAGCACGGAGCGACACTAGTTTTTGACCTGGTCAAGTTTCGGCCATACTTTGTCCCATCGAAACTGTACACATTAAATCTACCTTTCACGACTAAAAATACAGTTATATACTTCTTGCATCACTTCTTTCACATTAGTATGATTAATTCACAAGTCGGCGCATTTGTATCCAGGAATCACGTTAATAGTCCGAGAGTTATCATAGAAAAAACCAACAAAACACCGTTTTATCAAGAGGGAAATCGACTGCGGCCATGTCCGGCGCTATCTTGACCCATAAGTAATATATAATTGAAATAATTTTGTCTTGTCCATCTTGTCTTGTCTTATCCACTTGTGCCGTAAGGCGTCATAGAGAGCCGTAGTTTTTTATACAGGTCCAGACCATGGCCAACTTTAGATCACAGAAGGACTTCGGACTGCTTTCTATAGCAGTTTGTTATACATAATAATGTTGCTAGCCCCATGCACAAGCATTTTTCTCTTTCATCCTAAAAACCTATTCAGCTCCATGTGGAGCACAGGTTTTAAATAAAAAATGCAAAATTCTCTGTCTAAGACAGTGTCTTGAACCATCCATTCAATTTCTCTCCATGTGTCTATTTCCTTTATAATATTTGTATTGAGTCCCTTTATCTGTGTGTGCTTTTGTCCCCATGTAATTCTTCTGCCCTGGGGATTCCAGAACAGTAACAGAGACTGCCTTACATCTTAGAAGCGCTTTTACTTTTACTGTAAGCTTGATAGGTTACAGTAGTTACAGTGGTAGTGGACATGTTCTATCCTCTCCACTCAGTTGTAATATTTACTTAATTAACACGATCCATATTTATATCTTATTATCTATGTATCTAGAACACATTATCATTACATACATTTTTGTTAAAACAAGAAACGCATTTTAAACCAAATTAAACAGGCAACCTTACCAGTGTGTAGAAATCTTAGAGAAAAAATAAGTTAAAACTACGAGTTACAAATAGTTATAAACTAGGAGTCCTTGCGCGGATACAAATTATTACTAACAATACATCTGGTCACGGTCACACTCATGTGACTCGCTAGCTAATTGTGACCCATTATATACCCACAGAGCTTACGTTACACTTAATTTTTAAACAAATAATACCGCCGAGTCATCTTTCTGTATGGGTACCAAAGTTCACATAGAAGAAATATTACATGTCGAGGAACAAATTCAAATTACTGTAACCATATCACTATCACTGATAGTATCAGTCATACTATAGCCAGTATAGTGTAAACAACTGGTTAGTCTCCTGCATAGGTTGTGCTTAAAAATGGACCAAAGATCTGTCCGTACTACTAGAGAGAATTTGAGCTTACTTTACAAATAAATTTGACAAAATACTGACAGCGTGATTAGAGGGTCATACGACAGGCCTATTCCCGAGTATACCCAGTTTTGTAAAGTAAACTCACGCTTGAAAACCTGGACTAAAAACTTCTCTTAACTAGTTGGTGCACGTCGGTTTGTGCAGTGTAACGCCAGTAACGGTTATGCGGGGAATTCAGGTTTTTGTGTAACTCAAAATATGGTGATGTTAAGTGCCGTCTCCGCATCGAAGGTTGACTACAACGGGCCTCCAACATCCTCTTCTCTTGCCGAGATGGCACACTCCAACAAACTGTTGTTGGTTCATCTCTTTATGTTGCTCTCCCATTTATATCCATGTCTTCCTCTTGAACCCCCCCCCCAGATATATCGGGTCAGAAATAATCAAATATATGCGTGTTTTACTTTTAGCACCTTACTATACGGTCACTATACCGCTCCGAAAGGGGGCCACTTGCTCGAGACACTTAATTTCATTATTATGATTATACTGTTTTAGAACTTCAGAATGGTAAACAGTCTGTGTTCAACCAGTTGTATTCCCACTCCACAATACTGAAAACAACTGTGAGCATCCAATTTATTTTAATTTTTTTAATGCATTAACACTGCCTCCATTACATCTGGATGCAATTCATTCAAAGCATTCATCACTCTCTGAGCAAAAAAATATTTTCTAATATCGAATCTGGACATGTCTCTAAACAATTTGAAACTGTGCCCCTTGTTCTTGTAACCTGTTGTGCTTTGAAAAACTTGGTATAGTCTAATGTATCCTTTCCATTGATTAATTTATAAACTTGTATTAAGTCACCTTTTATTCTTCTCTGTTCTAAGCACTGTAGACCAGTATTTTTCTCTTTCCTCATAACTATAATTCTGGAATCCCATGTTCAGTTTTGTAGCTCTTCTTCAAATGCTTTCTAGCATGTTTATATCCCCTATATGATAAGGACTTCAAACATGAACACGAGAAGGAGTCAACATCTTTCATCTTCATCTAACTAAAAGAAAAGAAAATCAAGTGATAAGACAAAATGACCAACACGGAGGTATTGCATTGATCCATCATGAGAACACTCAGTAGTAGAAGATTGATGGAGTTGTCGCACATAAGAAGAATGGAAAACAACTGCATACTCAAACATATGTTTTTCAGTGGACTTTTCTATAGACGTTCAGTGGGAGTAGATGGCTACAGATATAGTTGCACAGAAAACAACATTGTATAAAGGTGCACTGACTTTCGAGAAACGCTAAAAATAAAATGTTTGAAAGCAAACGACAAAAGCGCAAAAGTAAATGTGACCATATATCCAAGACCTGCACTGTCCGTGGGCAAGTGTGCCTGTCTGATCCTTCTTCTTCTTCTTCTTCATCGTACGCAGTCAGACAGAAACCATTATTTTTTCGAAAAAAGCAGCCGTCATCCTGAGGCTGTCGACACTGCCATAGAGCTTGTCTAGTGTTGCAACTGGTGATGGCCACATCTGCTATCTCTGATCCTCGTATGTCGGGCAGTTTTGCAGCAAATGCTCAGCGGTCATTTTGTCGGTACCACTCGGGCATTCGTCGGTGCCACCTATCTTCAATTTGTTGAATAGGTGGTACCTGAGTCTATTGTGGCCAGTGCGAAGTCTGAAGAACACGACCTGCTCTCTTCTGTTTAACTGGTAATAGGCATCGTTTTTGGTGTAGCCAGTATGTTCGGTTTCCCATTTGGTCATGTATCTAGCTCTAATAAGCCGTTTTGACTCTTCGAATGTCATACTAGTATCAGGTTGTGGTAGTTTTGCACCTTCTTTTGCCAGTCTGTCTGCCTCCTCGTTGCCTTGGATGTTGCAGTGAGATGGAACCCACTGCACCACTACTCTTTTTGGTGCGGCCTGCTGGCATAGTTGACAGAGTACTGCTCTTAATTCATTAAGTTCAGTATTTTTCTGGCTTTTCAGTGCTGTGACTTCGGCCAGTGCATCTGTAAGCAGGACTATGTGGCTTTCATTCCTTTTATCTGTCACCATTTCTTCCACTGCCGCCCTCAATGCCTCTGCCTCCGCTCTGAAATTGCTTGTGTATTTTCCAGTAGCGAATGACAGTGTTATTTTTCTGCCATTTGGTAGGCTCAGGAATGCTCCTGCCCCTCCGTTCTGTGTTGTATTTGTCACGGAACCGTCGGGGTATGCATGGGTCCAGTCCATGCTTGGGTAGTTTTCCGTAATGAAACTCAGGGTAGTATCTCTTCTTTCTTTTTCAGACATGGCAGTTTTTGTTTCTAATACCTGGTATATTTTCTGCCACCTCTGGAAATATATGCTGCCTCCAGGTAGGTTTTCATACAGTAGAGATGGGCTTTGGTGTTGTTAGTGCGTTCATAGGGTCTTCGTACATCTTTGCTTTGGCTATTTCTGCAAAGTTTCTTCGCTTTAGCTTCCCATTTCCGAAATTGTTTAGTCTCTGGTGCATTGGATGGTCAGTCAGTCATCTGAGTTTCTCTGATTGCAGCTGGGCTCTGCAGTCTCTTCTGTCGGCCATGAATTGCAGTTTTGTAATCTTTTCAAGTTCTACAATTGGCGTTGACTTCATGCCTCCTGTTATAACTCTCATGGCTTGGTTTTGGAGTTTGCTAACTTTATCGAAGTTCGACTTTGCTGCTGTTGTCCATGCCGCAATGCCATACTCGAGAACTGGTCTCACTCTTCCAGTGTACAGTTTCTTTAGTATGCTTTCGTCTGCTCCCCAGCTTGTGCCAGCAAGTTTCCTCATGATTGCCATTCTTTCTCTGGCTCTCATTCGGTTTCTCTCAATCTGACTTTTCCATGTCATGCGCCGATCAAATGTGACTCCAAGGTAGTTTGGGTTGTCGTTTGGCTGGAGGTATTTGCCGTTTAGACTTAATTTGGTGTTTTGGGGTTTGTTTGATAGCGAGAATATTGTACATGTGGTTTTGTCCTCGTTTATTTTGACCAGCAATGAGTTCGCCCACTCTTCCAGCGATGTTAGGGCCTGCTGCATCCGATTACTTGCTATGGTGAGATTCTTTTCAGAGGTCCACATAGCCAGATCGTCTGCAAACATTGAGCTATGAACTCTTCTTGGTATATTCTCTGTAATGTCATTTATATACACCAGGAAGAGTGTGGGTGACAGTACTCTCCCTTGGGGTACTCCCTGCTCAAGTGTCACCTTTTTGCTCATCTGCCCTTGTACTTGGACTCTGACCGTTCTGTTTTTGAGGTATTGGTTGTACATTTTCCCACAAACTTCACTTCTTCTTAGCTTGACTCTAAGTCCATCTTTCCAGACTTTGTCAAATGCCTTTTCCAGGTCCACCCAAACCGCTACTGTATGCTTTTGCTCCTGGTAGGCATCTTCTATTTCCTGGGCTATGAGGATGACCTGATCCTCAGTGGATCTGTGCTGTCTAAAGCCTGCTTGCTGGGGAATTAGTATCCGTTTTTCTTCCAGATGCCACATCAGTCTGGTGTTTATCATACGTTCCAACAGTTTGCTGACACAGCTCAGTAGGCTGATAGGCCTGTATCCATTTGGATCGGTTTAGTCTTTTCCTTTCTTTGATACTGGTACAAGTACTGCGTCTTTCCATGCCTGGGGTACAATACCCCTTTTCCAGCTTTGGTTCAGGACTGATAGCAGTTTCCTCTTTGCTGTTTGGCCCAGCCCCATCAGCATTTCGTTTGTTATCCCGTCTTTTCCGGGAGATTTCCTTTTCTTTAATGTTCTCATGGCCTCTTCCATTTCGCTCATTGTTAGTTTTGCCATCATATGCTCTTCTGGTGCCATATTGATGTTGTCGTGCCCCTTTTGCTCTTCATTAATGTCCGTATGCCTATCTGCAGGGACATCTATGTGGTTCGCTTTGGCATAGTGTTCGACAAAAGCGTTTGCGGCTTTTTTTCCAGTGAGCAAGTTTTCACCCTGCTTGATGGTAATTTGTTTGTTTGACGGGGTTTCGTCATTCATAGCTCTGACTAACTTCCAGAGTTTGTTCCCTTCTTTATCTAAGTTGAGACTTTCTGTTTTGTTTTTACAGGTTTCTCTTGCTGTTTGGTTTAGAGTGTATTTGTATTTCGCCGTGGCGGCTTTGAGGGCGATATTTGCCTCTATTGATTGTTCTCGCTCTGCCATGTTCCTAGCATTTGTGACTGCGCCTCCCACTTTCTGCAACTCATCATTCCAATAGGGCTTATAATTTTTTCCTTGCCCCTCTTGGGATGGTTTCAGTGGCAGCTTGCATTATTGCTTTGCTTAGGCTTTCCACCATGGGCTTCATTTTGTTGTTCCGTGTGTTGTTGATGGTTTCACACAGCCCATCTGCCAGGATTGCAAATCTGTCCCAGTCGGCTCGTTTGTAATTCCAACGTGGGAGCGGTTTTGCTTCCTGTGGGCCTACTTCCATATCGATTTCTAGCCTAATTGGCCTGTGGTCGCTACCTGCCAATTGGTTTAGCACCTGGCGGTCTATTTTATGGTGAATGTCCATTGTGGAGAAGGCCAAATCTGGAGTCGAGGTGGTATGCCATGTTCTAGAATAGAAGCTAGGGCTATCCTCCGGCCTATTGATTAGATGGAGATTTGTGTCTATCTCCCAATCTTCCACTTCGTCACCTCTGCTGTCTGTGTCCGAGTATCCCCATCTCTCCGAGTGGCTGTTGAAGTCTCCAACTACTATGCAGTTGGAGTCTTTGACTTCCATACTCGAGAGCGATAGGTCTTTACCTGTCTGATCCAAGACCTAGACTCACTGTGGTTAAGTGTGCCTGTCTGACCCAAGACTTAGATTCATCGTGGTCAAGTGTGTCTGTCTGATCAAAGACCTTAACTCGCTGTGGTCAAGTGGGCCTGTCTGATCCAAGACCTGCACTCACTGTGGTCAAGTGTGCCTGTCTGATCCAAGACCTAGATTCATCGTGGTCAAGTGTGCCTATCTGATCCAAGGCATGCACTGACTGTGGTCAAGTGTGCCTGTCTGATCCAAGACCTAGACTAACTGTGGTCAAGTGTACCTGTCTGATCCAAGACCTAGACTCACTGTGGTCAAGTGTGCCTGTCTGATCCAAGACCTAGACTCACTGTGGTCAAGTGTGCCTGTCTGATCCAAGACCTAGACTCACTGTGGTCAAGTGTGCCTGTCTGACCCAAGACTTAGATTCATCGTGGTCAAGTGGGCCTGTCTGATCCAAGACCTGCACTCACTGTGGTCAAGTGTGCCTGTCTGATCCAAGACCTAGATTCATCGTCGTCAAGTGTGCCTATCTGATCCAAGGCATGCACTGACTGTGGTAAAGTGTGCCTGTCTGATCCAAGACCTAGACTCACTGTGGTCAAGTGTTCCTGTCTGATCCAAGACCTGGACTCACTGTGGTTAAGTGTGCCTGTTTGATCGAAGACCTGTACTCAAGGGTCAAGTGTGCCTGTCTGAAATCGACAAGATCAGCCATGAAAAGAGCTGCCAAGAGAGACTTTTACCGGCTTATATGTTTCCAAAAATATTTGATCTGTCATATGTATGTCTTTCAGTATTTCACTTCCTATTCCTAATCTAGTCAGGACTTTTTTAAATTTGTTTGCTTTTGTCCACCATGAAATCGAACTACGACCCCCTTTTATTTTTAGTACACATTTCAATGATCTCCATTTTGTCCTCCAGCTGGAACTTTATCATCTGCATGTTCTCATAGTAAAGTAATGATGAATATATACATAATACGTTGTTTTGTTTCGAATGTCCACAATGAGTAAGTTTACTCTTTTGTGCGCCCTGAAAAGGACGTTAAGTGGCGGGTTGCAGTAGCTTTCCTCACGCCCCGAGCGTGCTGATGAAGGTAGACCGGAGTCCTCCAGGTGATTTTGTATGCTAGGTTTCATCTGTGTGTCGACCACTCGCCCCGTTAGCCAGACTGCCATAAAAACAACCTTTTCCAAGGATAGCTACAAGGAAGCCGAGGTGAGGGTCTTGGCCAGTATATTTTGCCTGACTGACTAACATGTCTGATCAGTATGTTGTGCCTGACCAGACGTTAGTCTTGCTCCCCACATGACACATAAAGACTATCATTTTTAGTTTATTAGTTATCTGTCTGGATGTAAATATATTTCTTGTGTTGTTAAGTGTGTCTTTGGCCTTTCCTATTCTCTGCTTCATTTCCCTTTCATGTCTTCCATCATTTGTTATTATCTGTCGAATGTACAGGTACATGCACATGGTGGGTGGCTGGGGCATATAAAGCGGTGCAGCAGCCGGACAAAAGTAGTGAAACCAACAGCCCTGATCAAGCCTGACTGATTAGGAAAGAGATGGCCAATGCCAACCCAAGAACCAACAGCCAAAACCCCCTCCAGCGTCAACATGACCACACAAGGGCCTCTTCGGGGGACATGCACATTACAATCTTTCACTGGTCACTTTGTGACAAAATTTCAAGAATGGAATGAGAAACTGGTTGTCTACAGACTCAGCATAGTCTTCTAAACCAGTATAAAACGTGAAGTCAAGTTAAAGTTGTGCTAAAATGAACCAAAGATCGTTATCTGTAATCACACTATATAGAGAACAATAATCAATTATAAAATACACATTAACGAGTCGCTCTTATCAAGATAGAGGTGAGAGTAAGCAGCCATTTAATATAATTAGAACAAATGGAGATCGCCAGGATGTGTTATCAGAGCTGTACTTTGGCACAGTCTACACAAAAGAGGACTGCTCCAAGATCCCAGAGCCTATATATTTTTTTCAAAGGGATATGGATACATCGGGATTAAGATCAATCTGTATTACAGAGGAAATGGTTTTTAAAAAATTGGAGGTGTTGAAAGTGAATAAATGTCCAGGTCAAGATGGTATTCATCCAAAATTGCTGTATGAAATTAGAGACCAACTAGCAAAACCATTGGCTATATTATGTTCTCAATCACTTACAAAAGGGATTGTTCCACGGGATTGGAAAGATGCAGGAGTGATCCCCTTATTCAAAAAAGGCAAAAAATCAGATCCAGCAAATTATAGACCAGTGAGTTTAACGAGCATAGTCTGTAAATTGTTAGAGTCAATAATCAAAGAAAACATTGTAATGCATTTAGACAAATTTAATCTAATTAGAAATAGTCAGCATGGGTTTACTAGAGGGAGATCATGCTTAAAAAATCTATTAGAATTCATGGAGGAGGTTACTAAAATCATAGATAAAGGGGAGCCAGTGGATGTTATTTATCTAGACTTTGCAAAGGCCTTTGATAGAGTACCTCATCAAAGATTATTTCGAAAGTTAAAATCACATGGAATAGGTGGGGAAGTTGCCAAATGGATTGAAAATTGGTTAACGGGAAGAAGGCAGAGGGTGGGCATAAATAAGGAGTACTCTGAGTGGAGTGAAGTGAAAAGTGGTGTGCCACAGGGCTCGGTTTTGGGACCAATTTTGTTCTTGATATATATAAATGATTTGGACATTGATGAGATCCATGATTGCAAAATCTGCTGATGACACAAAAATATGCAGTAGTGTCTCATCTAAAGCAGAAGTGGATATATTGATGTCGGATTTAGATAAAATTCGAGAATGGTCTGTAATCTGGCAAATGGAGTTTAATGTAGATAAATCTACAGTCATCCACATGGGTAGATCCAATATGGAACATAATTACAGAATGGGAGAAAACAATATTAGAAAGATAGATAAGGAAAGGGACCTAGGGGTTATAATAGATCATACAGGAAAAGTGAGTGAGCAAGTTAAGGTAGCAGGGAAAAGGCAAATTCAATGTTAGGTATGATAAAAAGAAATATTAAACATAGGAGCAAGGAAGTGATCGTCAAACTGTATAAAGCTTTAGTTAGACCTAGATTGGAGTACTGTGTACAGGTGTGGAGTCCTTATCATAGAGGGGACATAAACATGCTAGAAAGAATACAAAAAAGAGCGACAAAGATGATAGTGGGATTCCAGAATAACAGTTATGAGGAACGACTCAGAAAAACTGGCCTACAGTGTCTCGACGAGAGAAGAATTCGTGGTGACTTAATACAGGTTTATAAGATGATCAGAGGAATGGATAAATTAGACTAAAACAAGTTTTTTTAAATACAGCCACCTGCAATAACACGAGGGCATAGCTACAAGCTGACTAAAGAGAGGTCCAGGTTAGATATTAGGAAATATTTATTTAGTCAGAGAGTGGTGTCTGCTTGGAATGCATTGCCAGGGGAGGTAGTGGAGGCAGGGACAGTAAATGCATTTAAGAATAAACTGGATGCGCATAGCTTTTAGAGCAAGGTGATGTAAATGTAACTGGTTGTATACAGACTCTGCAGGGTCTTCTAAACCAGTATAAAGACGTTAAGTTAAGTTAAGTTAACAACGGCATATCTTGGGCCGCTACACACCTGACGAACACATCTCTCTCCAGGTGGCACTTCCTTATAGTTGGGTCTAAATTTCATACAACAAAGCTGGCACTGTCTTCAGCTAGGGCGAAGGGCACCAGTCTTGTGAAGTTCAGCCGTGTGAACTAGACCGTGAAATATGACATGTTTAAGCATAGAGCTATTCATATAGCCGATTTCCATTCCAGGATAATCGGACGGAAGAAAACACACAAAACAAACGAATTAACCAGTCCAAATGGAAAACAACAACACATTTCCGTGAACACAAGTGTAAGTCGTCGACCAGTGTGAATATCAGGCAAATCCGTGGTCTGTGACATGTATAATGAACTAAAACAGAAGAGTAATGTAGACTCGCAGCCAGTTATGGTGCCATATTAATGTTTATGTACTGACAAAGAAAAAAAATAGAAATTTTCAATATTATATGTATATTATTTGGAATGCACCTTTTCAGTAAAACAATCTTGAAAAGGTGAGAAGTGTCATTCTGACATGGTGAAAAGGGGGGATGGCATTCTAACATGGTGAAAAGGGGGTATGGCATTCTGACAGTGAAAAAGGTGCTTGTGGCAAAGAAAGTTCAAAGACCCTTGGTATAAATTTTATGATGTTTGTCCTTTCTTCACCTCTACACCTCACAGTAGAAGAGGAGCGACTAAGTAAGGTACTTTCTTCTTAACGTCATTTTACTGGTTTAGAAGACTGCAGTCTGTATACAACCAGTTTTTGTCTTGTCTTTTCCGCAACCCTAAGAGGTCATATCAAGCATCAGTGTGTGATTAAGCGTCTTGGGCATCTTGCTAACCGGGCTGGGCCCAATCTCTCTCGAGCGATGTGTTTTAGTCAGTTATTGTCCCATGTGTACATTTCACAGGCACACCAACACCGACACTGTCTGCAAAGAGTGCGAAGGGAGTCAATCTTGTGAAGTTCAGCCGTATGCACTAGACCGTGAAAATACGACACAAGGTAACCGAAATACTATTATGTATAGCCGATAACCATGCCAGGATAATCAGGGAGGAAAACACCACAAAATGGACGAGCTAACTAATCTAAATGGAAAACAGCAACACGTTTCCGTGGTCACAAGTGTAAGTCGTTGACGTGTTAATTCCAGTCAAATCGTGGCCTAGGGGCATCCATAATCAGCTAAAACACAATTGCAAAGTTAGACCAGCGGCCTGTTAAACGCCATCTTTACTGCTTTTCTTATCATGACCTGGTTGGAAAACAGCCACCTCTGCCATAGTGTGCTTAACCTCAGTTTTTGTGATAACAGCCACCTCTGCTTCATCTCAGTTTTTGTGAAAACAGCCACCTCTGCTTCATCTCAGTTTTTGTGATAACAGCCACCTCTGCTTCATCTCAGTTTTTGTGATAACAGCCACCTCTGCTTCATCTCAGTTTTTGTGATAACAGCCACCTCTGCTTCATCTCAGTTTTTGTGATAACAGCCACCTCTGCAATAATATGCTTCATCTGAGTTTTTAGTGCTTTGTAGATATTGTGTGTTGTTATACTGCTGGGTTACTTTGAGAAGTCATGTTTTTGTCAATGTGGCTTATTCAGTCTTTCATTGTTGTTGGGATTTCCTTTTCTTGAATTTGTCTCTACTCTTGTTTAGCCATGAGAAGTACTGATTGTAATTCTCAGAAGTTCAGTAATTATATGAAATGACTAATATGAGCTGCAGTGGTCAGTGACCCATAGCTGACTGCTAACATCAGGGCCAGCGAACCAAAGCTGCAAAGACCCGTTTACACCTCCACACAGTGATCCTGGATAATAGGCTGCAACAGAGCAGACTGGCTAAGGCAAAGGGATCGAAGAGGGAAGGAAAACCTGTATCTAAAAAATGCCTGCTGAAGTCGTATGTGTCAGACTGAAAGGTGCAAATAGCGCAGTCAAGCTGTAAACTATGACAACGTATTCCGTTCTCTGGACTACATTCTGCCCTTTTCAGGACTTGGTAGCTGGAGATTGAGAACGAACGAATTCAAGTCATGTGACTAGTATAAGATTGTCAGTTGATAAGCTGTTATTAAAAAAATATATCTTCTTATCTAAAGAGACATACTCCCAAGTTTAACTCTTAACAGTCCAACGTAACTTCTCTTAATTGTCCAAGACAAGAACAGTCATTTTATGTGTTTCATGGTTAACAACAAAAAGAAAAGGGCACTACAATTATGATTTTTAAATTTAAAGATACAGCCTTTGTTTATAAATCAACTTTAGCTAAATAACAAGATATGGTTGATGTGACTTCTGATAAATCGGATTGCAACTGGTGCTAGTCTAATTGACTGAAATGGGAAATTTGAACTGTAAAGGGTAAACAAAGATATTAAGTTTAGTTATTTAATGGATTCTGTCTTTCTCAGAAACCTTGTAGTCATACATGTTCAACATGGCTATATTTAATTTAATGTTTTTCATATAATTTTGTTACAAAACATCACTAATCAATTAAAATCCTTCTCAGCTCCCTGTGAGACATTGGTCTTATAATGGTCTTAACAAATACATGCAAAATCAACAAATCTTGACATGCCTGTATTTATTGAAGTAATTGTGGCTTAACATTTTAACAGGATGAGGTAGCCAGCCCTATACCCACGCCTTCTTAGTTGCCTCTTATAACATGTCTGCCAGGTTACAGTGTTACTATTCTTTGCTCTTCTTTCAAGCCCTGGTAACACTCAGGAAAAATTCAACACAATTATTCCATAATACAATCAATATTTATTTATGTCCAAAGCATAAACAAATATGTCAACAAAACTTCTTGCTCAAAAGCTCATTACAAAAAACACAAAAATGCATCTGAAAAACTAAATGTATTATCGTAACTACCTAGAAACAACTAATATAATGAAAATCACACAAGGGAAGTGCTGGACAAAGTTTTTCCAATTCACAAAGCACTTTTGCCTTCTTTGCCAAGTTCCACAACAACTTTTCCAACATTCTTCCTTGAGTACATATACTGGGGAAACAAAAATGGAAGAGAACAAAGGTTACAAAATATAATGTTTACATTGTACTAAGTAGCAAGAATGTTTCCAAACACTCAGAGCACATATACTGAACAACTGGAAAAAAACAGAAGTTACTGGTACTCTGGAATCAATTAGACTAACATGTTTTTTCAAAATACAACCACCTACAAGAACAAAAGGACATAGCTACAAATTAACTAAATAAAGGTCCATATTAGATATTAGGAAATATTTTGTTAGTCAGAGAGTGGTCAATGCTTGGAATGCATTGCCAGGGGAGGTAGTGGAGGCAGGAACAGTTAATGCATTTAAGAATAAACTGGATGTGCATAGCTTTTAGAGCAAGGTGATGTAAATGAAACTGGTTGTATACAGACTCTGCAGAGTCTTCTAAACCAGTATAAAGAGGTTAAGTTTAATCTGGGGCTGGAGATGTAGCAGTTAATAAGCAGACAGCGACTCATAGCTGACTGCTTGCGTCAGGGTCAACGAACCATAGATGACCAAATCCTTATTTCGCCTGTAAATGGTGACCCTGGAAATATAATGAACTCATGTAGTCTGACTAAGAGAATAGAGATTACAGAGGGAAGACAAACCCACAAAATGTGATCCTGAAACTAGATGTGTCAGGGGAAAAGTTGCATATATCACAGCCTAGCTGTAAACTACAACATCATTTTCAGAATGAATGCAGAAGAAGAAGCCCATTCTGTCCTGGTGATCATGTCACCAAACAAAGAAAGAAACTTGATTGAGAAATCTGCAATTTGAAAACATCTACATTACTTTCATGTCAATAACCTCAAGTTTTCCAAGTTCTTCTTCTTCTTCATTCGTTCTCAATCTCCCACTACCAAACCCTGAAAGGGTAAGTAGCAGAATGTAGTCCAGAGAACGGAATGCGTTGTGTTGTAGTTTACAGCTTGGCTGCGATATTTGCACCTTTCGGTCCAACACATCCGACTTCAGCAAGCATTTTTTTAGTACCGGGTTAGCATTCCCTCTTCGATCCCTTCTCCTTAGCCAGTCTGCCCTTTTGCAGTCTGTTATCCAGGATCCCCGCGTGGAGGTGTAGAAGGGTCTTGGCAGCTATGGTTCGCTGGCCCTAACGCTAGCAGTCAGCTATGGGTCGCTGACCACTGCAGCTCATGCGCTGCTCAGCATCTTGATCCCTTTTCCAAGTTCATTATTGTTTGTTAAGTTCATTACTGTTTGTTAAGTTCATTACTGTTTGTTAATTTTATTACTGTTGGTTAAACTTATTACTGTTTGTCATGTTCATTACTGTGTGTCAAGTTCATTACTGTTTGTCAAGCTCATTGCTGTTTGTTAAGTTCATTACTGTTTGTTAAGTTCATTACTGTTTGTTAAGTTCATTACTGTTTGTTAAGTTCATTATTGTTTGTTAAGTTCGTTATTGTTTGATAAGTTTATTATTGTTTGTTATTGTTTGTTATTGTTTTAAGTTCGTTATTCTTTTAAATTCGTTATTGTTTGATAAGTTCGTTATTGTTTGATAAGTTCGTTACTGTTTGTTAAGTTTAAATTTGTATTCAGCACTACTATTCTCAAAATATAGAGAGCTGTATTTCTGTTCTTAAATCTTTCTAGAGATTGTTGCCATTAAATTACATGGACTAAAATTTGTAATTATGTAAATATTTCCCAGTGATCGCTGGCCTCATTTTATTAAAGACATAATTTTATAATTTTTGTTTGCGCTCACCTTATTTCTCTATTCCCCCAAAGGGGTGTGCGTTGCACTATGTTTTTATTTTGCACCTATCGGCCTATTGTATCTGACTTCGGCCTGCCACTTATGTAAGGGTCTGCTTCCTTCTGTATTGTCTAATGGTTTGCTTCCCCAAGCAATGCGTGGTGCTATGATTAGGAAGTGAACCCAGCCCCTTTGGGATGTGAGCCGTGTCACTTAACCACTAGCCCACGCCATCCCCAACAGAAAGAATAAAGCCATGGCACTGAACTATTTGATTGATTGATTTGCTTTTTCATTTCAATAGAAGCACAAGATCACCACTACAACTGGCCCCTTTATAGAAAGTCTGTATCCAAGCACTTGCAGTAGAGGTGACAACAGCGGTGGTTTTAGACGAAGTTGCTAGTCCCTTGCACTAAACTATTTGTGAGTAGTAAAATGATTCAGTGGGGTTGTGCATCAAGCTAGCAACCCTATCACATAAAACTTAGTGCCATAGAAACCACCACTGCAAGAGCACATTAATGTCTTGACCCAGACTTCTTGTAATGATGACAGCTCCAGTGGTGGCTTTGTGATTCTACTGAAGCAAAAGGAATGATGGTTAAAAGAAACAGCAGTTCAAGAATATGTGTTTTGTCCTTACCAAGCAGTTGACTGTGTTGTTTATATAATGTTTTTAGGATTATTTTTAATGGTGATCACTCACCACAGAAACACACATTTCACTAACGTCTTTATAGTGGTTTAGAAAACTCTGCAGAGTCTGAATGCAACCAGTTTTATTTATATTTCCTTACTCTAAAAGGCTAGCCCATCCAATCTATTCTTAAATGCATTAAATGTCCCTGCCTCCACATCTTCCTGTGACAATGCATTCCAAGCATTCATCCCTCTCTGACTAAAAAAATATTTCCTAATATCTAATCAGGACCTTTCTTTAGTTAATTTGTGGCTATGCCCTCTTGTTTTTTTAGAAAACTCAGCTATTGTCTACTGAGTCTGTGTATTTTTGATGTTTTTAATCATCATGTAGTATGTTTTTTTTTGTAGAACACCACTCCCATCACAGCCCGCCTGAAAGAAACTCGATCTCTTGCCAAATCTTCAGCCTGTTCTAGAGTCATGTCAAAGCATTCTTTGACATCTTGGTGCCATCCCTTCTTGGTCTTCCTCTCTTGCCCGGCACCATGTCTTCCATTTCCGTTCTCTCAAGACTGTTGTCTTTTGATGTGGCCCCAGTATTTTACTTTTCTGTTTATGCTGAAATTTATGAATCAGTTCTCCTCTATGTCCAACTCTTGTCGAATGTCTGCATTCTTCTTTCTATAACATTTCCACTCGAAGGAATCGAGGTATGGGTAACTGTCCATGTTCCACAGCCGTGTGCTGCCACAGAAAAAACACAGGTTCTCAAAATTTTCACTTTTGTTGATTTGCTGGGATTCTGCCATAGTTTATTCAGGTTGTGTTTTAATTTTTCTGCTACCACCCAGGTGAAAGCTAAAGATAGCGCCCAGGTTGTAGAGCACTGAATTACATGGTAACTAAGATTGCAAGCATTTATGCCAGTGTAAAGGTACAAGTGATTTCCAAAACAAATAGAACAGGTCCACTATTTTCTTCCTTGCTTGTCATAAGAGGTGATTCAAGATGGTTGTGCATGGGGCTTGCAACCTCAGCATGTAACAAAAAAACCATTACTATAATAATGCACTGCAAATGACTGGAGTCTAGTTTTCTTTAAAGTCAGTTAGGATAAGTCAAACATAATATTGGACCTATGCTTCAACAAATACAGCGATGTGAAAATTATTATTATTAAATGTATAAACGCTTTGAGTTTAAATAAATACTTTTGTATACACTGTACTGGCCGAGGGATGCATGTGTCTGTATGCAAGTGTATGCAAAAATAAATGTTCAAAATATCTAGTAAATAACACAAATACGATCCTACAAGAAAAACAGCTGGCAGACTCATTATGTAAAACACAGTGTCATAGAAACCACCACTACAAATAAATGCTTTGACACAGACTTTCTGGAAGGAGACCAATGATAGAGGTGGCCAGTATGCTCTTTTGGGAGCAGAAATGATAATACATGATAACACAAACAATGATATGTTACCTCTACAGCATCTGCAACTTTTTCAAGGCCCACAAATGGTCCAGTATCAGCCCCTACTCCTGTATCTGAAGACACTTTAAGCTTTCCTTCCTTGTACTGTTTGATCAATGTTCCAATGTGACGAGGAAAGTCGGCACGGTAGTGAGGCAGGAAAAATCCATGAACACTGGCTGATTTTGTCAGCAGCTGTGAAACAAAATCATTTTCAAGTAAATCTTGGCAAAAGGTTGGCAGATCTAGCTTAGTGAACGAACCTTAACATATAAGAACTCAAAGTTATAAAAAATGAATTAATTCTGCTACTCTTCATATTTTTATTGTCCATAAAAAAAAAGACTTCTTTTTAGACAATTATAATATAAATAAAATTTCAATTATATTTTGCCCCACATGTAAATGATTAATGTTTTCATTGACTTGTCATGTGTTCAAAAGTGCTGTATTTATTTTATCGTAAATGTGGTTAAAAAATTAAATGGTGTTTGGTCTGTTCTGTTAAGAATTGATGTTATTGCACTCCTGGCAGACCAATAGGTGCTCAGTTCTCTCAGCAAATGGCGACGAGTGTAAATACTGATGGTGGCATAGTTGACAGAGTACTGCTCTTAAATCATTAAGTTCTGTATTTTTCTGGCTTTTTAGTGCTGTAACCACAGCCAGAGCATCTGTAAACAGGACTATCTGGTTTTCATTGCTTTCGCTTGTCAGCATTGCTTTTACTACAGCCTTCAGTGCCTCTGCCTTCGCTCTGAAATTGCTTGAGAATTTTCCAGTTGCCACTGACAGTTATTTTTCTACCTTTTGTTAGGCTCAGGAATACCCCATCCCTCCCCCTCCAATCTGTGTTTTGTTTGTTACAGAACCGTCGGTGTATGCATGGGTCCAGTCCATGCTTGGGTAGTTTTCCGCTATGTACCTCAGGGTTATGTCTCTTCTTTCTTTTTCCGTCTGGCTATTCTTGTTTCCAATACCTGGTATATTTTCTATAACCTCCGGAATGATATGCTGCTTCCATGTGGGTTTGCATACAGTAGGTATGGGCTTTGGTGTTGTTATGGTGTTCATAGGGTCTTCGCTCATCTTTGCTTTGGCTATTTCTGCAAAGTTTCCCGCTTTAGTTTCCCATTTCCGAAATTGTTTAGTCTCTGGTGCATTGGATGGTCAGTCAGTCTTCTGAGTTTCTCTGATTGCAGCTGGGCTCTGCAGTCTCTTCTGTCGGTCATAGGTTGCAGTTTTGTAATCTTTTCAAGTTCTACAATTGGCGTTGACTTCATGCTTCCTGTTGTAACTCTCATGGCTTGGTTTTGAAGTTTGCTAATTTTATCCAAGTTTGCCTTCGCTGCTGTTGTCCATGCCGCAATGCCATACTCGAGAACTGGTCTCACTCTTCCAGTGTCCAGTTTCTTGAGTATTCTTTCGTCTGCTCCCCAGCTTGTGCCAGCAAGTTTCCTCATGATTGCCATTCTTTCTCTGGCCCTCATTCGGTTTCTCTCGATCTGACTTTTCCATGTCATGTGCCGAGCAAATGTGACGCCAAAGTAGTTTGGGTTGTCGTTTGGCCGCAGATATTTGCCGTTAAGACTTATTTTGTTGTTCTGTGGTTTATTTGAAAGCGAGAATGTCGTACATGTTTTTTCTTCATTTATTTTGACCATCCATGATTTCGCTCCTCTAGCGATGTTAGGGCCTGCTGCATCCGATTGTTTGCTAAGGTGAGATTTTTTTCAGAGGTCCACATAGCCAGATTGTCTGCAAACATGGAGCTGTGGACTCTTCTTGGTATATTCTCTATGATGTTGTTTATGTACACCAGAAAAAGTGTGAGTGACAGTGCACCCTCTTGGGGTACTCCTTGCTCCAGTGTCACCTTTTTTGCTCATCTGCCCTTGTACTTGAACTCTGGCTGTTCTGTTTTCGAGGTAGTGGCTGATCCATCTGTACATTTTTCCAGATACTTAACTTCTTCTTAGCTTGACTTTAAGTCCCTCTTTCCACACCTTGTCAAATGCCTTCTCTAAATCCACCCAAACCGCTACTGTATGCTTTTTCTCTTGGTAAGCATCCTCTATTTCCTGTGCTATGAGAGTGATCTGGTCCTCAGTGAATCTGTGTTGTCTAAATCATGCTTGCTGTGGAATTAATGTTTTTTTCTTCCAGGTGCCACATCAGTCTGGTGTTTATCATACGCTCCATCAGCTTACCTACACAGCTCAGTAGACTGATGGGCCTGTATCCATTTGGATCTGTTCTATCTTTTTCTTTCTTTGGTACGGGTATAAGTACAGCATCTTTCCATGCCTGCGGTACAATTCCCCTTTTCCAGCTTTGGTTCAGGACTGACAGTAACTTCCTCTTTGCTGTTTGGCCCAATCCCATCAGCATTTCATTTGTTACCCCATCTTTTCCGGGCAATTTCTTTTTCTTTAAAGTTTCTCATGGCCTCATTCATTTCATTCATCCATTTCATTTCGACAAACCCCAGGATGACCAGGATAGAAGATCCACATGGGGTCCTGAGGCTCAAGATCTCTATGTCCTCTATCCACTAATGCCATAGCCAGCTCTTTTGCACCTTCAGATGAGCAAAGATAGAGTCACTAACTCAATCATGGCTGTTGACCCTTGGTACAGCCTTTAGACATAGCAAACAGATCAGGTATGATGGGTTCTGGGATGAATCTTTATTTCAAAGTACCAAGGTCTAAAAGTGTCATTGTGTTGGAAGAATAAGTTCTGTGATTTACATAGTAAAAAGAAATCCAGTTGTGTATAACATTTCAGTTTGAGTGTCTCAACAGCAAGAATGACAAAGAAAACATTGGAGTTCTGATAAAAGAATGCTTTTGTACATTTTTGTGAGGTTGGAATTTGCATAAAATGCACCACACCACAAACTTAACATATGTTTTCTATGTTGAACGCAAATATGTCAACACTGTTTTACAGAAGGAGAATGTGTGTAGCTTTCATCTTTAATTCGCTAAAGCAAAAATAAGGTTCAGAGGTACCAGGGCCTTGCAACTTCTTGCATTATGATGAAAATCCGGATACTTTCTGATCATACCTCATGCATAAAACATATAATAATATTGGTAAGTCTTTTTTAGTAACATGTTAATGAAAATACAACACCACTATATTTTTCTTCTTTGTTCATTCTCAATCTCCCACTACCAAGCCCTGAAAAGGGCTTTGCAAGTAGCAGAATGTAGTCCTGGGAATGGAAATGCGTTGTGTCGTTAGTTTACAGTTTGACTGTGATATTTGCACCTTTTGGTACGAAACATCCGTCTTCAGCATGGCCTTTTTTAGTACAGAATTACCTTCCCCCTTCTTCTTATCCTTTCTTCTTAGCCAGTCTGCTCTGTTGCAGCCTGTTATCCAGGATCATCACGTGCTGGTGTAGAAGGGTTTTGGCAGCTCTGGTTTGCTGGCCCTGACGCTGAGTTGCTGTCCTCTAAAGCTCATGTGCTGCACAGTCTTGATCCCACACCCCTATATAATTAGTAAGATCCGCTCAGTCTTGATCCCACACCCCTATATAATTAGTAAGATCTTCTCAGTCTTGATCCCACACAGCTATATAATTACTAAGATCCTCTCAGTCATGGACAGCAAACTATTAAATACTTACTGTCATAGGAACTGAAACAGTCCTCTTTTCTTGCAGGTCATGGAAAGTGTTGCCCTCTTTAATCTCTTGCCCTTCATAGTTGGATATCATCCCAATCACAATGAGCCTTCCAAATACGGCCAGACTGGAATTAAAACAACAGATGTAAGCATTTTCTAACTTGAGGTCCTTATCTTAACGTTCCTTTAAACTACTGTTTTCTTCGGGGAGGAAGGCTAACGTATGGTTAGGGTAAATATATGTTAGTCAGGGTCAGACAAAACATACTGGCCAAGATCCTCACCTCGGCTTCCTAGTAGCCCTCCCTGGAAATGGGCTATTTTCATGGCAGCCTGGAGAACGAGGTGAGAGATCAATGTGATCTCCGTAGTAGTGAGTGACATACAGATGAAGCCAAGCACAGCCCAAATGCTTGGAGGACCCAGGTCCACCTTCATCAGCACGCTTGGGATGTGAGGAAAGCTACTGCAACACACCACTTAATGTTCTTTTGAGGGCGTACTTAAGAGTAACCTACTCATTGTGGGCATTTGTAAACAACTGTTTTCTTCCACAAATGAACAGTACGTTCTCAAAGCTTTAAAAATGATCAAAGTAAGCAACATCTGAAATGGTTTGACAGACCAACCCATTTCCTTTTCATACATTTCAGGTGTTAACTTAAATATACCTACAGAAAGCAAGTGTCAACTTGAATATACCTTGAGAAAATATATCTAGCTTGCGCTGGCTCTTTTCAGTATGATGTTTTCTGTCATGCTGTGGGATGTCTACAGTGATTGCAACTTTGGAGTTGGGCTTCACTACAGCACTGGCGGCAGGCTACTCACTCTGAGATGGCTCAAGGCCACATCTAAAGTCCACAGGATGACTGTACATGATTTACTTTATGTGGATAACTGCCTTAAATTTCCAATACGGAAGTTGACATGCAAGAATGCATGGATTGGTTCACAACAGCTTGCATAAATTTCAGCCTCACCATCTCTATTGCAAAGACAGAGGTTCTTCATTAACCGGCTTCAGATATGGCCTATTCAGAATCTTCAATCACGGTACACAATCACTGATCCAGTGCAGTATTAACCATGATGACTAGAAACTACTTGCACTGACTAGCACAGCTCTATTACAGAAGGTGTTCAGAGGTATGAGGCATTAAGAAGTTATACAGAGATGATTGCTTCGCGAGTCTGCTCACATAAACTCTTCTTGAACCCCCGTGATAGGGGGGGATGTGTCATTATCTTGTACTAAGTGTGACAGACAATTTAGGGCTCTGATTGGCTTATTTAGCCATCTTCAAACTCATGCGAACAGTGAATTTTGACAAAGTGGATCTCATCGATACAACACAACACAATAATATCTAGAGAATGCAGGTGTCAACTTGTTATTCGTATCCCCAGAGAGCTTGTCCACGGATGGTACTGATGAAGGCCATATGTACTTTCTCGGATCTAGTCTTTTAATCATTTTTACAGCAGATGTTATACAGTCTGTCTACCAGTACCATGATAGTACTAAACATATTTTTAGTTTGCAGAATAGACAGTATCTCAATTTGGTTTGACCTGGCTTATTAAGATGAAGTTGATGATTTGCTCACTTCCGTTGAGTTGGTAATATACCCATCTGCAGTAATTCTTCAGCTTGGCATTGACTGCGAAAGAGCAAACAGCTCGGCAGACCTGATGATGACGATGTTCGCATGTGATGAAGACCACTCTCTTTGTTTAGCCATGTGGCTAGTCTTTTCTCTTGCTGTGTCCGCTGAAATGGGTGATTTGCACAGTGATTTTGATTAAAGTGAGGAAGAAACTACACACACATTTTGTCAACCTCACTTTCGTCCTGAGCTACTTTTGGCCAGTGCAAGATGTTATCAAGACGACTGCAGAAAGCACAAGATGCAGATTTTTCCTCAGAGTTTACTCCCTAAGCCTTTCCCATAAACAGGTATCCCACAAGGCAGACCTAGATAACCAACATCAACAACCCATCTGCTGTGAAAGGGATGTATTGTATTCTTATTATGCCCTTCAGATTATGTTTTACCCTATTATTGTTACATATTCTATTTTACTCTTGTCTGCCATTAATCTTTTTAATGTGTGCACAGTCATTTACTCATTGTGCTGCATCTTATCTTCCTACTCATTTTCAGATTATACTCCATTAAGGCTTCATTTAAGAAACAATTTGTTTCATTCCTCATCCTACTTTATGGCCTTGCCAGAATACAACTTTCTGCTCTGTTAGGTCCATTTATTTACTTCATTATCTTCTTTGGTTTTGATCCTTGAATTTTGTTGGTATACAGTTTTTGATTATTCCAGCTATCGATATCATTATTATGACTACATGTGTTGATCTGTATATAACTACTTCCCATTCCATACTGTGGTCTTACACAATATCACATTAAACAGTCTCTTAATTCCTCTATACTTCACATATTTTTCCACATGACAAATTATTTTTTATACTATCCGGTAGTTAATTTCATATTTGTTTTGCTATTAAAAATATCTTACTTGCTGACACTACTGTAATAACAATGGTTTAAAAATATATTATTGTTAGTTCCAACAGACTTTGTGATATGGTAAAGGTAAATACAATTGTCTACTGGAAATTACAAATGTACCTAATTTCTCTAGACTTCACATACTTTTCACACAACTTAACGGACAAAACTATTTTTGTTGTTGGCATTACTGTAATTCTTTTATTATTGTTAGGTAAAATGTATAAATTATTTTGTCTTATGCTATATTCATCATCCCCAATCTCATGCAGAGCAAACAATAAAATGATGATAGAATAGAAAAGACATCAGTTAAAGCAGTTTACTCACCTCTTGAGTGCAGTATCGAACATCTCATTGCCAATGGATTCATAAACAACATCCACACCTTTCTGTTTTGGAAATAAAGTAAAAAAGAAGTCTAACAGAGAATTGGTAATAGGACAGAGCATGTTGTAATTATATAAATGTAACTGTTAATGGCTAAACTGGCGCATATAAGGTTTCAAAATTATGGGATGTTGTTTCAAATGTCCAAAGTGAGTAGGTTTACTCTTTTGTGCGCTCTGAAAAGGATGTTAAGTGATGGGCCGCAGTAGCTTTCCTCACATCCAGAGCACGCTAATGAAGGTGGACTGGGGTTCTCCAGGCGATTGTGCCATGCTTGACTTCATCTGCGTGTCGCTCACTACTATGGGAATCCCGTCGATCCCTCACCTTGTTAGCCAGGCTGCCATGAAAACAGCCAATTTCCAGGGAGGGCTACGAGGAAACCGAGGTGAGGGTCTTGGCCAGTATATTTTGCCTGACCAGACGTTAGTTCCAAATTATGGGATAAATAGAATAGATCACCCAACCCTACCAAATATGTCCTAATAAATGCCTCTAGAAATTACCCCTGCAAAAGCATAAGCAGTTCTTTGACACAGACTTCCTGCAAGTTGACCTACTGCATGCTCTTCAAGGCATGGGAAAAAAAAAACATTTTCAAACTGAACCATGAGCTATTGTTTCAATTTTATTGTTATAATAATGACTTCATCCAGAAAACTAGCTGCACATTTCATGTTTTTTTATTACATTGTTTATATAATACTAGGGTAATGGCTTGTAATTTGTTTTCTCAAATGTTTATTCACAATGCACGAAATTCATGCCCATTATAAACGAGCGTCTCCGTTACACAAGCTATTTATCCCAATAATCTCTGTCCACTTGTATGGCCTTATGTCAGTCAGTACAAAACAATGGTATGCATTCCTTTCCTATACCAGCTCATCTCCTGTTCACATAGCCATGTTCCTTTGATGTCTGTGGTCAGTTGTGAGACTTCAAGGAACCCATTTTACGAATACATTCAAATATCCCAAGATTGTAGAACATTGTCATCACACTTCCATTACTCTCTAAAAGCTCGTCATGCAATGATCCTCACAAAAAATGGCATCGAAGTGATGCAACATGTCTGAGTTAGTGACTGTGGAAGGATGTCCAGACTGTGGCTGATCATCTAAGCTCTGTCTGTCTGTCTGTCTATCTATCTATCTATCTTCAGTTCACTTATGTTGTTAGACGTTGTGGGGAGGTGCAACCTCCTTTGTTTCATATATTTTTGGCAGGTGAAAATCCACTGGTGACTTGCCAGGTCAATCCCAGCATCTGTTAGCCCCTGAAATATACGATCGCCTATTTTTTTAGACTGGAGGAGGAGGAAGCGTAAATTAGAGCAAGGTAGACCCGCAGCCTGTCAGGCGCCATCTAAGCTGCTCTGCTAACCACATAACCAAGACCTGTTGTTATGGCCACACAGTCCCCTTTTTATGCGACTATTTTCTGCAGGGCAAGAATCCCTAGAATAATTTGAGTATATTTTTAACTTGAATTTTGCCTGAGCAGCGGTCGTTAGGCCTACTCTTTTCGATTTCCAATTGCTACAGTATTTTTAACATGCATGTCACTGCATACAGGTGTCAGATCTCACTACTCAGTGAACAGAAAAAATATTTACTGGATGATCCACGTGAAAAAAATCCAGGTGTCTCCACGAGAGAGAGAGATGGATGAGCAGAGCAACTTCTCGCATAAATCAGAATGCAGCAAAAGTCACAGCCTCGAGCAAATCCCCCACACATTTTCAGACAAGAGAGAAAATAAAGCTGAAGGCTTTAGTCCTTGGAACACATGCATGTTACAAGATAATGCTGTGGCCGATAGACCTGAGACATGGACAGCACTGGTGGCCATGAACTGGCACAGTACAAACTAGATATTGTGGCTCTGTGAGAAGGTCAGATCACAGACTCTATAGGTGGTTATACATTTTTCTGGAGTGAACACAATGATAAAGAAAAACTTGATGCTGGTGTTCGATTTACCATCAGATCTCCACTCATTTGCCAGCTTGTCAAACCCTCAAAAGGCATCAGCGACATTCTTTATGTCTCTACAAAGTTTAATGGGAAACAAAGAGGATTGCTACTCTGATTAATGGCTATGCCCCTACAATGAGAAAACCAGAGGATAATAAGGAAAAGTTCTCTGAGTGACTGTACTCTATCATCTTTAACAGTTTCAAGGTCTGAGAAATTTATCATACTTGGCGACTTCATTGGTAGAATGACCATCATTCTTCGAAGAGAACAACTGGCATACATGGCATGGAGAAATGCAACAACAATGGACTAGGCTTGCTGAGCTCATGTGCTTCACCTGCCTACCTGTCAAAAGACATCCTGTGTGCATCCTCATTCTGAGCAGTCGCACCTTATTGATTATGTCATCATCAGAAGCAGTAACATAGGTGATGCGTGGGTGGAGAAGGATATGTGTGGTGATGAACTGACCACAGGATGAGTGTCAAAATTTAACCTCAACATAGAGTCTATTAGACGCCTTTGGGGTCGGAGACCTGTTAAAATGATCAACATCTTAAAACTGCATTGCAAAACAGTCGCAGAAAGTTTTTCATGTGCTCTGGACATTCGGCTAAGGGCTGAACAGTGCTATCAGGCTACGGTGGAGGAGAAATGGGCACGTGTACTCTGCCACTTCCGAGATTCTGTGCCATACCACTCACAAGAACCCCAACTGGTTTGACGAAAAGGAAAATGAATTAGGCATCAGGACCCTGCTTGCTGAAAAAACACCACCTGTGCAGCTCCTACCAAAACGATCCTCCCTCAACATTTAAAAAAAGCAACCTTCACCAATATGCAGAGAATAGTCCAGAATCCTACCGAAAACGGATGTGTGGAACCGAAACATGCAAATATCGCAGTCAAGTGTAAACTAGCGACAACGGATTCCATTCTCCGGATTTCACCCTGCTATTTGCAAAGCCCTGTTCAAGGCTTGCTAGTGGGACAATGAGAACGAATACAAAAGAAGTCCAGAATCAGCTTAGAAAGATGCAAGACGTATGAATCAGCAACAGAGCTGCCGAAATTCAGAAATATGCAGATACGAATGACTCAATGTGGTTCTATGATGCACTGGGAAGTCTACCATCTTGGATACCCTGTTCAATGCATGGCCAAATGGGAAACAGAACATACTGGCTACACACAAAAATGATGCCTATTACCAGTTGAACAGATGAGAGCAGGTCGTGGTCTTCAAACTCCGCACAGGCCACAACAGACTGAGGTACCATCTATTCAATAAACTGAAGATAGGTGGCACTGATGAATGCACATGTGGTACAGGGAAAATGACAGCTGAACATCTGCTGCAAAATTGCGCAACATACAAGGACCAGAGAAATCACATGTGGCCATCACCAGTGGCAACACTAGACAAGCTCTATGGCAGTGTCGACAGCCTCAGGATGACAGCTTCTTTCTTCGAACAAATTCAAGTTGACGTTTGACAGCATATGAAGAAGAAGAAGGATACCCTGTTCGCTAACAACTACGCCCTTAACACCTGATCAGAACAATATATGATGTCCACCATGACAGTTTTTGGAGGTGTGCAGTAATTTTGGTTTTACAATCCCCACTAGGAAAACTGATGCACTCTTCCAGTCTGCTCTTGGGAAGTCATACAGCGAACCAAACACCATACAAAACCAACAGTCTCCAGGCAGTCGTTAGCTTCACCTACCTAGTCAGTACCCTCACCAGAGAAGTGAATATCTACTGTAAGGTCAACAAAAGGATTGCGAACAAAGACAAGCTCTGCATTTGGTAGACTACAAGTAAACATCTGAAAACGACAAGTCATCAGTGTCGTCACCAAGATAAAAGTGTATCATGCTGTAGTGTTAACCACTCTGTTGCATGCCCGTTAAAAATGGACAGTGTATAGCAGACATGCCTAACAACTAAACTGTTACAACATAAGCTGCAAGCACAAGATATCAAGTGGCAGGACAAAGTACCTAACTCTGAAACTCCTAACAAGTCAAACATGCTGAGCAGAACAGGCAGGCGCTCATCAAGTGAACAGAAGAAGCGCTACAAAGACTCCTCAAAAATGTATCTGTAGAGCAACAACATTGCTGGAGATGTTTGCACAGAACTGTTCCACCTGGCACACTAGAATCACACAGCGAATAGTCATCGCCACCATGAAAGGGTTGACCAGACATATGACATCACATCTTGCAGCATGTCTGATGCGGTCACCATCTTCATGCGCAACTATTACAGTGAGAATGTAACAGACAGTGAGAATTTAACAGGAAATACCAAACTAATACGCACAGTATAGTTCACAAGCGGGATATGAATGATGCGGGCATCGATTTTGAATCATGAAAACAGGACGCCATGGATCGTGTCACATGAAGGGGCGAGATTAAGCATGCAATGCAGACAAAGGAGATACTGATTGTGCATGGGCTAAGGTCTCAGTGTTTGAGAAGACACGCTACACCATACAATGTCACAAACAGTCCTGACTTTCCTTGCATACACTGTGGAAGACACTTCTGTGCTTGGATTGGTCTTACGAGTCATTCGTTATCATCATGGACAGTAGTTACATCCCTTTTTTCAAAGCGCAATTACTATCGTCTGACAAGATGGAAAAAGTCAATGAATGAAGTTCCAGGACACAAAACAGTAGTCATAATGCATGATGGAAGACCAAATTAACATGCAGATTAAGGTTTCCAGGGCACTAAGTTGTACAGTGAGAATGCAAGAAAACAGACAAAACTTACAAGTGCATTATGGTCTCATGGATACAAATCAGGAGAAATATAATGCAAAGAATGGTATCACTCTTTCTTGTCTATTTGTCCCATCATGAAAGTCATAAATTGAAGTTAAGATCATGGACAAGGGTCAGAATCTTGAGTCTTACAAAAACTGGAAACACAAACAACATTTTTTGGATCAAAAATGAAGTTGTTATGTTTGAAACACCGTTCAGCAAACAATGAAAACTGATTTGTCAGATAAAGCAAACATGACTATCCATAACCTACATATCCTAATTTTTCTTCTTTCTATCCTATCAGATGTTATGCATTTGTTTATCCCTATCTTGTTGTTATTCCTTCTCTATTTTTAACAATACTTTTTGAGTTTTTCACTTAATTCTGCTAAACTGTTTGAAGCATACCGGATATTCTTTTGTCAGAACACTATCCAATGTCTCCTTTCTGTAGTTTACTGCACGGTCACATCCAATACTCTGTTGATTTAGAAATGAAAATATATTTGGTAAATATTTAAATGCACTTAATGAGGCCCAAGATATAGTTGAGAATTAGGTGTAGAGCAAACAACAAAGTTCTGAGTAAGCAGCTTGGATTTAGACAGAACAGCAAGCAATATTCTGTATTAGGACACTTGCAGAAAAAAGATGAAGTACAAAAACGCATTTATACAGGCACAGATACCTCGCTGTAATGATTAATTTGGTGGTGGACCAATATGGTAGACCCCAAAAAAAATCACTACAGATCGAATCACTGCTTTTTCCTTACTTGTCAGTGCATATAAAAGCCTAAAATTATGCTTGCACTCAAATTTATTAAGTACGGAATAGTGCTAGACCTACTGGAACAATTACCATCATCATCATCTGGTTGGACAGTTCTAAGACTGGCTGTAAGGTTATCTGATATAAGGTTATCATGTCTCTTCTTTGGACCCTATAGCTCTCTTCATTTCAGCATAGTTTGTGCTTTAACAATCCCTGCATGCATGAGATGTCTGCAGCAGTCCTCTCCTTCTTTTCCCTTGGATCTTGATATCTAGTATATTCTGTAGAAGACTCATGTCACATATTGTGTTTCACCCAATTCACAAACTTCACTTTTGTCGCATATTCGATACTGTCTGTGCACATCTATGTCAGTGAGGACATTGGATCTTTCCGCCCAACTCACTCGCTCAAGCCTGCGCCTACCTCAGCGAAGACATTGCCATTTTAACTTTTTTCTGTCCAACTTACTCGTTTCATTCTATGGTAGCACCATATTTCAAATGCTTCCAAAATGTTTCATCTTTCTTTGTTAGAGCCAGAGACATCTATTTGTGGAAGGTTTGCAGCCTGGATGTGACACACTTAGCTACATGTCATGTTTTTGATCCATGGAGATATCTATTTGTGGAAGGTTTGCAGCCTTGATGTGACACACTTAGCTACATGTCATGTTTCTGATCCATTGAGACATCTATTTGTGGAAGGTTTGCAGCCTGGATGTGACACACTTAGCTACATGTCATGTTTCTGATCCATGGAGACATCTATTTGTGGAAGGTTTGCAGCCTTGATGTGACACACTTAGCTATATGTTATGTTTCTGATCCATATAATATAACTGCTGGTTTTACATTGAGTTTGCTAATACCTACTTTGAGAAAATCAGTCTTATCATCATTGGAGCATGTCCCGATAACATGGCAACCTGCCAACTTGGCGATTTGTACCTGGGTGGAAAAAATAAGAAAATCTTTTTAAAATTCCATTTCCCAGTATATTCTCACATGTTACCCTGACTTCTTTGTGAAATTATAAAGAGTAATGTGAAACTAGTTCATTGCTACTTTTGTAGTGTAAAATGAGTATCACAAGAAGCACAAGTAATTGCATAATAGGGATAGTCTAACAGAATGATGGATAGTTACAAAGAATTATATGATACTTGTGTACATGTCATGTTTTTACGAGCTCATTTTAAGGAGTGACTTTTATACTTGGCTGGTGTTACTGATTTCAGATTGGTGTATTTATTTATAAGAATAAGCTCAAGTGTTACATGTCAAGATATGCGGAAATGAAAGACATTATATGAACATAGATAAACATATTAAGTTTCAAATATTTATGAAAGAAACATAAATATTACACATAGAGGGGGACGGCGTGACCTAGTGGTTAAGTGGCACGGCTCACAACCAGAAGGTGCTGGGTTCAATCCCCATCACAGCACCGGTCGTTACCCCGGGGAAGCAAACCCTTAGAAAATGCAGGAGGAAGCAGACCCTTACATAAAATGCATGCTGAAGTCGGATGCACTGGGCCGACAGGCGCAAAATAAAAACCACAGTGTAACGCACACACGCCTTGGGGAATAGATAAATAAGGCGAAGGCAAAAAAAAAAAACACATTAATATTACACATAGAATTCAGAAGGCGAGCTGTGTACACAGTCGAATTGCGTCGATTTTGAAACACCCTGGAGTTCTTATTTCAACTAGAAGGTGGCTGATTGATACACTATTTATTCCTACATTGTGTTGCAAATGTCAATCTTGGTTGCTGTTGGCAACCCATAAGAGTGGGAGCCAGAGCTGCGAGATGCAATGTGTGAGAAGTGCAGCTAGAGAGACAGTCTGTGACCAAGTCCATGCTGGGGCAGATGGGAAGGGAGGGGGGGGGGGGGGGGGTGGTAAACCCAGTTTGTGCCTGCATTGACTCTCAGCAGATCGGGTGGCTTGGACATTTGATCAGAATGCATTGTGACCAGCCGGCATCGAGAGTAGCGTGCCATATGCAGGTCTCCGGTCTGCGGACAGGAGGTGGACAACAATGTCAGTAGATCGAGGACATCTCTGACGCTCTTGGGAGGACCCGCCTGATGATGACACAGGCCTCCCACTTGTCGATAACACAAAATCTACGTATCGCACCTCTCTGTGACGCCGTATGGCAAGAGCAGTAGTACAAAAGAAGAAGACGACAAAGATTTGAATATAACAAATATAAATTTACAAAACAGAACAAAAATGATTGTACTTACAATAATATGTAAATACTTCAGCAACACAAACTTTATTCCAAAAAACTGGTCCAAAGTTTAGGACAAGTATAACATAATTGTCATGGTAATAATGGGTGGATGTGATGGTGGTGACATTAGAGGTGAATGTGATGGTGGTGGAGACACTAGAGGTGAATGTTATCATTGTGGTAATAGTGGTAGCAATGATAACGATATTACTTACAGCAAACTGTCCTGTACCACCAGCAGCAGCTGAAACCATTAACAAATTAATAATGTTTATAATCTGGTACTAAGAAAATAATATATATTTTACATAGATAAAATAATAATTGAATGACGTGTAAAAATTGAAATAAACGTTTTGTTCAAATGCCATCTCCACATCAAAGGAAGGTCGGCTGGATCTCCAGTTTTCTCTTGCAGTAATGGTACAATCTGTGAGGATTTTTCCAGCCAATCTCCTGATGTTATCCACTCACGTATAATGTTGTCTGCCTCTTGAACAACTGCCTTCTACCCTACAGTATGGTTTTCTCGTTAATATGACTAAAATAACGTAACTGTCTAATCATGATTTCGGTCATTCTTTTTTCACCCCCAACTTCTTCAATACCTTCAAATTTGTTTTCTTATCTTTCCAAGAAATGCGACCCAATCTTCTATATACCCCCATTTCGCAGACTTCAATACTCTTTTCCAACTTGTTATTCAGTGTCCACGTTTCTGCGCCATGAAGTAGTGACTAGTATACATAACACCTGACAATTCTCATTTTCAATTTATGATTTATCTGTTTGGATGTCAGTATGTGTGGCATGTTGCTGAATACCATCTTGAAATTGAAAGCAAATTAGTTATGTAAACACTTTTCTGTTTAGTGTCATCATTGTTCATTATTGTTTTCTGGCTTTTCCCTTATGCTGCATCTCTCTAACAGTTTCTCCCTTGTGGATACAAAGAATGGGGCTATCCTTTTCTGTTAAGTATGTTGTGAATGGTAACTAAGGAGGGTTGTGCATAGAGCTAGGAACCACATCATATAAAATTAATTCTAAAAGATAAGACTGCATGATTATATGAAATTCTTAGGCACAATTTTCCTGCAAAAAAATACAAGTGGTGGTGGTATCGCACTTGGATAGATTTCTGCAACAGATTTTTCTTTCAACTTCTGCTGTTTAAAATCAAATTCTCCATTTATCATTTTCCTTATATCTCCAAGATGGAATTTTTTTTTAATGCAGTGACTGTTTTTGTAACCATTTAATTTTATTATATATTCTGTAGTTAGTCATCTTTGTTTTCTTTTTTATGAATATCTATTAGATAGCCGTCTTCAGAAACATCTGGACTGAAGACCAGGTCTCAGGCACAATAAGGATGATATACTAATTGTTATTTCATTATCATCATTATCAAAGTAAAAATTAAAGCATAAATTAGAAATAAAAATGTGCCCTACTAGTTCAATAATATTAATTTAATTGACATGACAAAATTGGCATATATTGATTGGCTAACAACATCATCATGTAGCATGTCCTTTGTAGAACGTCGCTCCCATCACAGTCTGTCTGAAAAAAATTCGTTCCCTTGTCAAAACACCAGCCTCCGCCACAGTCATACTCAGGCATTCCTGGATATTTTGGTGCCATCGTCTTCTTGGTTTACCCCTTCCTCTTTTGCCTGGCACCATACCTTCCATCACCGTTCTCTCGAGACCGTTGTGACTCTTGATGTGACCAAAGTATTTGCATTTTCTGGTCATAATGAAATTGGTAAACCAGTTCTCCTCTATACTCAACTCTTGCCGAATGTCTACATTTGTTTTTTTCTCTGTCCAGGGTATTCTGAGGATCTTTCTGTAACATTTTGACTCGAAGGATTTGATTCTTTGTCTGGAAGTTTTGGTAATCGTCCACGATTCGCAGCCATAAGCTGCCACAGAAAAAACACAAGCTCTGAAGACTGTCACTTTGGTCGTTTTGTTGGTGCCTGCCATAATTTCTTCAGACTGTTCAGTCTCTGCATTGCCATGGCTAGTCTTCTCATTTCTTTTGAGCAGTCGCCATTTTTGTCAATTCTGGAGCCCAGATATTCAAAATGTGTGACCCGATCTATTTCCTCACCACCCACTGTAAATTTATGCTGACATTGTGTTTTGTTGGTGGTCATTATCTTTGTTTTATTTATGTTTATAAACAGGTTTTGATCTTTACTATGTCCATTTACGGCTGAAATTAGCTGCTCTAGCCCTTCTGCACTTTTTGATAGTATCACTGTGTCATCTGCATATCGTAACTCTAGAATCTCGTACCCCCCCCCCCCCCCCCCCCCAATCGTAAACGGGTCGAAACTTTCAATGCTCGTCTTCTCAAATATTTCTCATTATACATTCTGCATATATATTGTACAGATAAGGCGAGAGGATACATCCCTTTTGTACTGCAAACCAATCTGATGTTTGCCCAGATACTCGGACAGCGGCTTGTTGATCTTGGTGTAATATTTCAATGAGATGGACAATATGCAAAGGAAACCCCATTTCCTTCATGATTCTCCACAGATTTTGATGTTTTACCATATTGAAGGCCTTCGTGTAATCAATGAAACATGTGTACAGGTCTACATTAAACTCTCTACATTTTTCATAGATATTCCTTAAATTGAAAATGTGGTCCCTGGTGCCTGGACTACGTGAATTTCAGATTCAAACCTTTTCTCTATCCTCCTTAAAAGGACTCGCAAAGAATATCTTGCTAGCGTGGCTGATCAGCGCGATAGTTCGGTAGTTCATGCACAGCTTCAGGGTGCCTTTTTTGGGGAGGAGAATTTAAATTGATTTCTTCCATGCTTCTGGCCACTCTGCTTTGTGCTAAATCTGTTTACACAGCTTGTGATAGACTTGAGCACCTGCCTCCCCTCCTGCTTGTATTAGCTCTGCTTGGATATCATCACATCCTGGGGACTTTCCCTTTTGATTGCCGAGCATACTTCTTCCAATATTGGTTCAGGTTCTTTCTCATCCTTTGGTAGGATTGTAACTGAGCACTTTGTGCTATCTCCATACATGGTTCTGCAGTACTCTCTCCATCTATTCAGTATGTCTTTGGTTTCTGTTAATGTGTTATCCTCTTTGTCATTGATGACATTTGGAACCGGATGGAATTCCCTTGTCAGTGTTCTTATTACCTAAAAGGCATCCCTCTCTCTGCCTTGTTGCTGTAGGTTTTCTATATCCTTACACGTTTTCACTATGTATCTTCTTTTATCTTTTCTTATTTCTCTTCTAACTTTTCTTGCGCAGTTTTTATATGCTGTGTTGGTCCCCTTACTTCCCATTTGTTTTAATTGTTGCCTGTCTTCGATGAGTTTCTGCGTTTCCTCTGATATATAGCTCTGTATCTTGTGCAACATTCTGGGAATTATTTCGTTCTCTGTCGAGATTAAAATATCCCTTGCATTCGATGTCAACTCCTCAGATGTTATCTCTTCCTGTACCGCAAGCAACGCCTCAAATTTGTTTTCTACTTTGATGTCATATTCAGTAGGTATTGCTGTTACATCGAAGCGTATTGGCTGGCAACCTTTGTTGATCCTATGTAGTCTTGTCTTGAAAACTACGAACAGTAATTCGTGGTCCATATTGCAGTCTGCTTCTGGCAGCGTTTTTGTTGCCAGCATATTTGATCTCCATCTTTGTTGCACTAGGATGTAATCTATTTGATTTCTGCTGTTGCCATCAGGGAAGGTCCACGTGTATAGTCTACGTGGATGTTGTTTGAATAAGATGTTGGCAATGGAGAGATTGTTTTCGTGCAGAATTCAACCAGTTTTTCTCCTCGCTCATTTCTGTGTCCCAAAAAAAAAGGTCCTCGAACACTTCTCTCCTCATCAGCTCTTTCCTCTCCAACTTTTGCATTGAAATCGGATTGGCTAACACATAGTTTAATTTGCTAGAGAAAAAGCTAAACTTGTCAAACGACAGCTTGCATTACAAAATCATTCTAAAATCATATTTCTTTTTGTCATTTTCTTCTTCTTCATCATTTTTTCTCAAACCCCACCCACCAAGCCCTGTAAAGGACTTTGCAAGCAGTAGTAGGTTGTCCGGAGGACGGAATGCATTGTCGTACTTTACAGCTTGACTGTGATATTTGCATCTTTTGGTACGACACATCCAACTTCAGCAGGCATTTTTAAGAACTGGGTTAGCCTTCCCTCTCCTTAGGCAGTCTGCTCTGTTGCAGCCTGTTACCCAAGATCACCACTTGGAGGTGTAGAAGGGTCTTGGCAGCTCTAATTCCCTGGCCCTGACACTAGCAGTCATTTGATAATGCACTGCCAAGCATCTTGATTCCCTTTTGTCCTTTGATAATGAAGCTAATTTCTCAAATATTTTTATATGGCATCTCAACAAATGTTGCTTCTTATAAAGATTGTTACATTTCAGACTATTGTCAAATTATCATCTTCATAAAATTAGTAAAAGTGTTACCGACTATCTAATAAAATAAGTAACCTCACGACAAGCATATATTTCTGTTGAGGCGTGCACAAATGTCTTGTCTGGCCCCTTTTGCACTCCAGCTGGAGTACAGGGTTACCACTTCAGTGGCCTCCTTTAAGAAGTTTCACCAAATTACTACACACTTTTGTAGTGGTGGTTTCTGTAAAAATTTGTTTTACATGATCAGATTGCTAGCCCAATGCACAATTATCTTTAGTCGGCTTTTACTACATGCATTCTGGTCCATTGGTCCTATTCTTTTCTCTCCTGTAAATGGTCCAGTGATCCACTCAGGGAATGTAAAAATATTAAATTCAATTAAATTACAAGTATCCTGGGGGAGGCACCTACCTCCTACCAGGCGCGTCAGCAGGGTTGCGGATTGCTGAAGGGCCTCCTAATTTGGAGGTTAGATGCGAATAAATAGGCAGCCGTGGACAAAAACGGGTCGGCAGGCATGGAGGCTGTAAGGAGGCAGCCCCTCCACCTTGCAAAGACACAACAGGCTAATCACCTGTTTGTCTTAAAAAAAACGATTACAAGTCAACAACCTCTACACCTCACGGTAGAAGAGGAGCGACTAAGTAAGTAGGTAAATTACAAGTATCATCTTCACAATAAAGGTTGGCTGTAATGGATCTCCAACATTCTCTTTCGCTCTCCCTGCTGTTACCTACATACAGACTGCCTCTCGTCCATCGTTTGATGTTATCCTCCAACTTGTAGTGCTGCTTACCTGTGCTTGACTGTCTTCAATCTTTCTCTCTAGTATGGTTTATCCAAGAGTGTCATGTCTTTTAACTTGGCCAAAATATATGACTTGACAGCTCTTTATGTCTTTCAACAGTTTTCTCATTTCATCTCAAGTTTCTCCAGGACCTCTACATTTGTTGGATTTTGTTCCCGGAAAATACGCCAATTCTCCTGTACACCCAGATCTTCAGGGATCCTATTCTATCGCCTGCTTGTTCGTTGTCCAAGTTTCCGCACCATAGTATTATGTATATATAACAATTGATCATTCTTATTTTTAAGTTGTAGCCTAGCTCTCTAGATGTGGATATCTTCTTCATTCTGCTGAACGTATCCTTGGCCATACTTACTCTCCTCTTGATGTGGATATCTTCTTCATTCTGCTGAACGTGTCCTTGGCCATACCTACTCTCCTTTAGATGTGGATATCTTCTTCGTTCTGCTGAATGTGTCCTTGGCCATACCTACTCTCCTCTAGATGTGGATATCTTCTTCATTCTGCTGAATGTATCCTTGGCCATACCTACTCTCCTCTAGATGTAAATGTCTTCTTCATTCTGCTGAATGTATCCTTGGTCATACCTACTCTCCTCTAGATGTGGATGTCCTTGGCCATACCTACTCTCCTCTAGATGTGAATATCTTCTTCATTCTGCTGAATGTATCCTTGACCATACCTACTCTCCTCTACATGAGAATATCTTCTTCATTCTGCTGAACGTGTCCTTGGCCATACCTACTCTTCTCTAGATGTGAATGTCCTTGGCCATACCTCCTCTCCTCTAGATTTCAAATTCACATTTGCGATCATTGGTTATTACATATAACATACTACCTGTTAACCAATTACTATTTTTATCCCAGTGAAATATCTTCTTCTTCGTTCATTCTCAATCTCCCGCTACCAAGCCCTGAAAAGGGCATTACAAGTAGCAGGCTGTAGTCCGGAGAACAGAATTCGTTGTCATAGTTTACAGCTTGACTGCGATATTTGCACCTTTCTGTCCAACACATACGACTTCAGCAGGGGGTGAAATATAATTATTTCCCTTTTATTTCAGTGTCATATATAGGGTATTGTTTCTAGAGCTTTCTTTCAATCCAACAGGATATTCTTCTTCTTCTTCGTAAGCAGTCAGACAGTAACCATTATTTTTTCGAAAAAAGCACCGGTAATCCTGAGGCTGTCAACACTGCCATAGAGCTTGTCTTGTGGTTCCACTGGTGATGGCCACATCTGCTCTCTCTGATCCTCGTATGTCGGGCAGTTCTGCAGCAGATGCTCAGCGGTCATTTTCTCGGTACCACACGGGCATTCGTCGGTACCACCTATCTTCAATTTGTTGAATAGGTGGTACCTCAGTCTATTGTGGCCAGTGCGAAGTCTGAAGACAACGACCTGCTCTCTTCTGTTCAACTGGTAATAGGCATCGTTTTTGGAACAGGATATTCAACACTCAGCATGCCGCTGACCTATGAAGCGTGGACAATAGAATGAGTTGACAAGTTTGTTTACCAGAGAATGAAGAATGTAACATTTAGATTTGTTAAAACCTTTTGTTTTAAAGCAATATCTCATATTTACCAGTAACAAGGACTGTTTTCCCTGGTTTGAGATCACCTGACTGTAAGTAGTAACATGAAATATTGAAATACAACTCATTAATCAGTTCATGGATTTCATATTATTAATAGTTTATCAACTAAATTCAAATTTGTTAATAGGCGACCGCATGGGCTAGTGGTTAAGTAACACTGCTCACAAGTCGAAGGTGCTGGGTTCGCTAGCCATCACAGCACCGACCGTTACCCTGGGAAACCCTTAGAAAATGCATGAGAAAGCAGACCCTTACATAAAATGCACACCAAAATCGGATGCACTGGGCCGACAAGCGGAAAATAAAAACTAATTTGTTAATGTTTTACAAATATATATAGATAAATCAATGCTTAGGAACACACAAAATTAGTCCAATGGATAAAATAGTAGTCTATACGGATTCCATAAAAAAAAATAATTATTATTACAGTGTTTATACCGAGGATACAGAGGGAAGAATTTCTCCTACCAGGGGCATCAGTTGTCAGCTGGGTTGAGGATAGCTGAATGTTTCTATATTTGAAGGCTAACTGTCAATATTCAATGAACAGAAATGAGCAAGAAAAGGTGGCCTGCATGGAAGCATCTCCCTCCAAATGCAAAGAAACAACAGACCAATCACCTGCTCATCTTTAAACTAGATTACAAGCGTATGCAAAAATATAACCGGCAAAACCTTAAAAACGAATTGGCACAAGTTATAGACCGATTTTTTAAACACAAGAAATATCAACATAAAGCTCACCAAAGAAACGATCTCTTCAGTCTTTCTCTTTTCTCTGCAGCCAATCCAGAAGGCCTCTACAAGCGTCAACAGCTATTATGCCCCTTCCAACTGAATGTCTTCAAACAGCTCAATTCTGAGCAATCGTTTCCCAGTCTTCGGATGGGATAGCTTCATGTACCTCTTGCATACGTCCTTGAATTGCAGTGTCGTACGGTTGATTCCTCTAGCTCCAATGGCCAGCTGTCCATAGTGGATATCCTTTGGCAGCCTCTCATATTCCATACAGTAAACACACCCAAATAAACACATACATATATATATATATATATATATATATAGTTTTTTAGAGAGAGAGAGAGGGAGAGAGCGAGAGAGAGAGAGAGAGAGAAACTCTATTCCTTACCTTTTCTAGTGCAACAGATGCAGTCAGACCACTAACCATAAGAGACAGGAAAGCAGGGTCACTTGATGGAACAGGTATGACTGTTGCCTCATCCACTGCCTGAAAATGGAAGTGATAACATGATAACACACTGAAGAAGAGAAATGATTACTACAATAAATAAAATGCAGATTATGTCAATATAAATTCTAAGTTACAACCCAAATATATATTTGCTTCTGATATATTCTAAGTATGTCCTTTTTTTATGATGACTGGGAAAAAGAGTTACTTATGCTTCTATTTTTGTATCTTCTTCTTCTGATCTTTAAAAATTAAAAATAAGGTAAACTGTGTTGTGGATAAAAAAAATATATTAGGTGTGGTCAAATACTGTACTTGGACAACAACAGAAATCAGACCTATATTACAGGATCAAGATGCTGAGCAGCGCATGAGCTGCAGTGGTCAGCGACCCATAGCTGATTGCTAGCATCAAGGCCAGCGAACCAGAGCTGCTAAGACCCTTCTACACCTCCACGCGGTGATCCTGGATAATAGGCTGCAGCAGGGCAGACTGGCTAAGGAGAAGGGATCGAAGAGGGAATGCTAACCCGGTACTCAAAAAATGCTTGCTGAAGTCGGATGTGTTGGACCGAAAGGTGCAAATATCGCAGTCAAGCTGTAAACTACGACACAACGCATTCCGTTCTTTGGACTACATTCTGCTACTTAAGGCTTTCAGGATTTGGTAGCGGGAGATTGGGAACGAACGAAGAAGAAGAAGACCTATGTTACAATCTAAAGACCTGCATCAGGGACATCAAGAAACAAAAATATGAGCTTACAAATCATAGAGTAATGAATGAATACATAAAATAGAGATATGAACATAAATGAGTAAGAAAAGGTACTCAGCTGTGAACTCGTCATTAGTTAGATCACAGATGTATGAGTAAAGCAAACAGAAGTAGTTGGCCAGGAAGGTGTATGAAGTGAGAAAAGTAAGAGAAGTTTACATAACGTCTTTATACTGGTTTAAAAGACTCTGCAGTCTGTACACAACAGGAAATGACCAGATGGTGATGTCTACACATAAATTACCTAACTTATCCAGCCTTCTCTTCATTTTCTCACACCTTCCTCACCAGCCACTTCTGCTCGCTATATTAATCCGCTTGTGATCTAACCACTGATAATTTCACTCATGAGTATACTAGTGACGAGTTCCAATGTGGTATCCAGTTAAGTACCATTTCTTACTCATTTATGTGTTCATGTCTCTATTTTATCTTACCATCCTTTCCTCTATTATTTGTTAGCTCATCTTTTTGTTGTTTGTTGCCCCTGATGAAGACCTTTAGGCTGTAACCTAGGTTTTAATTCTAGTGCAAGGGGACAGCATGGCCTAGTGTTTAAGTGACACGGCTCAGAGCCCAAAGGTGCTGGGTTCATTCCCCAACCACAGCACCAAACGTTAGCCTGGGGAAGAACACCCTTAGAAAATGCAGGAGAAAACAGACCCTTACATAAAATGCATGCCGAAGTAGGATGCACTGGGCTGACAGGTGCAAAATAAAAACAGTTCACACTGCCTAGGGAAAATGGAGAAACAATGTGAATGCAATAGAACAATTTAAAACATTCTAGTGCGATATCTGACCATACCTATTAATGTTTTATTTATATTTCTGATCTCTATGACAATAGTTTATCATCATCTGTAGTCCTGTATCATTTACGGGGTATTGTTTCTAGAGCCCCCTGAGCACATTCTGCTGGACTGCCAAATACAGAGATCTACGAGGTCAAACCTGGCCCGAGAGAACCGAGGTGATGCAGAAGCTGTGGTACTGCCACTCGGATCTGAAGAGGACTGTGGACTTCGTCCTAGCGATGGGACTACAAATCTAGCATGACCAAAAAGCCTGAACGCAGAAAAAGAAGTTTCTAAGGCTTTTTTTCAAACCCAGAATGGTACTACACATTTTATAGCAAGTTTTGAGTCTATGAATGACAAGATGTGAATGCAATGTCATGAGTTGGAGTGTGCTCTACCATACAGACATTAGTTCATTCCTGTATCATATATCGAATATTATTTATAGGCTTTCTTTCAAATCATATGCCACTTACAGCATGCTATCAGTATAGCTGTGGATCTATTATCTCTGTCGCACACTACACGCACAGCCATTTTGGAAACCACTCAGGCTAAGCTTGACCTATATTATTATTTTAACACATCATCTACCTTTCTGACCTAATTAAAACCAGACAAAGTGAGTATATAAATGAAAGATCTACTTTATCTCCATTATCAAAATTGCTTTTCATGCACATTTTAAAATCAGAAAATAAATGTCAAATTTTACTGGTTTTATTATAGCCTAAATTACTAGCATTTCTCTGACTTGTCAATGTCAAGGTTACTCTATACATTTCCCACTCCTTTTAAGAAAAGGAGAAAATTATAATTTACAAATTGTGCTCGTTGTATCTATCAGTAATAATGTTGTATTGTATTATCTTTCTTCATCTTAAATCTGAAATTACAATCTAAGTGATATTTTTTATCATATGCTGTCAATCTCTATTTAACTATTTATCTATCTTTGTTTTTAACTTGAGTTTTGCCAGAGCAGTGACCGTTAGGACTACTCTTTTCAATTTCCAACTGCTAAGGTATTTTTAACATGCACGCCACTGCACACGGGTGATCCACGCGAAAAAATCCTGGTGTCTCCACCAGGATTTGAACCAGCAACTTCCAGCACCAGAGGCAAACACCTTACCTCGAGACCACTGGGTCCCCCCCATCTCTATTTATACCTATTATTATTTTGTTATGAACATATAACACAATTAAAAATCATAAATTCTAAGTGCCAGGTCACTATGGCCATACAATGTTCAGTGTTGTATCCTTGTTTTGTTTTTGCTCTGATATTGAGATTTTTAAAGTTTTATTTTGTGTTTATTATGGTATATTATTTAAAACAAAACAATAATGTACGTATTTTCCAAATTTGAAATCACTGAAAATTTCTTGACTGGCCATGCTTTATAATACTTACAATATAGTCACTGAAAGCTCCAAATTTAGAGTACAATACAGTCTGTCCAACCTTTAACCCTGCATCAGATCCAACGCTAACCACTTCACCAAGACCCTGTCAATAACAAAACAACAAATAGTAATCGTAGCAGTAACAAAACAAAGCATACTAACGCAAACTTTACATTTCTTTTTCTTCATTGATCAACTAATGCTATGATTCTAGTCCGGTGAGTTTCACGAAGGAGACTGTGTTTCAGGTATTCACCGGTCCCCCATAGCTTTTTGAGCATGATCGCTCTTCCAGGCCAGACTGCCTCTTTTTTGTCTGCATAGGTAGGGCAATCCTGCAGAATATGTTCTGGTGTTTGCTTGACTGCTTCCCAATCGCACGTGGTGGTGTCTCTGAGACCCATTCTGTGGAGGTGGGTCTTGAGTCTACAGTGTCCCGTTCTGAGTCTGAAAATCGTTATCTGCCCATCTCTGTCAAGTTTGTATATGCTGTAATTTTCTGGCTTGTATTCTTTGTGCTGGTCTCTACATTCTTTCTTCATGGAATGTTTGATGACTGTCTTTGCTTCTTTATAGCTCTGTGGATGGGAAGCTGCCACTTCCAGCTTTTGCGAGCTCATCTGCTTTCTCATTTCCAGAGATCCCACAGTGGGCCAGAATCCACTGTAGGACTAAATCTGTTTTTTGAGACAGCAATCCTATGTTGTATTTTATTGTATGTGAGAGTCTATCTTGATTGGGGCTTGAGATGGCTTGGAGTACACTCCTGGAGTCTGTTAGAATGAGTTTTCCTTGTATTTATATTTCAAGTTATGCTGGTATGGAGTGAGTTTCTATGTCACCATTGGAGTATGTGATGTTTATTCCACTGCCTCCCCTTTTATTGCTCACCAAGGCCGATCCAAAGCTTCTCTTTAGTTATTTTTAGAAACAATACATTCCAAAATAAAATGCAGAATAGCCCAAGCAAAATCGGCCTTCCAGACCATGAAAGGAATGTTGTACAACAAAACCTTGCCGCTGGAACTGAAAAAGAGAGTCTTTGGATGTTATGTGGAACCAGTACTGAGATATGGCAGTGAATCATGGACAATCAGCGCATAGCTCTTTGGAAACAAAGGAGATGGGGTTTTGCAGAAGAATGTTGCGGATCCCATGAACTGCAAGGAGACTAATGATACAGAACTCGAAGAGGCACAAAGACACCTCATTGCAAAGATCAAAATGAGTCATTCATCCTTTTTCGGACATGTTATGAGAAGAGGCGGCTTGGAGCATATTGTGACAGCGATTAAAGTACCAGGAGACATAGGGAGAGAAGATGTAGGTCAGCCTGAGAAAATGGCATGGACGATAATCAACAACAGAATTGGTAAACAACATACGCGATAGAAGTGGATGGAGGTTCATGATCTCCAACGCCAACAGGCAGGTCAACCAATGATGATAATGACATTCCAAAAGTCAAAGGGATTTTAAAGCTATATAAATCATTTCACGATATAAATTTTTAAAAGGAAACAAATTATTAAGAACCTGTAAATCTATCAGAAAACTAACAACTACGTAGTCTAAAACTAACATCAAAACAACTTTAATTACCTCAAATCCTGCAGGAAATGGTGGTTTCTTTGTAGGGTCATACCTACCAGCTGTATAGTTTATGTCAGAGGCATTGATACCTACATATCTGTAATGTTAAAAGACAACTTTGAAACAATGCAAAATGCGGATTATTTTCGTTTGGGTTTTATGAATTTCTGTAGAAGTTTAACTACCTAATTTTTATTAGCTATAGAAGTTTAACTACCTAATTTTGATTAGCTATAGAAGTTTAACTGCCTAATTTTGATTAGCTATAGAAGTTTAACTACCTAATTTTGATTAGCTATAGAAGTTTAACTGCCTAATTTTGATTAGCTATAGAAGTTTAACTGCCTAATTTTGATTAGCTATAGAAGTTTAACTGCCTAATTATGAGTATCTGTAGTAGTTTGATTACCTAATTATAAGTATCGAGTATAAGTAAGCACTAGTGTTTGTTATTTTAGAGGTGAAAATTCAATTGTTATATATTAGGGAAAGAAAGGTGATGTAAGAGATCTGGCCAGTCGACCTTATAAAATTATGAGGCCTAGTAAAATGAAGTCTCTAACACTTCATCCCTAACACCAGTGCCTGATACAGGATGATGTTTTTATTCTAGTTTAATCAAAACATAGAAGATAGCATCATTAAACTTAATACAGGAAATCTTTATAGAAATTACACAAATTCAAAGATAAAAAATGAAATTATGTATATTTATTATGTATATACACTTTCTATTATGTGAAATAAAGGAAACTAGTTTATGTCTTAAAATCTCACTCTCTCAATCAACCAAAGCCCTTCAGCTCAGGTCCTCAACAACTCTCAAGTCTGCATGTCCTCTGCCCTCTTCTCCAAAAAAGACCACAACTGTCCTGCATTCCTCAGGAGTTACACAACGAAAAACTAGCCAAGCATGGAATGAGCCCATGCATACACCGACGGCTCTGTAACAAACACAACACAGAACGGAGGGGCAGGGGCATTCCTGAGCCTACCAAATGGCAGGAAAATAACACTGTCAGTGGCAACTGGATAATACACAAGCAATTTCAGAGCGGAGACAGAGGCACTGAGGGCGGCAGTGGAAGAAATGGTGCCAGGTAAAAGGAATGAAAGCCATATAGTCCTGCTTACAGATGCCCTGGCCATAGTCACAGCACTAAAAAGCCAGAAAAATATTGAACTTAATGATTTAAGAGCAGTACTCTGTCAACTATGCCAGCAGTCCACACCAAAAAGGGTAGTGGTACAGTGGGTTCCATCCCACTGCAACATCCAAGGCAACGAGGAGGCAGACAGACTGGCAAAAGAAGGTGCAAGACTACCACAACCAGATACCAGTGTGACATACGAAGAGTCAAAAAGGCTTATTAGAGCTAGATACATGACCAAATGGGAAACAGAACATACTGGCTACACAAAAAACGATGCCTATTACCAGTTGAACAGAAGAGAGCAGGCTGTGGTCTTCAGACTTCGCACTGGCCACAATAGACTCAGGTACCACCTATTCAACAAATTGAAGATAGGTGGCACCGACAAATGCATGTGTGGTACCGGGAAAATGACCGCTGAACATTTGCTGCAAAACTGCCCGACATACGAGGATCAGAGAGAGCAGATGTGGCCATCACCAGTGGCAACACTAGACAGCTCTACGGCAGTGTCGACAGCCTCAGGATTACCGGTGCTTTTTTCGAAAAAATAAAGGTCGATGTCTGACAGCGTAAGAAGAAGAAGAACTCTAGTTCCCTTCTGTTAGTATGTTTTGGTCTGCTCCTACTCCTCTTACCCCTTGGGTTCCATAACAGTGTCTGTTATGCGATGTCATCTGGTTCTTTACACAAAGTATGTCCCACCAGCGTCTTCTCTTCATGCCACTGAGAACTTTCTAGATTCTTCAGCAGGCCGACGTTGATGACATTGTTCCATTTCAAACCGTGTATTCCACACAGTCACCCATCTATAAACAGTTGTATCTGTTTTTTTAATGACTTTGTCACTCCAAGATTCAAAGTCATTTTAGGGCTGCTAGTCACTCTTGGCTAGAAGAGTCTTGGTCATAATAAGGAACTATGGAACCACTGATATATATCTTGCCAGTTTGCCAATGTATAAAACAGATTTGAGCAATAAACAATGACTAATACAACAAAATAAAGAAAAGTTTTGGTAGGGACACCTTAGGAAAAAGAATGTACAATTTACACATGCATGCACTGTATACCCATTGAAGAAGAGAATAGCGGAAACGATAAAAAGACATTCTTCTTCTTCTTTGTTCGTCTCAAACTCCCACTATCAAGCCCTGAAAAGGGATTTGAAAGTAGCAGCATGTAGTACAGAGAACGGAATGTATTGTGTCGTAGTTTACAGCTTGACTGTGATATTTGCACTTTTCTGACAGACACAGCATGACATTATTGGGTACCAGGTTAGCCTTCCCTCTTTGATACTTCTCCTCAGCCAGTCTGTCCTGTTGCAGTCTGGTTATTCAGGATCACCACATGGAGGCAGAGAAGGGTCTTGGCAGCCCTAGATTGCTGGCCCTGCCGCTAGCAGTCAGCTTTGGGTCTCTGACCACCACAGCTCAGCATCTTAATCCTCAAAAGACATTCTATCCTTTGCCCTTTTCGCAGTTCAAGTACACAGTCTAAATATGAATCAGAGTAGGATGACCACTGTAGCTAAATGTTGAAAGAACGATTAGAACTTATAAGTAAAATTAAGGTATTTATCTATTATATTCTATATATGGAATCTGTAATCTTGGTATTCAATATGGCAAATGGAATGCCTGCCGCCAGGTAGCCAAATGTTGTTTAAAATGAATGCTGTCTTTTGCCCTGTGTACCATATGGAACCAAGAGTTTATTCAGGCCATCTCCCCATCTTTAAACTGAGGAGGCTTGTTTGGCAGAGACCTTCCCCAGGTCTAGTGAGCCGCATCAAGGATATCACTCTTAAATCTACTATTTAATATATAGAACAAAAAATTAAATTGTCAACAATTATTTGATAATTACTGCTAGCTTGTCAAATGCTGTTGTACTTATTTCACTTCACCTGTTTTTCACAATGACTTCTTTTGGGCCAGGTTTTGGAGTTTCAGCCTCAACAATTGATGTGGCTTGACGAAAATTTGATGCCAATTGTGTGACAAGGATTTGACGCATGATGCTTGATATATGACGAGTTGAAATGCTAGGAATTTGTTGAAATGCAGAAATATTATGTCAGACAAATAGTCAAAGTAAAGCAAACATAAAATGTCTTATCTCTTCTTTAGGTAGTGCTGAGTGCATGAGTGATAATGTCTCTCCACAAATTCATGTTCCTAGTTGTGTTTCCAATTTACATGTAAATTCTGTTATTGACTTTGTTATGATTTTTAACTATGTTGTAACATCTCTTTGTCATGTTTGACCCTTTTTACAAAATGGATTCTAAAACTGTTTGTTGACACAATGAGTTCTAACTTCCCATGCCTCAAAATTACAGTCTCACTAAAAGTGGACTGATTCTTTCATCTGTGTGCATTTTTTCAGGATATCTTAAATAATTAGTCCTTTTAGCTGCCATGGGATTCATGCACTATGGTAAAACACTGAAGCTTGTTCTCGTTTCTAAGATACATTTCATAGTTCTTTCAGCACCAAGCAACATGGAGATAGCTCTACTTGGGTACACTTTTGTTCTATTTAGTTTTATAACGGTACTTACAAGGGCCCTTGTTGTTGTTACTTTTATCATTCTTTGTGGATTTTTGTAGCTTTTTGTGTTGTCAAAGGGGCTACAACCATGTTAGGCATTTTGTTTATGTTTCAATAAACTTGGCTTCGTTCGTTCTCAATCTCCCGCTACCAAACCCTGAAAGGGCTTAAGCAGCAGAATGTAGTCCAGAGAACGGAATGCGTTGTGTCGTAATTTACAGCTTGACTGCGATATTCGCACCTTTCGGTCCAACCCTTTCGACTTTAGCAAGCATTTCTTTAGTACTGGGTTAGTATTCCCTCTTCGATCACTTCTCCTTAGTCAGTCTGCCCTGCTGCAGCCTGTTATCCAGGATCACCGCATGGAGGTATAGAAGGGTCTTGGCAGCTCTGGTTCGCTGGCCCTGACGCTAGCAGTCAGCTATGGGTCTCTGACCACTGCAGCTCATGCACTGCTCAGCATCTTGATCCCCTATACTGGTATTATAAAGCAGAAGGATGGCCGAGGTGCTAATTTGTATTTTATCACAGACGTATTCCATTTTTGGTATTGCTAAGAAGAGCATAATAACTCCCACAAGGACAGACAAATAATGCCTGCGTTCACCTTATTTCTCTATTCTCCAAGGCGGTATGCGTTGCACTATGTTTTTATTTTGTGCCTGTCAGCCCAGTGCATCCGACTTCGGCATGCATTTTATGTAAGGGTCTACTTCCTCCTGAATTTTCTAAGAGTTTGCTTCCCCGTGGTAACAGCCGGTGCTATAATTGGAATCGAACCCAGCACTTTCGGTTGTGAGCCGTGTCACTCAACCACTAGCCCACGCTGGAATAACAGAAGACAACTCATCTGGTAGTGGCATTTAGAACTTTATAAACAGACATACGCCTACAGATGATTCAGTGCTTACCACAGATTGCCCATTTATGTGATTTTCACTGTATAGGAGCATGCAACCGCCACTACATTTGGTCTCCTTGCAGAAAGCCTGTTCAATCATTTATGTGGGTTTTTGTGTTCTTTCCTGATGGGGTTAACGTTCCCTTTCGTGGATGTGTGCTACTTTCAATCACACACAAGAGTCCTTTTGGTTATATCAGAGCAAGTGCGCCATAAAAAAATAGTAGACATAGAAAAATGCCTGATTTTGTTCAATAATAATAATTGAACTTTCATAAACTATCCAAGTAAGTTTTTTGGTTTTGGTTCTTTTAATTGGACTTTGACATAAGGTTGCCAGCCCATGCTTACCTAGTTACCATTTTTTTATATCTACAAAAGGCTGGGTTTCGAACATTACAATTTTTCTCAAGCAAAGAACTCCAAAATCAACAACGGGATATTGTCAATTAATTTACTTCCATCTTCTTTTATATCTACTTCTTGTGATGTAACCTTTATGCTCCAAACAAATCCTACGCGATTTAGTCACAGATCAGTGACGTATTTAGGCATAAGTTATATAAGCTACAGCTTAGGTCATCACTATGTGCAAAAGCTCAAAATAAGATTTATTTAGTAGTTCCTATGGAAGAAATATTACAACTATTTTCATGTCTTATGGCAACAAATTGTTCAGGAGAAAGGTCATTTTCACAGTTAATGAGGATACAAAATTAACTCAGAGCAACATATCAACAAAAACTATCTGCACTTATGTGCATAGAAATTGATAAGCTGTGTTGTATATCATTGTATCATATATTGTAAAAGGTTGAAACAATTCCCTGCCTACAGTACATTGAGCAACAGAGAATGAATTAGTTTAGCTACATTGTGAGAATGCAACCAGACCACATTGTTCATGCTCCCTTCTACTGGAGAACATCAAGAAGAATAGCGACAAGTAGACTGAGGAAAAGGTGAATAGATAGAGTAAATGAGACCAGCTGTAATATGGGGGGAAATGTAACTCGAGCCACGAGAGAGGCGAAAGACAAATACATATCATGACACTGGGTTACAACCCGGTAAAAAGTGAGACGGTAAAAGAAATACATCATTTGATGGCATAATTAATTCTTTAAACAAAGACACTCCCAGATTTATATAGTTTACACAGCTGGCCATTTAACGTGAAGCCTGTATAAAATTTAGGGCATTGTCAATCCTCCGGCACTGATCGCAGGTGATCACTTAACGTGAAGTCTGTATATAGTTTAGGGCCTGGTCAATCCTCTGGCACTGATCGCAGATGACCATTTAACGTGAAGCCTGTATTAAAGCACTCCCATGTCATCTTATAGTGCTTTCTATGGCAGTTTGTTATACATAATAATGTTGCTAGCCCCATGCACAAGCATCTTTCTCTTTCATCCTAAAAACCTATTCAGCTCCATGTGGAGCACAGGTTTTATAAAAAAATGCTAAATTCTCTGTCCAAGTCTAAGACAGTGTCTTGAACCATCCATTCAATTTCTCTCCACGTATCTATTTCCTTTATAATATTTGTATTGAGTCCCTTTATCTGTGTGTGCTTTTGTCCCCATATACTTCTTTTGCCCTGGGGATTACAGAACAGTAACAGAGACTGCCTTACATCTTAGAAGCGCTTTTACTTTTACTGCAAGCTTTGTAGGGGACATGTTATATCCTCTCTAACCTGTAACCAGTTGTCATATATAATATCATATCTTATACATTTTTCATTAAAACAAGAAACGCATTTTAAACCAAATTAAACAGGCAACCTTACCACTGTGTTGAAATCTTAGAGAAAAGATAAGTTAAAACTACGAGTTACAAATAGTTGTAACTACTAAACGCCAACGGGTAAGACTAGAGGTCCTTGCGCGGATAAAATTATTACTAACATTAACAATACATCTGGTCACGGTCACACTCATGTGGCCCGCTAACTCAACTGTTACCCCTTATATACCCACAGAGCTTACGTTACACTTAATTTTTAAACAAATAATACCGCCGAGTCATCTTTCTGTATGGGTACCAAAGTTCACATTGAAGAAATATTACATGACGAGGTACAAATGTAAATTACGGTAACCATATCACTATTATCACTCTGACTCAGGCATGCTCTAGTGAAGTCTAGTGTAAACAGCTAAACTTACACTCCAAACAGGTTAGTCTCCTGCCTAGGTTGTGCTAAAAATTGGACCAAAGATCTGTCCGTGCCAGCTAGAATATGCGCTTACTTTACGAATAAATTGGACAAAATACTGACAACGTGATTAGAGGGTCATACGAAAGGCCCGAGTATACCCAGTCTTCTAACGTAAACACACCGCTTGAAAACCTGGACTAAAAACTTCTCTTAACTAGTTGGTGCACGTCGGTTCGTGCAGTGTAACGCCAGTAACGGTTATGCGGGGAATTCAGGTTTTTGTGTAACTCAAAATATGGTGATGTTAAGTGCCGTCTCCCCATCGAAGGTTGACTGCAACGGGCCTCCAACATCCTCTTCTCTTGCCGAGATGGTAAACTCCAACAAACTGTTGTTGGTTCATCTCTTTATGTTGCTCTCCCATTTATATCCATGTCTTCCTCTTGGAAACCCCCCCCCCCCCCCCCCCAGATATATCGGGTCAGAAATAATCAAATATATGCGTGTTTTAGCACCTTACTATACGGTCACTATACCGCTCCGAAACGGGGCCACTTGCTCGAGACACTTAATTTCATTATTATGATTATACTGTTTTAGAACTTCAGAATGGTAAACAGTCTGTGTTCAACCAGTTTTGTTCCCACTCCACAATACTGAAAACAACTGTGAGCATCCAATTTATTTTTTAATGCATTAACACTGCCTCCATTACATCCGGATGGAATGCATTCATAGCATTCATCACTCTCTAAGCAAAAAAATATTTTCTAATATCGAATCTGGACATGTCTCTAAACAATTTGAAACTGTGCCCCCTTGTTCTTGTAACCTGTTGTGCTTTGAAAAACTTGGTATAGTCTAATGTATCCTTTCCATTGATTAATTTATAAACTTGTATTCTGTTTTCTCTGTTTTCTGTTTCTAAGAATCGACGTCACTGCACTCCGAGCATACCCATAGGTGCTCAGTCTCTCTCATCAAATGGCGAAAGGTATGGATGCTGATGGTCCCTGTAGCTCGCTGGTTGTAGTCGTTCCTGCGCCGTCCTCTCATGCGCCCCACTACGCTCGAACCTCGTTTAATGTCGAAACTTTGCAGTCTGTGGATTGCTGCTTCATCTATTGTGGTGTCCTCATCCAGCAGGCGATCATTGATTGATTTCAAAATGTCCCTTCTATCCATCACCAATGTGCCCATGATGGGAGCCCGTGAAACCAAGATGTCAGCTCTTTCATTGCTCTTAACCCTGGCATGAGCAGGACAGTAGATTCAGGTCAGCGCCTGGAGGTTTGAGACCTCAACAGCAGCTATCCACTCGTACCTAAACCATCCCTTCTGTACTTTCTGAAGTACGGCTTGCGCATCTGTCACGATGACTGCCTTTGTTATAGAAGTCTCAGATATCCATTTCAGTGCTGAGGTCACTGCTTCCGTCTCCATTCTCATACTGGAGGTTGTTGACATGTATGCCCCACTGCGCTCAGCAACGACCTCTCCTCTCACTCTAGCCGAGAAACCCCAGCCTGATATCCCATTGCGCACGACTGCGTCACTCTCCTGGGTGTTCTCAGTTATCAGCTGATTTACCTCGTGCTCTGCACTCTCGTTGTTCCGTTCTCTGTATTCCTTGCCTAAGGTTATGATGACTCTCTGGTACTCTATAATTCTATCACCAGTGTGGATCCATTCTTCCCCTTTGGCTATCGTCTCAGCTGGAGTGACGTGACTTGTATTAAGTCACCTCTTATTTTGCTCTGTTATAAGCACTGTAGACCAGGTTTTTCTTTCCTCATAACTATTATTCTGGAATCCCATGTTCAGTTTTGTAGCTCTTCTTCGTATGCTTTCTAGCAAGTTTATATCCACTATATGATGAGGACTTCACACATGAACACGAGAGGGAGTCAACATCTTTCATCTTCGTCTAACTAAAATAAAGAAAATCAAGTGATAAGACAAAATGACCAAAACGGAGGTATTGCATCTAGCCACCATGAGAACACTCAGAAGATTGGGGGGGGGGGGGGGGGGGGGGGTTGTCGCACGTAAGTAGAATGGAAAACAACCGCATACTCAAACATGTTTTTTGGTAGACTTTTCTATAGACTTTCAGTGGGAGTAGATGGCTACATATATAGTTTCACGGAAAACCACATTGTATAAAGGTGCACTGACTTTCGAGAAACGCTAAAAATAACACGTTAGAAAGCAAACGACAAAAGCGCAAAAGTAAATGGGACCATATATCCAAGACCTGCACTGTCTGTGGGAAAATTTGCCTGTCTGATCCAAGACCTAGACTCACTGTGGTTAAGTGTGCCTGTTTGATCGAAGACCTGTACTCAACGGTCAAGTGTGCTTGTCTTAAATCGACAAGATCAGCCATGAAAAGAGCTGCCAAGAGAGAATTTTTTTATTTGTTTGCTTTTGTCCACCACGAAATCGAACTACGACATCCTTTTATTTTTAGTACACATTTCAATGATCTCCATTTTGTCCTCCAGCTGGAACTTTATCATCTGCATGTCCTCATCGTAAAGTAATGATGTATATATACATAATACGTTGTTTTGTTTCGAATGTCCACAATGAGTAAGTATACTCTTTTGTGCGCCCTGAAAAGGACGTTAAGTGGCGGGTTGCAATAGCTTTCCTCACGCCCCGAGCGTGCTGATGAAGGTAGACCGCGGTCCTCCAGGTGGTTGTGCTATGCTTGATTTCATCTGCGTGGATCTCGTTGAACCCTCACCCCGTTAGCCAGGCTGCCATAAAAACAACCCTTTCCAGGGAGGGCTACAATGAAGCCGAGGTGAGGGTCTTGACCAGTATATTTTGCCTGACTCTAACATGTCTGATCAGTATGTTGTGCCTGACCAGACGTTAGTCTTCCTCCTCACATAACACATACAGACTATCATTTTTAGTTTATTAGTTATCTGTCTGGATGTAAATATATTTCTTGTGTTGTTAAGTGTGTCTTTGGCCTTTCCTATTCTCTGCTTCACTTCCCTTTCACGTCTTCCATCATTTGTTATTATCTGTCGAATGTACAGGTACATGCACATGGTGGGTGGCTGGGGCATATAAAGCGGTGCAGCAGCCGGACAAAAGTAGTGAAACCAACAGCCCTGATCAAGCCTGGCTGAATAGGAAAGAGATGGCCAATAGCCAACCCCAGAACCAACAGCCAAAACCCCCTCCAGAGTCAACATGGCCAAGCAAGGGCCTCTTCGGGGGACATGCACATTACAATCTTCTGCTGGTCACTTTGTGACAAAATTTCAAGAATGGAATGAAAAACTTGGATGTTTACAGACTCAGCATAGTCTTCTAAACCAGTATAAAACGTGAAGTCAAGTTAAAGTTGTGCTAAAATGAACCAAAGATCGGTATCTGTAATCACACTATATAGAGAACAATAATCAATTATAAAATACACATTAACGAGTCGCTCTTATCAAGATAGAGGTGAGAGTAAGCAGCCATTTAATATAAGAACATATGGAGATCGCCAGGATGTGTTGTCAGAGATTGACAGGGCGGCTAGGATATGGCAGATAATATGACGAAGAAGACATATCGATTTAGACATAGCTTCATTACTAAATAATTGGGCATACACGTTATTTGTTGTTGTTAGGACTCCATTGTATTTTGAGTGTCTTTAAGAAATTCATTTAGATGAAAAAAATATTGGACCACTCAGAAACCTGTATAGTGTATTCGAATCAGGTCTTGAAAGGCATTGGACCAATCAGAAACCTGTATAGTGTATTAGGAACAGGTCTTGAAAGAATTACTGATAAAAATAAAAGCTTTGAGACAGGAGTGTGTGTTGACACATAGAACGGTACTTGCGTCTTAATTCAACCCAAACAAAAGGTATATATATATTAGTACCAAATTGGAGATAGTGACGTCAAATAAGTCCACTTTTTAACTGTTGGGGGTGTCAAAATTTTGCAAGAATGTAGGAGAATTTCTGCCAACGCTTGGTCCTGTCGTCATAGCAATGAAGTGCTTGAATCTGTCAAAGTTTCATCCAGTTTCTACAGCAGCATGGCATTATCCATGCTGTCAGACGAAGTAACAGCAACCATGTTAAATGACCCTAACCTTAATTCGAATCCTAACCATTACACTATAGTCCGTCTTTTACTTCATAAACAAGGTCCGAAGCAATTTTCTACAAAATTGTGTCATATAAAAATGTATTTTCGCATGCAGCCTTAGAATATCCATGATGTTGAGTAAATAATTTTTTACTCCAAGAAATTTGATGTATTGTGAAAAATGTATTCATTAAGCTTTATTAAAAGCAATCACACTAAATTGGACATAATTTTAACATATTTACGGTACACAGTCATTCTGTTTTAAAAATAGATGTTTTGGCATTCAAATAAGCTGAGTTAAAAACAAATTCCTGATTATCTCGTGCACAAAGTAGACACTATGTCGAGTGCAGGAAAAAAAAACCAAGGTCATTCATGCGAAACTGTCGTTCAGTTATAGGTGTATCACGCTATTATAGTTCGTGTGGTTGTTATTATGACATATAGTTGCTTTTACAAAACTTACATTGATATTAATTTCAATATGAAATTGTATACTTGGATGAATCCTGCATCAATGCTCACCACATCTAGGGTAAAGTACTCACGGCACCTATGGTAAAGAATCGCAATCAGTTGACAGTGAACATAAAAGACAAATTCCAAGCAGCAAAGGGCAGCGCATTATACTAAAGTAAGCCGCTTTTCCATGGCACTGAACTTATTTTCTAATCAAAAAGTACCGACGGTAGAGACTACCACACTGAAATGAATGAAAACATTTTCAGGCACTTGGTGACCAATGATCTGCTTCCAATTCTGGATAGACCGTCATGCCTAGTAATGGTTAATGCATCCTATCACAATGCAGTATCAGAGGAAGACAACGTACCAACTGTATCAAATACAAAAGCTTAAATTTTGACATGGCTAGCTAAGGAAAAAGTTAATTTTGACGACACATATTTGATGTCCGAGTTATTGCAGCGTGTGGGGAAGACAAATAAGACGAAGGTGTATCATATTGACAAAATCATTGAAGAGTACGGTCACACTTCTCTGTGACTACCTGCATATAATGTGCATCTTCTTCTTCCTCTTCTTCTTCTTCTTCTTCTTCTTCTTCTTTTTATTCTTCGTTCGTTCTCAATCTCCCACTACCAAACCCTGAAAGGGCTTAAGTAGCAGAATGTAGTCCAGAGAACGAAATGCGTTGTGTCGTAGTTTACAGCTTGGCTGCGATATTTGCACCTTTCGGTCCAACACATCCGACTTCAGCAAGCATTTTTTGATTACCGGGTTAGCATTCCCTCTTCGATCGCTTCTCCTTAGCCAATCTGCCCTGCTGCAGCTTGTTATCCAGGATCACCGCGTAGAGGTGTAGAAGGGTATTGGCAGCTATGGTTAGCTGGCCCTGACACTAGCAGTCAGCTATGGGTCGCTGACCACTGCAGCTCATGCGCTGCTCAGCACCTTGATCCCTAATGTGCATCTAAACCATATACAAGTTGTGTGGGCTAAATTCAAAGGACAAGTTGCTGAAAATAACAGGACATTTAAAATGTGTGACGTTGAATTTGCTGCCCCGTTGATACAACTGTGGGGTCTAATTGTGACCGAAGGGCTTTATTAACTGTTGCATATTGGTGCATTTTTTAACGATTGTACATAGAGGGCAACATAAACAATCAATTGATCTATCGGGATCAAGATGCTGAGCAGCGCATAAGCTGCAGTGGTCAGCGACCCATAGCTGACTGCTAGCATCAGGGCCAGCAAACCATAGCTGCCAAGACCCTTCTACACCTCCACGCGGTGATCCTGGATAACAAGCTGCAGCAGGGCAGACTGGCTAAGGAAAAGGGATCGAATGGGAATGTTTACCCGGTACTCAAAAAATGCTTGCTGAAGTCGGATGTGTTGAACCGAAAGGTACGAGGATCAGAGAGAGCAGATGTGGCCATCACCAGTGGCAACACTAGACAAGCTCTATGGCAGTGTCAATAGCCTCAGGATGACCGCCGCTTTTTTTGAAAAAATAAAGGTCGACGTCTGACAGCGTAAGAAGAAGAAGAACAAGAAGAAGAAGAAGAAGGACCGACAGGTGAAAATATCGCAGCCAAGCTGTAAAATACGACACAGCGCATTCCGTTTTCTGGACTACATTCTGCTACTTAAGCCCTTTCAGGGTTTGGTAGTGGGAGATTGAGAACGAACGAAGAAGAAGAACAAGAATTGATCTATCAAGTCATTAAGAACATACGCCTATGAACAAACTATAACGAGAAATTCAGCTGCGCACTGTAAACTCTAAAATGTAATTCCGTTTCTCTGCAATGGTCCTAAAAGATCAAAGGAATTCGTCAATGTGCAAAATTCTCAACATCTATGGACTTAATAATATCAATATTTTAGCGTCATGGTTTTTACAAAGCTGCATGCGAAAAATCATCGGGATATGACATACAGTTTTGTGCAAAATTGCTTCGGATCTTGTTCATGAATTAAAAGACGGACTATAGTACTAACCATAATCATAACCTTAACCATAACCCTAAATCTAACCATAATCATAATCCTAACCTCAGCATGCCCTACAGTTCATTGGATGCAGGTACTCAAAAAGGAAAAAAAAAGATGTCGGAAATAATTAACCGAACATCTTTATACTGGTTTAAAAGACTCTACGGAATCTGTGTACAACCAGTTTATTTCACTCTACCGATAATAAAAATGAATGATCATCCAATCTGTTTTTTAATGCGTTAATTGACCCTGACTCCACCCCTTCCTGTGGCAATCCATTCCAAACATTCACAACTCTCTGACTACAAAAAAATATTTTCTAATATCAGATCTGGATAATCTTCTCAGTCATTATTTGTAAACTATTTTTTCACAATTTCGATATAAACTGTTGTTATTGTTTGAAGTTACTCTACGAAGATTGTGAAATAGAGGCATTAAATGATCAACTTCAGAGTCTGATACAAGAAACGCCAAAAAAATAAAAGACATATTGGTAGTTCAGGGAGATTGGAATGCAAAAATTGGAGAAGATGCAGTCCACGACTGGAGGGGAATATGTGACCCATACGGAAATAAAGAAACCAATGACCGGGGCTTCAGACTCCTAGAATTTGCACGTTGCAATCAGCTGTTGGTGGCAAATACGTTTGAGTTAAACAAGCCGTCTAGACGCTGGAAATGGCATAACCCAAGCAATGAAGTGCACAGCCAGATTGACTATATACTGGTCCAGAGGAGGTACCAATCGTGCATCAACACCAACAAAATGAGAAGTTTCCCCGGAGCTGATATAGGAAGCGACCACGATTTGGTTAGGATGACTATGCGTCTGTGATTGAAGAAAGTCGCAAAGAAGGATGTGACCAGGCTAAAGTTTGACCTGGACAAACTAATGGACCCCCAAATCACCGAAGTGTTCCAAGCAAGGGTGGGATGGAGATTTGCTCCACTGTTGGCTCTCAGAGAGGGACTGGATACAGATACAGTTACAGAGTCTCTTAACGCAGCTCGCATAGTTACAGCAACAGAGATCCTGGGATGCCACCAAACAAAAAAGAAGCCATGGGTGACCAAATAAATTTGAGACCTTTGTGATAAATGAAGGTCACTGAAAAACCACAATTACCCATCGGATGAGGTCGGCAGATATAAAGAGGTCAAGAACAATAACCCTCATCAGCCACCCTAGTAAGGTCATTAATCCTCTACCGATTGAAACCCCAAGCAGAGAAGATCATTGCAGAGGAGCAAGTAGGGTTCAGACAGGGAAGAAGCACTACAGAACAGATATTTAATTTAAGGCTGCTAAGCGAGAAATATCTAGAACAGCAGCAAACACTGTATCGTGTGTATGTTGATTTTAAGAAGGCGTTTGATAGGGTATGGCATAAAGCGCTATGTGCAACCATGAGGATGTATAAAATGAACGGAAATATTATAACGGTCCTTGACAAGGCGTCCAGCGCAGTTCTTGTGAACGGGGGGCGAGGGGACTGGTTTCGCACATCAGTTGGTGTGAGACAGGGGTGTACACTCTCTCCAACTCTTTTCAATATATTCCTTGAGGGAATTATGAGTGAGGCACTTGGAGGTCACGTTGGTACTGTCAAGATAGGGAGCCGAACGATTACCAACCTTCATTTTGCAGATGATATCGACGGGTTGGCGTGTTCAGAAGCAGAACTCCAGGAATGGCTAATGGGTCAGAAGACTCGATGAAACAGCTCTTGGAACTGGTTGTATACAGACTCTGCAGTCTTCTAAACCAGTATAAAAACGTTAAGTTAAGTTAAGTTATGGTACGGAGATAAATGCTGGAAAGACAAAATTAATGACCAACAACGCCAAGGGTTTCAACAGCAGGATAAAAGCTAAGGGTCAGAAACTCGAAGTGGTTGACCGTTTTAAATATCTTGGGTCGATTGTCAGTGATGAAGGATCAAAATGTGAGGTGTTGGCCAGAATAGTACAGACAATAGCGGCGCTTGCACGGTTAAACAAAATCTGGCAAGATAAACGGTAGGCACTATGCACGAAAATCAGATTAATGCGTACACTGGTCCTGTCAATATTCCTCTATGCTTGTGAGACATGGACAGTTACAGCTGACCTTCAACGAAGGATACAGGCCTTGGAGATGAGATGTTTCCGAAGACTTTTAAACGTCACGTACAAAGATCGATTTACAAATGAGGAAATACGAGATAGAATTACAACGGCTATAGGGCCTTTTGAAGACCTTTTGGCAACTGTCAAAAGAAGGAAACTCGCTCGGTACGGTCACATATCGAGATCAAATGGTCTTGCAAGTACAATCCTCCACGGAAAGGTGCATGGCAGACGATGAAGAGGCCGTCCCAAAAAGAGATGGGAGGACAACATAAAAGAATGGACCAATCTCCGACCAGAAGAGTCACAGGCAGCGGCATCTGACAGATAAGGGTGGCGTGGCATTGTGAGGATGTCTTCATGTGTGCCCCAACGACCCCACCGGTTACGGGATGACCTGACCTGACTCTTGCTGAGTTGAGTTAACTCTTGACAGCATTTTTTTGGTAGTGGGTTGTTGTTTGGGAATGCTCACAATGAGTAGGTTACTCTTTTGTGGCCCTTAAAAAGGACGTTAAGTGGGGGGTTGCAATAGCTTTCCTCACATCCCGAGCCTGCTGATAAAGGTGGACTGGGGTCCTCCATGCGGTTCTGCTATGCTTGGCTTCATCTGCGTGTCATCTGGGGAATGCATTGCCACAGGAAGTAGTGGAGGCAGAGAGAATTAATGCGTTTGAGAATAAATTGGATGCGCATAGCTTTTAGAGCAATGTAATGCAAATAAAACGTTGTATACAGATTTTGCAGAGTCTTCTAAACCAGCATAAAGACGTTAAGTTAAGTTAAGTCACTCACAATATGGGAATCAGGTCGATCCCTCACCCCGTTAGCCAGACTGCCTTGAAAACAGCCCTGACCCTGACTAACATGTCTGATAAGTATGCCTTGCCTGACCAGACGTTAGTCTTCCTCCCCTTGGTAGTGGGTTTAAATGGGTTTTCTTGTATGTCAAGGCCTACTTCAGAAGGTGAGCAAGATCCTCCTGGCTGGGGAGGAAGACTAACGTCTGGTCAGCCAAGACATACTTATCAGGCATGTTAGTTAGGGTCGGGCAAAATATACTGGTTAAGACCCCCTCATCGACTTCCCTGTAGTCTTTCCTGGAAACGGGCTGTCCTTCTTGGCAGTGTGGCTAACTAGGTGGGGGATTGATGTGATCCCCGCAGTAGTGAGCGTCACACAGAAGAAGCCAAGGATGGCACAACCGCCCGGAGGGCCCCAGTTCACCTACTCACGAGTAACCCTACTCCGTTTAAGCATTTATAACAACAACAACAACCTCATGACTGCAGTGTAATGTTTTGCTTCTCTTCAAGCTCACCACTAGGGGAATGTGTCGATTCTCACTTCATTTTCAGAACACTGTGACACAGACTGTTCTCAGACAGACTGGCAGGGATATGACTTGGAATCTTGATCAACATGTTTCTCCTGACCCCAGCCTAGTGTCATCTCTATAAGAAACTAATGAAGGGCATTTCTGGATCTATAACTCAGTCCCTCCATCAGCTGCGCTGAGCCGTAACAGGTCTATGAGTAAGGTGGGAAAAGATCATGTCAGAAAACCTCTGCTGCAACTTAGTAATTGTTGCCACTTCTTGGAACACATGAGCATCAGTTTGACAACTAAACAACAACTTTTAAATGTGTATTTATACCAGCTCTGTGCTACCAGTGTCAGACTTGGTCCTTATCCGAGGACCAGGAGAGGAAAATAATATGCGAAATCAAATGGTTAAGAAAGGTAGTTGGTGTCACTAGGAGAGGGAATGACAAATTAAGCCAATGTGAATATGATGGAAACTAACGAACTAACCTTTATGCTGAATACACTTCTCGACAGAAAATGCAATAATTCAGTCTTCTCATGAGGATGCATCCTGATCAGCTCCCACTGCTCGCCTATAACACAAAATGTTCTGACTACAAGACTCAGGGAGATTGCATGGAAGATGGTTAAAGAGTTAAGGATAATTGTTCGAGACAAGACTAACTATGACCAAAGAAACACATTTAGGAAAAGAAATAAAACTTAAGCTTCCCACAGTGCTCACTGGCACAAGTGGAAGGACAACTGTATTGAACAACTGAACAGAGTGTCTTCTTTTTCTTCTTCTGCATTCGTTCTCAATGTCCCACTATCAAGCCCTGAACAGGGCTTTCCATGTAGCAGGATGTATTCTGGGGAACGGAATGCGGAGTTCTCGATAGTTTACAACTTAACTGCGATATTTGCACCTTTCGGTCTGACACATCCGTCTTTGGCAGAGACTGTCTTAATTCTTAGTGAGAAGGGGCCTGGAGGACAGGGGCGACCGACCCCAACCAGGCACGTCCACAGGTGGCGGATTGTGGAACGACCCACCCCAACCAGGCACGTCCACAGGTGGTGGATAGTGGGGCGACCGACCCCAACCAGGCACATCCACAGGTGGCAGATAATGGGGTGACCGATCCCAACCAGGCACGATGATAGAAAACAAACTCATCCTAATAAATAGGCCAGACGATAGGCACACATATTACTATAGAATATGGAAAAAAATGAGTACTCCAGACCTTGCGATGGCAATGGATGACCTTCACCGACTAATAGCAAGAACAGTCAACAGCCAACTGTGTGGGAGCGACCATGTCCCAATAACTTTAGAAATATGTAACATTGGACAAACAGAGATAACAGATATGCACCCAAGTTGGAATTTTAAAAGAGCAAACTGGACTCTATTTAGAGAAAATGTAAATAAACTCTGTCAAGATATATATACCCAATGCCAAAAATTTAAATAAAAATGTTACCATCATGGAGGCTATCTTCCAGGCAGCAAAGAAATCAATTCCACGTGGAAAACAGAAAAATTATAAACCCTATTGGAGCAACAAACTAGCAAATGCACAAAGAACTAAGTGAGGCAAGAGATACCATGAAACAAAATTCTTCACCAGAAAACATAGGGAAACACAGCAAAATTAAAAACACATTCATAGAGCAAAAGAAGGAGGAGATAAAAAGAAGTTGACATGAAAAGACTGAAAGCCTCAACATGGACAGGGATACAAGTAAACTCTGGAACCTGACAAGAGCCTTAAATGAGAAACCAGAGGAAGCCATGGGAAGACGGTCATTAAGGAAAATGAGAAACATCATTCAGGGAAAATGGCAGGAAACATACTAGCTAAATTTTTCAGAGATGAGAGTACCACAAAATTGACACGAGAACGCAAACTAGAAGTCAAAAAAGTGATAAAAGAGAACCTGAAGACACAGAATGCGGATCCCTGCATGAAGTCATCATTCAAAATGATAGAGTTAAACACTGCTATTCAGAAACTGAAAAACAAGAAAGCTCCAGGAAAAGATGGCATCACAAATGAAATGATTAAAAAACTAGACCAAGGGTCAAGAACAAGACTCCTGAAAATCTTCAATAAATCATGGAGCAAGGGTAAGATCCTAGACCAGTGGCGAGAGGCTATCTTTATCCCCATCAGAAAACCCAAAAAGGACAAGACAAGCAAGGAAAGTTATAGACCAATAAGCCTGCTCAGCTGTGTTGGAAAAGACATGGAAAAAATGGTAAATGCAAGACTAATAAAACATCTGGAAAAAAATCATCTCCTACTCAATTCACAGTCAGCCTATAGGAAAAACCGCAACACAGAAGACCAACTAGTGTACCTAACCAAAGAAATAGAAAATGCATTCTAAGGTAAGGAAAAAGTACTTGCGGTCTTTGTGGATATGGCAAAAGCTTTTGACAAGGTATGGAGAGGACTCCTCCTAACACTATTAAACAACAAAATAGAAGGGAGAATGTACAGCTAGATACAAGATTTCCTCAGATATAGAACAGCAAGAGTCAAATTAGATGGATCACTGAGCCATAGAATAACTCTCCAACAAGGCGTACCCCAGGGAGGCGTCATCTCTCCTACCCTCTTTATCCTGTTCATAAACGACATAGCGGAAAAACTCATAAAGAAAGTATCCAGTGCCCTACACGGCGACGACTTCGCAATGTGGAATGCTGCAGAAAAACTACCAACAGCTGAAAATAGAATGCAGACAGCATTGGACACCGTTGGAAAATGGGTTACAGATTGGGGATGGCAGATTAACATCTCAAAGACAGTTACAACATGCTTCTCACTGTCCAACACCAAGGAAGTAACAAAACTTATTCTAAATGGCAAAGAGCTTGTACAAGAAAATACCCCAGTGTATCTCGGAGTTAAAATGGACATGAGACTCACATGGAGGGAACACATACAGGAGATAGAACAAAAAGCAACCAGAAAACTATCCCTCATGAAGAAGCTGGCCGGAACAAGCTGGGGTGCAAATAGCAACATCCTCAAAAATGTATACTCTGGCAGTCAGGCCAGTACTTGAATACGGCATGACAGCCTGGACCACAGCATCAAAAACAAACATGGAACGCCTAACCAAAACTCAAAATTCAGGCTTAAGGATAATAACAGGAGGAATCAAGACTACACCAATCCAGAAAATGGAAACATATACAAATATAAGACCCCTAAAAACTAGACAAGAGGAAAGAGTGCTGACACATAGTGAAAAGATGCTACGCATGCTTGATCATCCCATACATATCAAACTAAAACACCCAGTTAAAAATAGGCTAAAGAGAACCAGCTTCATTCATATATCAAACCAACTACACCAAAAATATGGAGAACTAATTCCCAACCAACCTACAACAATAGAAATGCTTATTAACTTTGAAGAGCCAAGCTGCAACATAAACAACATCGAAATAAGTACAGTTATCCCAGGAATAAGAAGAAAAGACCAACACAGTGTCCACGAGTTGAAAATTTTAGCACAAACAATGATTGAGGAGAAATATAATACCAAGGAATGGACACAGGTGTACACAGATGGTTCAGCAGAGGGGGCAAGCCGAAACGGGGAAGGAGGCATATTCATAAGACACAAAAGTGGAAATATAACAGAAGAGGCCCTCCCAACAGGAAAGTTGTCCACAAACCTTAGAGCAGAATCGATGGCCCTCCTACGAGCACTGAGAACACTTCAAACAGAAAGGCAACCTCCAACAAAAATAGCTGTATTCACGGACTGCAGAGAACTATTAGAGACAATACAAAAAACAAACAACGAACCACTGTTATCGGAGATCAGATCAGAACTGGGAAAACTCCAGAGATCCTCAACAATAGCGCTCCAGTGGCTACCCTCCCATTGCGGAATCACGGGAAACGAGAGAGCTGATGCTCTGGCAAAAGATGGCAGCAAAAAGGCACAATTTAATCATCGAGTACCATACAGAGAAATCAAGAACATCATCAGAAATCAGTATACACACCAATGGAGAGAAGACAGAAACATAAGCAGTACACCAGACCCAATTCACTATCTCAAAAGAAATCAACAAACTACCTTATTTCGCCTGAGAACTGGATACTGCAGACTACTAGAACATATGTACAGACTGAAGAACTCACACACCGATGAGTGCCCATGTGGAACAGAATGCCAGAACTCTGAGCATATTCTACAAGAATGCCCAATCTATCGGGAAATGAGATGCCAGACCTGGTGCGGAGCTGAGACAAAAGCTGTGGGGCAGCCGCTCCGACCTGGTGAAGACTACAGACTCATCATGGCGACTGGCCTGCAGATATAGCATGACCAAAAAGATCCTGTACGCAAAGAAAGAAGAGTGAGAATGGGGTCAAGGTGTTTACAGAATGCTTTCTGTATTTCACTTGGGCACAAGATATAATGCTGGACAGAGCATCTCTACACCTCTTCTCACCCCAAATCCTGGCGGGACCCATTCCCTTCTACCAGTTACTACACTACAAAAGCCCCATGATATGCTTGACCTCTTTCGCAAGTGTCTCTACCCTGAGGCCACTCTCACCTTCACTACTGATACCCTTACTCTTATTCAACGACCTCCCTTTGAAGTGTAAAACTTGACCTAACTTATCAACACAACTCCTCTGTCCATATCTTATTCTGCTATCTTCCTGTATTCCACTCTGATCCCACCACACATAAGGTGATCCAACCACACATAAGGTGATCCCACCACACATTAGGTGTTTCCTGATCCTTCCATTGTTGTTAAGATGTGACAAAAACAAGTGGGACCTACTGGTCAGAAGTCATATCAACACCAGGGATCAAGATGCTGAGCAGCGCATGAGCTGCAATGGTCAGCGACCCATAGCTGACTGCTAGCGTCAGGGCCAGCGAACCATAGCTGCCAAGACCCTTCTACACCTCCATGCGGTGATCCTGGATAACAGGCTGCAGTAGGGCAGACTGGCTAAGGAGAAGGGATCGAAGAGGGAATGCTAACCCGGTACTCAAAAAATGCTTGCTGAAGTCGGATGTGTTGGACCAAAAGGTGCAAATATCGCAGCCAGGCTGTAAACTACAACACAACGCATTCCGTTGTCTGGGCTACATTCTGCTACTTACCCTTTCAGGGTTTGGTAGCGGGAGATTGAGAACGAACGAAGAAGAAGATATCAACACCAGCCCCAGGTACCGCCAGGGCACCATGCCCTGTGACAGCAGGCATGGCTTTGTTGTGTGGGAATGTCAGATGCATTCAAGGGCTTTCCCCAAGGCAGTGTTTCATAATAAAGTCTGGTCCTTTAGTTTAAAATATTCCATAATTTGCCACTGGTGTGGCATGGCGTACATCAGTGGGACTGGATTGGGGCTCAGTGCATGCTTCCAGCAACATCTCAGTGACGTCTGTGAATTCTGGTTTCCTAGTCACTGACCATTTTGATACTCCTGGGCATCATAGAGAACTGACGGAATTATAATTGTCATCTTGTGCTCTTTTGATGTCTATTCAATCTGGAATGGGGATTGGTCTCCTTCATGAGTTGTGTTTATTCTCATGGTATTACCGTACATATTTCATGCCTTGCATAGACTTGCTTGTGTATTCATTTTGTCACTCTCTCTACCCATTTTCATTTCCCCTTTTCTTTACATGTCTCTCTTATTTGTTTATACAATCCTTTAATTCTGTTTTTGTGTCTATGTGCATTTTATTTTTTTGAGAAATTATATATGTCTGTTGATATGTATATGAATTGGTATGTTAGTTTGTATACTTATTGTTTCAACTATTATACATATTTGTGTTTATGTGTGTGCATATACTTTTAAATTTCTAATCATTTTATATCTAGTAATATTTACTATTTTTTGTTTTGGCTTCTCTTTTTTATAACTAACATTGTTACTTACATGTTCCTGGCCACTTTCTGTGTAATGGTTGCCAACTGAAGCCATATTGTATCATTATCAAATACATTGTCATTGTTTTTGTTGTGATTTGTTAGCTGTTTTAATTTGTTCTTTGACCCTGACAAAGGCCTTGAGGTAGTAATGTGGGTTTATTTTTATTTCTGTTCCGGTGGGGTCGCTGAGCCTTTACCTATGTAATGTTATAATCAGATAGATTTCATACCATCCTTAGGCACAAACCATCAAAAAAAGTTCAGATTCCTTCATGGGCACTCAATGGCAAGTGTGGGACTAAGTATTCAGATGAAACACACTGTTTTATCATAGCTGGTATTTTACTTATTTGTGAAATATTTGTGAAGTACTAACATTTCACAGTTTTGTCACTTGACATTACAAACAAAATGTGGGGCATATTTGCCACTTTTCTGATTACATATTTGGATAACTTACTAGTGCAACACATAATAGGAATTTGTTTTGGTTAGAAAATAGTTATTTAGTATCGGACTATTATTTTCTTATGGTATTGCAGTATGAAGAAAAGATCATAGAAGCTGTGAAGGCATCAGTACGTTCAGGCTACCAACATAGTGATTGTGCAGCCATCTATAGGAATGAATAAGCTGTTGGACATGCTCTGAAGGAGTAGATTGTAATGGGATTGATTCAACAAGAAGAACTATTCATTACCAACAAGGTAAGAAGGAAATTTATATATATATATACACAACCCTGTTTAAAATTGTGTAGTTTTGTCACAAAATGACCAGTATATGATTATTTTGTTCATGCCCACTGAAGTTGTCCATAGAGCTGTAGAGGTCTGTTGTTTCTGGGGTTGGTATTGGCCATCTCTTTCCTGATCAGCGGGCCATGCTTGTGCAGGATCGTTGGTTTCACCACTTTTGTCCGACTGTTGCACTGCTCCTTCTGCTTTTGTTACCCTCTTGTTGACTTTTTCTTTTTCTGCGTTTGTTCTCAAATCTCTCGATACGAAGTCCTGAACAGGGCTTTGTAAGTAGCAGGATGTAGTCAGGAGAACGGAATGCGTTGTGTCACTAGTTTACAGCTCGACTGCGAAATTTGCACTTTTCGGTCCAAGACATCTGCCTTCGGCAGATTGACTTGCAACTTGAGAAAGTTTATAAGTTGCACTAATAAGAAAGTGGCATAATGCGAAAATATATATGTGTGATTGTGCACACGTTTGTTGAACTATTAAAGGCCATAAGAACACTGTCAGCATTCTTCCTGGCGTCCACTTGATACTAGAAAAACGCTTATATTGTTAACAGTACAATGAACGAAATTTGTTTCGTTTTTTTTAGTGTTTCTAAAGTTTAATTGACATTACAAGGTAAGGGAAGTAACCCATATTTGCGTTTCAATTGTAAAAGCAACGACGTGCATTGTGAGGAAAATTGAAATTGGAAAACATTTGTCATCATTCAAGGCAGTTTATCACAAAAATGTGCAGCAAACCTAGCACTTCAAGATTGTCTAATTGTAGGTTGTTTTTAATCTGTAGAAAAGGCTAGGGAGTTGTGTACTCTAGATGAATTCAGTGACGAGGATTCACATTTTTCTGATGTTGAATAGAGTTAGACATAGAATATAATATTATTCAATCTATGCAGCCTTCTGAATCTGATGCTGAAGATGAAGGGGCGTTGTCACAGCCAGGACCTAGTGCTGCTAAAAGGCAACAATGTTTAACTGCACCATCAACAGAAAAATGAAGATGCAAAATATTTCTAAAACACATTCTAGAGAACATGATAGTGAATGGGTTTAAATACCAAATTCCATCACCATTACTGACTGACTGAGATCCAGAACTCATTCAGATTTCTGCCAAAATGTGGTCATCAATGTGGAGTGAATGGAGACCTGCAACTCAGTGATGCACCAAATCCATTTGACTGCTACAGAAAATTACTTTCTTGTAGATATTCATATGCACTGGACCAGCCTGCATTACGTTTCAGTGGTTATCCATGGATTGGTGACATTTTTGCGTGTGAAAAAATTGTTTTTATTTCAAAAAAATTACGATATAATTATTAATAATTACTTGTAATATTTTATGAAATTGTACAAGACCTTCGTATTCTTACTGCATATTCATTTTCCTTTAATTTGATAAATAGCATGTTTGTTTTCCTTATGAAATAATTTAAAAAATTCAAGTTTTTTTCAACTCTTCCAACTCTTTTTTGTATTCTTTCGAGCATGTTTATATCCCCTCTATGATAAGGACTCCACATCTGTACACAGTACTCCAATCTAGGTCTAACTAATGCTCTATACAGTTTGACTATCACTTCCTATGTTTAATATTTCTTTTTATCATACCTAACATTGCATTTGCCTTTTTCACTGCTACCTTAACTTGCTCACTCACCTTACCTGTATGATCTATTATAACTCCTAGGTCCCTTTCTTTATGTCTTTCTAATATTGTTCTCTCCCATTTTGTAATTATGTTCCATATTGGATCTACCCATGTGGATGACTGTACATTTATCTACATTAAACTCCATTTGCCAGCTTACAGACCATTCTCGAATTTTATCTAAATCTGACCTCAATATATCCACTTCTGCTTTAGATGAGACACTACTGCATAGTTTTGTGTCATCAGCAAATTTTGCAATCATGGATCCCATTCCTATGTCCAAATCATTTATATATATCAAGAACAAAATTGGTCCCAAAACCACTTTTCACTTCACACCACTCAGAGTACTCCTTATTTATGCCCACCCTCTGCCTTCTTCCCGTTAACCAATTTTCAATCCATTGGGCAACTTCCCCACCTATTCCATGTGATTTTAACTTTCGAAATAATCTTTGATGAGGTACTCTATCAAAGGCCTTTGCAAAGTCTAGATAAATAACGTCCACTGGCTCCCCTTTATCTATCATTTTGGTAACCTCCTCCATGAATTCTAATAGATTTGTTAAGCATGATCTTCCTCTAGTAAACCCATGCTGACTATTTCTAATTAGATTAAATTTGTCTAAATGCATTACAATGTTTTCTTTGGTTATTGACTAACAATTTACAGACTATGCTCGTTAAACTCACCTGTTTATTATTCGCTGGATTTGATTTTTTGCCTTTTTTGAATAAGGGAATCACTCCTGCATCTTTCCAATCCCGTGGACCAATGCCTTTTGCAAGTGATTGAGAACATAATATAGCCAATGGTTTTGCTAGTTGGTCTCTAATTTCATTCAGCAATTTTGGATGAATACCATCTTGACCTGGACATTTATTCACTTTCAACCCCTCCAATTTTTTAAAAACCATTTCCTCTGTAATACAGATTGATCTTAATCCCGCTGTATCCATGTCTCTTTGAAAAATATCTATAGGCTCTGGGATCTTGGAGCAGTCCTCTCTTGTGTAATAATAATAATAGCTGTCCATCTTTGTCGATGAGGACCGCGGACATCATCCTTGTCACAGATTTCCCTGTTGGGTGTGGGTGCGCATGTGGCTGAACAGGCCAATGCGAGCACGAAAATATCTGCTACATATCGGGCACACGAGGTTTGTAGAAGGGGATGGTGTTCCCGCTGCTCGGGATTTCCGCGTCTCTCGTCTGTTCTGGGCTTTCACAACACGGTCATCTTCACCGGCAGCTACACCCGATTTGACTGCGCTTCTCCAGTCAGATCTGTTTTGCGCAAGACATTCCCATGTGTCGATGTCTATCTGGCAACTTTTTAGTGAGTCCTTCAGACCGTCTTTAAAACGTTTCTTTGGGCGCCCTCTCTCGCGCCATCCCTCTCTCAGCTCGACGTAGAGAAGCTTCTTTGGGAGCCGCTCGTCTGACATACGGACGAGGTGTCCGGCCCATCCTAGTCGTGCTTTTTCTAGCAGTGCATGGATGCTGGGCATGTTAGCCCTCGAGAGAACCTCGATGTCAGTGACACGATCTTGCCATCGGATGTGGAATATTCGCCTCAGGCAACCTGTGTGGAAGTGGTTTAACCTCCTTGCATGTCCAGAGTATACAGTCCAGCTTTCGCAAGCGTATAGTAGGGTTGGAATGATGGTTGCACAGTAGACTTTGAGTTTGGTCTTGACGCTGATGCCACGACGTGCCCAGACCATCGAGCGCATTCTACCAAAGGCTGTGCTGGCCTTTGCTATTCTGCTTGCCACCTCATCGTCTAGGCTGACAGATCTCAACAGCGTGCTGCCCAGATATGTGAATTTGTCTACGGCATTCAACGTCTGCCCGCTGACTGTAGTCTCTGGTTTTGTGTACGGCATGCCTGGTGCTGGTTGGTACATGACCTCTGTTTTTTTGGCATTTATGGTCAGGCCAAAATTTTCGCATGCGGCAGAGAACTGGTCCATTCCAACCTGCATGTTCAGTTCTGAGTTGCTCATTAGAGCGCAGTCGTCAGCAAATACAAGTTCCCTGATTATGTCGCCAGCCACTTTGGTTTTGGCCTTCATTCTTCTGGAATTGAGTAACTTGCCATCTGTGCGGTACTTTATGGGTATTCCAAGCTCCAGTGATCTGAAGGCGTCTGTCATCGTGGCCGCGAACATCATGCTGAACAAAGTCGGGGCGAGTACACATCCTTGTTTTACTCCGTTTGATACTAGAAACGTTTTAGAGATTGCACCGCTGTCCAGTACACGAGCACACATGCCTTCGTGTAGCTGTTTCACCATTGTTATGAACTTGTTGGGGCAGCCAAACTTAGACATTATCATCCACAGCCCTCCTCTGTTTACTGTATCAAATGCCTTTGTCAAATCAATAAATGTAGTAGATAGTAGATGTAGTAGATCTCTTGTGTAGACTGTGCCAAAGTACTGATTGAGTAGATTAGCTGCCTCCCTATTCTCACTTATTATTTTCCCTGTACTGTCTATGAGAGGGCCTACTTTGTCTTTCGTCCTTTGTTTATTTCTAACATAAGAGAAGAAGTTTTTACTATCAGTCTTGATCCTCTGAGCAAGTTTTTTTTCGAAGCCTATTTTTGCTGTTTTATTCACTTTCTGAGATATGTTCTGCTTGTCCAAATATTTTAAATATGTTTCTTTTGATTTACCTGCCTCTATATATTTTGTCCATGCTTTACTTTTAGCTCTTCTACATTTCATTACAAATCTAGTTATCCACTTTTTACGCTTGGGGTTTACGTCCCTACATGGAACACATTCCTCTTTTAGTGTTTCTAGAACTGTTTTAAGACTCTCCCACTCCTGTTCAACATCTGTTCATCCGACAATATCTTTCCAGATTATGTGGCTCGCTGTTTTTTCATCCTTTTAACATCTGCCTTATAGTAGTCGTATGTTCACATGTTTATGTTCATCTTCCTATGCAATAAATCTTTGCTGATGGAAAGAAACATTTTATTCAGAATTGTATGTAACATATCTTGTTACATGGCAGCAAACTGCAGAAGACGGGATGTGTGGGACTGAAAGGTGCAAATATTGCAGTCAAGCTGTAAACTAGCGACACAACACTTTCCATTCTCTGGACTACATCCTGCTACTTGCAAAGCTCTATTCAGGGCTTGGTAGTGGTAAATTGAGAATGAACGCAGAAGAAGAAGAAGAATGACAGCAAAACAGGCGTATTTAGTAAACAAACTAAAAGATAATTAATTTGAGATCAGAGATATATGGTTTTGGGTATGTTCTGAGGAAACACATTGCATAAATACATACATCATAAGTAAACAGTCCACATTTTTGCAAAGAAAGAATATATTTTTTAATGGTTTAATAGTAGAATTGGCTAGCTGGCTTTTTTCGTTCCTAATCTCCCGCTACCAAACCCTAAAAAGGGCTTAAGTAGTAGAATGTAGTCCAGAGAACGGAATGCGTTGTGTTGTAGTGTACAACTTGACTGTGATATTTGCACCTTTCGGTCCAACACATCTGACTTCAGCAAGCATTTTTTTAGTACCGGGTTAGCATTCCCTCTTCGATCCCTTCTCCTTAGCCAGTCTGCCCTGTTGCAGCTTGTTATCCAGAATCACAGCGTGGAGGTGTAGAAGGGTCTTGGCAGCTCTGGTTCGCTGGCCTTGACGCTAGCGGTCAGCTATGGATCGCTGACCACTGCAACTCATGCGCTGCTCAGCATCTTGATCTGTAATAGTAGAATTGATATGGAACAAAATTGGTAAGAAGTTGTAGGTAAAGTGTCATGACTATACATTAGTTTACACATAATTTGATGATGATTGTTCAATACCAAATATAATATGAATTGCTTGAGCAAGTACATTTAAGAGAAATCCATTACCAGCATCTGTGGAAGCCATGCTGATAAAGTTAGTGATGGGGTGATTTTAGGGTTTCGTATTGGGAAGGGAGAGAAAGAGAAGGGAGAAGAATTTATGCTTCAGTTTAGTCTGTAAAGTTATTAGTAAAGAACATGTTTAAAATTAAATTTTATAATCCAACATTTTGTATTGCTATTAAATTTGTAAAACACATTGAAAATAATCCAAGTAAATATTCATGTCTTCATCAGTCCCATAACCTAGAAGGTCGTTGAGGCACCGTTATTGCAGTTTATAGTACCAGCTCCCGAAATACAACAACGGCTTGTCTTGGGCCGCTACACACCTGACGAAGCCCATCTCTCTCCAGGTGGCAGTTCATTATAGCTGTCTAAATTTCATATAACAAAGCTCACACTGTCTTCAGCTAGGGCGAAGGGCACCAGTCTCGTGAAGTTCAGCCATGTGAACGAGACCGTGAAATATGACACGTTTAAGCGTAGTGCTATTCATTTAGCCGATGTCCATTCCAGAATAATCGGAAGGAAGACCCAAAAAAAACACACAAAACAAACGAATGAACCAGTCCAAATGGAAAACAACAGAGCTGCCAAGATGCGTCTACACCTCCACGCAGTGATCCTGGATAATAGGCTGCAAAAAAGCAGACTGGCTAAGGAGAAGAAATCGAAGAAGGAAGGAAAACCTGTGTCTAAAAAAATGCCGGCTGAAGTCGTATGTGTCAGACTGAAAGGTGCAAATATCGCAGTCAAGCTGTAAATTATGACAACGTATTCCGTTCTCTGGACTACATTCCGCCCTTTTCAGGACTTGGTAGCTGGAGATTGAGAACGAACGAATTCAAGTCATGTGACTAGTATAAGATTGTCAGTTGATAAGCTGTTATAAAAAAAATATATCTTCTTATCTAAAGAGACATACTCCCAAGTTTAACTCTTAACAGTCCAACGTAACTTCTCTTAAATGTCCAAGACAAGAACAGTCATTTTATGTGTTTCATGGTTAACAACAAAAAGAAAAGGCACTACAATTATGATTTTTAAATTTAAAGATACAGCCTTTGTTTATAAATCAACTTTAGCTAAATAACAAGATATGGTTGATGTGACTTCTGATAAATCGGATTGCACCTGGTGCTAGTCTAATTGACTGAAATGGGAAATTTGAACTGTAAAGGGTAAACAAAGATATTTAGTTTAGTTATTTAATGGATTCTGTCTTTCTCAGAAACCTTGTAGTCATACATGTTCAGCATGGCTATGTTTAATTTAATGTTTTTCATATAATTCTCTTACAAAACATCACTCATCAATCAAAAACTTCTCAGCTCCCTGTGCAGGATTGGTCCTATAATGGTCTTAACAAATACATGCAAAATCAACAAATCTGACCTGCCTGAATAAAAACACAAAAATGCACCTGAAAAACTAAATGTATTATCGTAACTACCTAGTAACCTAGTAACAATGAATATAACGAAAATCACATGAGGGAAGTGCTGGACAAAGTTTTTCCAATTCACAAAGCACTTTTGCCTTCTTTGCCAAGTTCCACAATAACTTTTCCAATATTCTTCCTTGAGTAAATATACTGGGGAAAATAAAATGGAAGAGAACAAAGGTTACAAAATATAATGTTTACTTTGTAGTAAGTAGCAAGAATGTTTCCAAACACTCAGAGCACATATACTGAACAACAAACAAAAAAACAGAAGTTACAGGTACTCTGGAATCAATTAGACTAACATGTTTTTCAAAATACAACCACCTATAAGAACTAGAAGACATAGGTACAAATTAACTAAAGAAAGGTCCAGATTAGATATTAGGAAATATTTTGTTAGAGAGTGGTGAATGCTTGGAATGCATTGCCACAGGAAGTAGTGGAGGCAAGGACAATAAATGCAAATAACAATAGATTGGATGTGCATAGCTTTTAGAGCAATGCAATGTAAATGAAACTGGTTGTATACAGACTCTGCAGAGACTTCTTAACCAGTATAAAGACGTTAAGTTTAATCTGGGGCTGGAGATGTAGCAGTTAATGAGCTGACAGCAGCCAGCGACTCATAGCTTACTGCTTAGGTCAGGGTCAACGAACCATAGATGACCAAATCCTTATTTCGCCTGTAAATGGTGACCCTGGAAATATGATACACTCATGTAGTCTGGCTAAGAGAATAGGGATTACAGAAGGAAGGCAAACCCACAAAATGTCGTCCTGAAACTATATGTGTATATATCGCAGCCTTGCTGTAGAATACAACATTATTTTCAGGATGAATGCAGAAGAAGAAGCCCATTCTGCCCACATGATCATGTCACCTAACTGAAAGAAAGAAACTTGATTGAGAATTCTGCAATTTAAAAACATCTACATTACTTTCATGTCAATAACCTCAAGTTTTCTAAATTCATTATTGTTTGTTAAGTTCATTACTGTTTGTTAAGTTCATTATTGTTTGTTTAAGTTCATTGTTTGTTAAGTTCATTATTGTTTGATAAGTTCATTATTTATTGTTAAGTTAATTACTGTTTGTTAAGTTCATTACTGTTACTTAAGTTCATTATTGTTTGTTAAGTTCATTACTGTTTGTTAAGTTCATTGTTTAAGTTCATTATTGTTTGATAAGTTCATTATTGTTTGATGTTTGATACTGTTTGTTAAGTTCATTATTGTTTGTTAAATTCAAATTTGTATTCAGCACTACTATTCTCAAAATATATAGAGCTTTATTTCTGCTCTGTTGCCATTAAATTACATGGACTAAAATTTGTAATTATAAAAAGGTTTTCCAGTGATCGCTGGCCTCATTTTATTAAAGACATAATTTTCTAATTTTTGTTTGCGCTCACCTTATTTCTCTATTCCCCCAAAGGGGTGTGCGTTGCACTATGTTTTTCTTTTGCACCTATCGGCCTATTGCATCTGACTTCAGCATGCCACTTATGTAAGGGTCTGCTTCCTTCTGCATTGTCTAATGGTTTGCTTCCCCAAGCAACGGCCGGTTCTGTGATTAGGAAGTGAACCCAGCACCTTCAGGATGTGAGCCGTGTCACTTAAATACTAGCCTACGCCGTCCCCTACAGAAAGAATAAACCCATGACACTGAACTATTTGATTGATTGATTTGCTTTTTCATTTCAATAGAAGCACAAGATCACCACTACAACTGGCCCCTTTACAGAAAGTCTGTATCCAAGCACTTGCAGTAGAGGTGACAATAGCGATGGTTTTAGACAAAGTTGCTAGTCCCTTGCACTAAACTATTTGCAAGTAGTAAAATATGATTCAGTAGGGTTGTGCATCAAGCTAGCAACCCTATCACATAAAACTTAGTGCCCCAGAAACCACCACTGCAAGAGCACATTAATGTCTTGACCCAGACTTCTTGTAATGATGACAGCTCCAGTGGTGGCTTTGTGATTCTACTGAAGCAAAAGGAATGATGGTTAAAAGAAACAGCAGTTCAAGAATATGTGTTTTGTCCTTACCAAGCAGTTGACTGTTGTTTATATAATGTTTTTAGGATTATTTTTAATGTTGATCACTCACCACACAAATACACATTTCACTTAACATCTTTATACTGGTTTAGTAGACTCTGCAGAGTCTGTATGCAACCAGTTTCATTTATATTTCCTTGCTCTAAAAGGCATGCACATCCAATCTATTCTTAAATGCATTAATTGTCCCTGCCTCCACATCTTCCTGTGACAATGCATTCCAAGCTTTCACCAATCTGACTAAAAAAAAATAATTCCTAATATCTAATCTGGACCATTCTTTAGCTATGCCCTCTTGTTCTTGTAGGTGGTTGAATTTTTAAAAAACTTGTTATAGTCTAATTTATCCGTTCCTCTGATTTATTTTATAAACCTGTATTAATGTAGATTGAATTCTTCTCTTTTCTAAACACTGTAGGCTGGTTTTTAGGAGTCTTTCCTCCTAACTGTAATTCTGGAATCCCACTATCAGCTTGTCGCTCTTTTTTGTATCCTTTCCAGCATGTTTATATCCCCTCTGCGATAAGGACTCTACATCTGTACACAGTACTCCAATCTAGGTCTAACTAATGCTTTATACAAATTGACTTGCTCCTATGTTTAATATTTATTTTTATAATATCTAACATTGCATTTGCCTTTTTCACTACTACCTGAACGTGCTCACTCACTATACCTGTATGATCTATTATAACCCCTAGGATGATCTATTATAACCCCTAGGTCCATTTCACAGAACATGAAATAACAGAGACAATTTCAAGAAAAAAAATGAACAATTCAATAGACTATGCAGGTGGGTTGTTGTTGTTGTTTGCAAATGCCCACAATGAGTAGGTTACTCTTTTGTGCGCCCTGAAAAGGACATTAAGTGGCAGGTTGCAGTAGCTTCTCTCACATCCCAAGTGTGGGGATCACATTGATACCTCACCTCGTTAGCCAGGCTGCCATGAAAACAGCCCATTTGCATGGAGGGTTACAAGGAAGCCGAGGTGAGGGTCTCGGCCAGTATTTTTTGTCTGATTCTAACATGTCTGATCAGTATATTTTGCCTGACCAGACGTTAGTCTTCCTCCCCAGGCAGCTGGCTTAAAGGTAACAGTTGTGAAGTGTTCATACAGATAAATGTGAGTGGAAGGACTGTAATATGTCAGCATTAGTCATATCCAATTCTGCAACCACTTCTGTGGCAGCAAATGAGAACAAATGCAGCCAATCAATGAAATCAGTGCCATTGGACCTTTTTATACCTAGTGCCCACTTTTATAACCTTCGTAAGGTTAAATTTTTCGTTACTGCCCACTAAAATTTAAATTGAAGAAAACTAAGCGATTGTCTACTGAGTCTGTGTATTTTTGATGATTTTAATTTTCATGTAGTATGTTTTTTTTTTGTAGAACACCACTCCCATCACAGCCCACCTGAAAGAAACTCGATCTCTTGCCAAATCTTCAGCCTGTTCTAGAGTCATGTCAAAGCATTCTTTGACATCTTGGTGCCATCCCTTCTTGGTCTGCCTCTCTTGCCCGGCACCATGTCTTCCATTTCCGTTCTCTCAAGACTGTTGTCTTTTGATGTGGCCCCAGTATTTCACTTTTCTGTTTATGCTGAAATTTATGAATCAGTTCTCCTCTATGTCCAACTCTTATCGAATGTCTGCATTCTTCTTTCTATAACATTTCCACTAGAAGGAATCGAGGTATGGGTAACTGTCCATGTTTCACAGCCGTTTGCTGCCATGGTAGAAACACAGGTTCTCAAAATTGTTATTTTCTTTTGTTGATTTGCTGGTATTCTGCCATAGTTTCCTCAGGTTGTGTTTTAATACAGCTTGTAAATATACTGCTACCACCCAGGTTGAAGAGCACTGAATTACTTGGTAACTAAGATAGGTTTCAGTTTATGCCTTGCTCAGAAAAAGGTTCACAGAACCAGATGGATTAACTGAGTGCAAGCATTTACGCCAGTGTAAAGGTACAAGTGATTTCCAAGACAAATCATAAGAGGTGATTCAAGATGTTTGTGCATGGGGCTTGCAACCTTAGCATGTAGAAAAAACCATTACTATGATAATGCACTGCAAATGACTGGAGTCTAGTTTTCTTTAAAGTCAGTTAGGATAAGTCAAACATAGTATTGGACCTATGCTTCAACAAATACTGTGATGTGAAAATTATTATTATTAAATGTATAAATTAATTATTATTATTAAATGTATAAATGCTTTGAGTTTGAATAAATACATTTGTATACAATGTACTAGCCGAAGGATGCATGTGTGTGTCTGTATGCAAGTGTATGCAAAAACAAATGTCAAAAATATCTAGTAAACAACACAAATATGATCTGGAAACAGATATCATCCAACAAGAAAAACATGGAGCATTACTTGCCAGCAGGAATCAAGGTGCTGAGCAGTGCATGAGCTGTAGCTATCATCAATACAAAGCTGACTGTTAGCATTAGGGCCAGAGACCCAGAGTTGCCAAGACCCTTTTCCACCTCCACGTGGTGATCCTGGATAACAGGCTCCAACAGGGCAGACTGGCTAAGAAGACGGGATCTAAGAAGAAAGGCTAACTCCATACCCAGGGTCTTCTTGTGAAAAGGAAAGAATAAGATTCATGCACTCTATTATGCATGCCACAAAACAAGACTAGGTAAGGTTATGCATGGAACTGGCAAACTCATTATGTAAAACACAGTGTCACAGAAACCACCACTACAAATAAATGCTTTGACACAGACTTTCTGGAAGGAGACCAATGATAGAGGTGGCCGGTATGCTCTTTTGGGAGCAGAAATGATAATACATGATAACACAAACAATGATATGTTACCTCTACAGCATCTGCAACTTTTTCAAGGCCCACAAATGGTCCAGTATCAGCCCCTACTCCTGTATCTGAAGACACTTTGAGCTTTCCTTCCTTGTACTGTTTGATTAATGTTCCAATGTGACGAGGGATGAAAGCACGGTAGTGAGGCAGGAAAAATCCATGAACACTGGCTGATTTTGTCAGCAGCTGTGAAACAAAATCATTTTCAAGTAAATCTTGGCAAAAGTTTGGCAGATCTAGTGTAGTGAATGAACCTAAACATATAAGACCTCAAAGTTATAAAAAATGAATTAATTCTGCTACTCTTCATATTTATTTTGTCCATAATAAAGACCTTTTTACAAAATTAAAATACCTACTTTTATATTTCAATTACATTTTGTCCCACATGTAAAGGATTAATGTTTTCATTGACTTGTTATGTGTTCAAAAGTGCTGTATTTATTTTATCGTAAATGTGGTTAGAAAATGAAATGGTGTTTGGTCTGTTCTGTTGAGAATTGATGTCATTGCACTCCTGGCAGACCAATAGGTGCTCAGTTCTCTCAGCAAATGGTGAATGGTGTAAATACTGATGGTATCCATAGTTCGCTGATTGCACACACTCCTGTTACATCCTCTCAGGTGCCTCTGTCTGCTGGTCCGATGTATGATTTCAAAACACTTGCAATTTGTGCATTGCTGGTTCAACATTGCCCTGTCTTCATACAAGAGTTGATTGCTGATTAATTTCAAAATTTCACCTCTGTCTGTTGCCAATGTCCCCACTATGGGTGCCCTTGAGGTCAGTGTGTAGGCCATTTCATTTCGACAAACCCCAGGATGACCAGGATAGAAGATCCACATGGGTTCCTGAGGCTCGAGGTCTCTATGTCCTCTATCCACTAATGCCATAGCCAGCTCTTTTGCACCTTCAGAGGAGCAAAGATAGAGTCACTAACTCAATCATGGCTGTTGACCCTTGGTACAGCCGTTAGACATAGCAAACAGATCAGGTATGTGTTCTGGGCCGAATCTATATTTCAAAGTAACAAGGTCTAAAAGTGTCATTGTGTTGGAAGAATAAGTTCTGTGATTTGCATAGTAAAATGAAATCCAGTTGTGTTTAACATTTCAGTTTGTGTCTCACCAAGAATGACAAAGAAAACATTGGAGTTCTGATAAAAGACAATGCTTTTGTACATATTTGTGAGGTTGGAATTTGCATAAAATGCACCACACCATATGCTTAACATATGTTTTCCATGTTGAACGCAAATATGTCAACACTGTTTTACAGAAGGAGAATGTGTGTAGCTTTCATCTTTAATTCGCTAAAGCAAAAATAAGGTTCAGAGGTACCAGGGCCTTGCAACTTCTTGCATTATGATGCAAATCCGGATACTTTCTGATCATTCCTCGTGCATAAAACATATAATAATATATGTAAGTCTTTTTTAGTAACAGGTTAATGAAAATAAGACACCACTATATTCTACTTCTTTGTTATTTCTCAATGTCCCGCTACCAAGCCTTGAAAAGGGTTTTGCAAGTAGCAGCATGTAGTCCTGGGAAAGAAAATGTGTTGTGTCGCTAGTTTACAGTTTGACTGCGATATTTGCACCTTTCGGTACGACACATGGCCTTTTTTGGAACGGGTTACCTTCCCTCTTCGATCCTTTCTTCTTAGCCAGTCTGCTCTGTTGCAGCCTGTTATCCAGGATCACCACGTGTTGGTGTAGAAGGGTCTTTCTTGGCAGGTCTGGTTTGCTGGCCCTGACGCTATGAGTTGCTTACCGCTGTAGCTCATGCACTGCTCAGTCTTGATCCCCCACCCCTATATAATTAGTAAGATCCTCTCAGTCTTGATCCCACACCCCTATATAATTAGTAAGATCCTCTCAGTCTTGATCCCACACCCCTATATAATTAGTAAGATCCTCTCAGTCTTGATCCCACACCCCTATATAATTAGTAAGATCCTCTCAGTCTTGATCCCACACCCCTATATAATTAGTAAGATCCTCTCAGTCTTGATCCCACACCCCTATATAATTAGTAAGATCCTCTCAGTCTTGATCCCCACCCCTATATAATTAGTAAGATCTTCTCAGTCTTGATCCCCCACCCCTATATAATTAGTAAGATCCTCTGTCTTGATCCCCCACCCCTATATAATTAGTAAGATCCTCTGTCTTGATCCCCCACCCCTATATAATTAGTAAGATCCTCTCAGTCTTGATCCCACACCCCTATATAATTAGTAAGATCCGCTCAGTCTTGATCCCACACCTCTATATAATTACTAAGATCCGCTCAGTCATGGACAGCAAACCATTAAATACTTACTGTCATAGGAACTGGAACAGTCCTCTTTTCTTGCAGGTCATGGAAACTTTTGCTCTCTTTAATCGCTTGCCCTTCATAGTTGGATATCATCCCAATCACAATGAGCCTTCCAAATACGGCCAGACTGGAATTAAAACAATAAATATAAGAATTTTTAAACTTGATGTCATTATCTTAACTTTCATTTAAACTGCAAAAGAGCGAACAGCTCGGCAGACCTGATGACGATGTTTGTCCATCACATGTGATGAAGACCACTCTCTTTGTTTAGCCAGTGGCTAGTCTTTTATCTTGCTGTGTCCGCTGAAATGAGTGATTTGCGCAGTGATTTTGTCCACCTCACTCTCTCGTCCTGAGCTACTTTTGGCCAGTGGCAAAATGTTATCAAGACGACTGAATGTTATCAATGTTACCCTATTATTGTTACATATTCTATTTTACTCTTGTCTGCCATTAATCTTTTTAATGTGTCCACAGTCATTTACTCACTGTGCTGTATCTTATCTTCCTATTCCTTTTCAGATTAAACTCTATTAAGGCTCCCTGCAGAAACAATTTGTTTAATTCCTCATCCTACTTCATGGCCTTGCCAGAATACAACTTTCTGCTCTGTCAGGTCCATTTATATGCTTCATTATCTTCTTGTGGCCCGTTGGTTTTGATCCTTGAATTTTGTTGGTATACAGTTTTTTTTATTATTCCAGCTATCGATATCATTATTATGACTACATGTGTTATCTGTATATAACTACTTCCCACTCCATACTGTGGTCTTACACAATCTCACATTAAACAATCTTAATTCCTCTATACTTCACATATTTTGTCCACATGACTAAGCTGGCAAACTATTTTTTATACTATCCAGTAGTTAACTTAATATTTGTTTTGCTATTAAAAATATCCTACTTGCTGACATTACAATGCTTTAAAAATATATTATTGTTAATTCCAATGGACTTTGTGATATGGAAAAAGTAAATACAATTGTCTACTGGAAATTACTAATGCACCTAATTTCTCTAGACCACACATATTTTTCACACAACTGAACGGACAAAACTATTTTTTATCATAATTAATAGTTTTGTTATTGCAAAAACATCTTTGTTGTTGGCATTACTGTAATTCTTTTATTATTGTTAGGTAAAATGTATAAATTATTTTGTCTTATGCTATATTCATCATCCCCATTCTCATGCAGAGCAAACAATAAAATGATGATAGAATAGAAAAGACATCAGTTAAAGCAGTTTACTCACCTCTTGAGTGCAGTATCGAACATCTCATTGCCAACGGATTCAAAAACAACATCCACACCTTTCTGTTTTGGAAATAAAGTAAAAAAGAAGTCTAACAGAGAATTGGTAATAGGACAGAGCACGTTGTAATTATATAAATGTAACTGTTAATGGCTTCACTGGTGTGGATATTAGGCTTCAAAATTATGGGATGTTGTTTAAAATGCCCACAGTGAGTAGGTTTACTCTTTTGTGCACCATGAAAAGGTAGTTAAGTGATGAGCTGCAGTAGCTTTCCTCACATCCAGAGCACGCTAATGAAGGTGGACTGGGGTACTCCAGGCGGTTGTGCCATGCTTGACTTCATCTGCGTGTCGCTCACTACTATGGGAATCCCGTCGATCCCTCACCTTATTAGCTAGGCTGTTATGAAAACAGTCAATTTCCAGGGAGGACTACGAGGAAACCGAGGTGAGGGTCTTGGCCAGTATATTTTGCCTGATCAGACGTTAGTTCCAAATTATGGGATAATTAGAATAGATCACCCAACCCTACCAAATATGTCCTAATAAATGCCTCTAGAAATTACCCCTGCAAAAGCATAAGTGGTTCTTTGACACAGACTTCCTGCAAGTTGGCCTACTGCATGCTCTTCAAGGCATGAAAAAAAAACACATTTTCAAACTGAACCATGAGCTATTGTTTCAATTTTATTGTTATAATAATGACTTCATCCAGAAAACTAGCTGCACTTTTCATGTTTTTCTATTACATTGTCTATATAATACTAGGGTAATGCTTGTAATTTGTTTTCTCAAATGTTTATTCACAATGCACGAAATTCATGCCCATTATAAATGAGCGTCTCCGTTACACAAGCTATTTATCCCAATAATCTCTGTCCACTTCTACGGCCTTATGTCAGTCAGTACAAAACAATGGTATGCATTCCTTTCCTATACCAGCTCATTTCCTGTTCATGTAGCCATGTTCCTTTGATGTCTGTGGTCAGTTGTGAGACTTCAAGGAACCCATTTTACGAATACATTCAAATATCCCAAGATTGTAGAACATTGTCATCACGTTTCCATTACTCTCTAAAAGCTCGTCATGCAATGATCCTCACACACAAAAAATGGCATCAGAGTGATGCAACATGTTTGAGTTAGTGACTGTAGAAGGATGTCCAGACTGTGGCTGATCATGTAAGCTCTGTCTGTCTGTCTATTTATCTATCTATCTTCAGTTCACTTATGCCGTTTAGACGTCGTGGGGAGGTGCTACCTCCTTTGTTTCATATATTTTTGGCAGGTGAAAATCCACTGGTGACTTGCTAGGTCAATCCCAGCATCTGTTAGCCCATGGAGTATACGATCGCCTATTTTTTAGACTAGTGGAGGTGGAAGCATAAATTAGAGCAAGGTAGACCCACAGCCTGTCAGGCGCCATCTAAGCTGCTCTGCTAACCACATAACCAAGACCTGTTGTTATGGCCACACAGTCCCCTTTTTTGCGACATTCTCTGTGGGGTAAGAATCCCTAGAATAATTTGAGTAAATTTTTAACTTGAATTTTGCCAGAGCAGCGCCCGATAGGCCTACTCTTTTCGATTTCCAATTGCTAAGGTATTTTTAACGTGCTCGCCACTGCACACGGGTGTCTGATCTCACTACTCAGAAGAAATATTTACCGGATGATCCATGTGAAAAAAATCCAGGTGTCTCCACAAGAGAGAGATGGATGAGCAGAACAACTTCTTGCATAAATCAGAATGCAGCAAATGTCAGAGCCTCAAGCAAATCCCCCACACATTTTCTGACAAGAGAAAGGATAAAGCTGAAGGCTATATGCATGTTACAAGATAATGCTGCGGCCAATAGACCTGAGATAGACAGCACTGGTGGCCAGAAACTGGCACAGTACAACCTATCATCTTTAACAGTTTCAAGGTCTGAGAAATATATCATCCTTGGCGACTTCATTGGTAGAGTGACCATCAGTCTTCGATGAGAACAACTGGCATACATGGCATGGAGAAATGCAACAACAATGGACTAGGCTTGCTGAGCTCATGTGCTTTACCTGCCTACCTGTCAAAAGACATCCTGTGTGCATCCTCATTCTGAGCAGTCGCACCTTATTGATTGTGTCATCATCAGAAGCAGTAACATAGGTGATGCGTGGGTGGAGAAGGATAAGTGTGGTGATGAACTGACCACAGGATGAGTGTCAAAATTTAACCTCAACATAGAGTCTATTAGACACCATTGGGGTCAGAGACCCATGAAAAAGATTAACATCTTAAAATTGCATTGTGGAACAGTCGCAGAAAGTTTTTCATGTGCTCTGGACATTTGGCTAAGGGCTGAACAGTGCTATCAGATGACGGTGGAGGAGAAATAGGCCTGTGTACTCTGCCACTTTCGAGATTCTGTGCCATACCACTCACAAGAACACCAACTGGTTTGACGAAAAGGAAAATGAATTAGGCATCAAGACCCTGCTTGCTGAAAAAACACCACCTGTACAGTTCCCACCAAAACGATCCTCCCTCGACATTAAAAAAAAGCAGCCTTCACCAATATGCAAAGAATAGTTCAGAATCCTGCTGAAGACGGATGTTTTGAACCGAAACATGCAAATATCGCAGTCAAGGTGTAAACTAGTGACAACGTTCTCCGGATTACATCCTGCTGCTTGCATAGCCATGTTCAAGGCATGCTAGCAGGGCAATGAGAACGAGCACAGAAGAAGTTCAGAATCAGCTTAGAAAGATGCAAGATGTATGAATCAGCAACAGAGCTGCTGAAATTCAGAAATATGCAGATACGAATGACTCAATCCGGTTCTATGATGCACTGGCAAGTCTACCATCTTGAATACCCTGTTCGCTAACAACTACGCCCTTAACACCTGATCAGAACAAGATATGATGTCCACTATGACAGTTTTTGGAGGTGTGCAGTAATTTTGGTTTTACAATCCCCACTAGGAAAACTGAGGTACTCTTCCAGTCTGCTCTTGGGAAGTCATACACCAAACACCATACAAAATCAACAGTCTCCAGGCAGTCGTTAGGTTCACCTACCTAGTCAGTACCCTCACCAGAGAAGTGATTATCTACTCTAAGGTTAACAACAGGATAAAGACAAGCTCTGCATTTGGTAGACTACAAGCAAACATCTGAAAATAACAAGTCATCAGTGTCGCCACAAAGATAAAAGTGTATCATGCTGTAGTGTTTACCACTCTGTTGCATGCCCGTTAAAAATGGACGGTGTATAGCAGACATGCCTAACAACTAAACTGTTACAACATAAGCTGCAAGCACAAGATATCAAGTGGCAGGACAAAGTACCTAACTCTGAAATTCTTAACAAGTCAAATATGCTGAGCATCCACATGCTTATGCAAAAAGCCCAGATAAGATGGACGGGACATGTTATGAGTGTCTCCCCCAAACAGCTACTATATGTTAAGCGCAGAACAGGCAGGCGCTCATCAAGTGAACAGAAGAAGCGCTACACAGACTCCTCAAAAATGTCTCTGTAGAGCAACAATATTGCTGGAGATGTTTGCACAGAACTGTTCCACCTGGCACACTAGAATCACACAGCGAATAGTCATCACCACTGTGACAGGGTTGAACAGACATATGACATCACATCTTGCAGCATGTCTGATGCAGTCACCATCTTCATGTGCAACTATTACAGTGAGAATGTAACAGACAGTGAGAATTTAACAGGAAATACCAAACTAATACGCACAGTATAGTTCCCAAGCGGGATATGAATGATGTGAGCATCGATTTTGAATCATGGGAACAGGACGCCATGGATCGTGTCACATGGAGGAGCGAGATTAAGCATGCAATGCAGACAAAGGAGATACTGATTGTGCATGGGCTAAGGTCTCAGTGTTTGAGAAGACACGCTACACCATACAATGTCACAAACAGTCCTGACTTTCCTTGCATACACCGTGGAAGACACTTCTGTGCTTGGATTGGTCTTACGAGTCATTCGTTATCATCATGGACAGTAGTTACATCCCTTTTTTCAAAGCGCAATTACTATCGTCTGACAAGATGGAAAAAGTCAATGAATGAAGTTCCAGGACACAAAATAGTAGTCATAATGCATGATGAAAGACCAAATTAACATGCAGATTAAGGTTTCCAGGGCACTAAGTTGTACAGTGAGAATGCAAGAAAACAGACAAAACTTACAAGTGCATTATGGTCTCATGGACACAAAGTAGGAGAATTATAATGCAAAGAATGGTATCACTCTTTCTTGTCTGTTTGTCCCATCATGAAAGTCATAAATTGAAGTTAAGATCATGGAAAAGGGTCAGAATCTTGAGTCTTACAAAAACTGGAAACACAAACAACATTTTGGGGATCAAAAATGAAGTTGTTATGTTTGAAACACCGTTCAGCAAACAATGAAAACTGATTTGTCAGATAAAGCAAACATGACTATCCATAACCTACATATCCTAATTTTTCTTCTTTCTATCCTATCAGATGTTATGCATTTGTTTATCCCTATTTTGTTGTTATTCCTTCTCTATTTTTAACAATACTTTTTGAGTTTTTCACTTAATTCTGCTAAACTGTTTGAAGCATACCGGATATTCTTTTGTCAGAACACTTTCCAATGTCTCCTTTCTGTAGTTTACTGCACGGTCACATCCAATACTCTGTTGATTTAGAAATGAAAATATATTTGGTAAATATTTAAATGCACTTAATGAGGCCCAAGATATAGTTGAGAATTAGGTGTAGAGCAAACAACAAAGTTCTGAGTAAGCAGCTTGGATTTAGACAGAACAGCAAGCAATATTCTGTATTAGGACACTTGCAGAAAAAAGATGAAGTACAAAAACGTATTTATACAGGCACAGATACCTCGCTGTAATGATTAATTTGGTGGTGGACCAATATGGTAGACCCAAAAAAAAATCACTACAGATCGAATCACTGCTTTTTCCTTACTTGTCAGTGCATATAAAAGCCTAAAATTATGCTTGCACTCAAATTTATTAAGTACAGAATTGTGCTAGACCTACTGGAACAATTACCATCATCATCTGGTTGGACAGTTCTAAGACTGGCTGTAAGGTTATCTGATATAAGGTTATCATGTCTCTTCTTTGGACCCTATAGCTCTCTTCATTTCAGCATAGTTTGTGCTTTAACAATCCCTGCATGCATGAGATGTCTGCAGCAGTCCTCTCCTTCTTTTCCCTTGGATCTTGATATCTAGTATATTCTGTAGAAGACTCATGTCACATATTGTGTTTCAGCCAATTCACAATCTTCACTTTTTTCGCATATTCAATACTGTCTGTGCACATCTATGTCAGGACATTGGATCTTTCCGCCCAACTCACTCGTTCAAGCCTGCGCCTACCTCAGCGAAGACATTGCCATTTTAACTTTTTTCTGTCCAACTTACTTGTTTCATTCTATGGTAGCACCACATTTCAAATGCTTCCAAAATGTTTAATCTTTCTTTGTTAGAGCCAGAGACATCTATTTGTGGAAGGTTTGCAGCCTGGATGTGACACACTTAGCTACATATCATGTTTCTGATCCATGGAGACATCTATTTGTGGAAGGTTTGCAGCCTGGATGTGACACACTTAGCTACATGTCATGTTTCTGATCCATGGAGATATCTATTTGTGGAAGGTTTACAGCCTTGATGTGACACACTTAGCTACATGTCATGTTTCTGATCCATTGAGACATCTATTTGTGGAAGGTTTGCAGCCTGGATGGGACACACTTAGCTACATGTCATGTTTCTGATCCATGGAGACATCTATTTGTGGAAGGTTTGCAGCCTTGATGTGACACACTTAGCTATATGTTATGTTTCTGATCCATATAATATAACTTTGCTGGTTTTACATTGAGTTTGCTAATACCTACTTTGAGAAAATCAGTCTTATTATCACTGGAGCATGTCCCGATAACATGGCAACCTGCCAACTTGGCGATTTGTACCTGGGTGGAAAAAATAAGAAAATCTCTTTAAAATTCTATTACCCAGTATATTCTCACATGTTACCCTGTACTTCTTTGTGAAATTATAAAGAGTAATGTGAAACTAGTTCATTGCTACTTTTGTAGTGTAAAATGAGTGTCACAACTAATTGCATAATAGTGATAGTTTAACAGAATGATGGATAGTTACAAAGAATTATATGATACTTGTGTACATGTCATGTTTATAATAGTGATAGTTTAACAGAATGATGGATAGTTACAAAGAATTATGTAATACTTGTGTACATGTCACGTTTTTATAAGCTCATTTTATATATACTTGGCTGCTGTTACTGATTTCAGATTAGTTTATTTATTTATAAGAATAAACTCAAGTGTTACATGTCAAGATATGCGGAAATGAAAGACATTATATGAACATAGATAAACATATTAAGTTTCAAATATTTATGAAAGATACATAAATATTACACATAGAATTCAGAAGGCGAGCTGTGTACACAGTCGAATTGCATCGATTTTGAAACACCCTGGAGTTCTTCTTTCAACTAGAAGGTGGCTGATTGATACACTATTTATTCCTACATTGTGTTGCAAATGTCAATCTTGGTTCTTGTTGGCAACCAATAAGAGTGGGAGCCAGAGCTGCGAGATGCAATGTGTGAGAAGTGCAGCCAGAGAGACAGTCTGTGACCAAGTCCATGCTGGGGAAGCGGGGGGGGGGGGGGGGGGGGGGGGCTCAGCAGATCGGGTGGCTTGGACATTTGATCAGAATGCATTGTGACCAGCCGGCATCGAGAGCAGCGTGAAATATGCAGGTCTCCGGTCTAAGGGCAGGAGGTGGACAACAATGTCAGTAGATCGAGGACGTCTCTGACGCTCTTGGGAGGACCCGCCTGATGATGACACAGGCCTCCCACTTGGCGATAACAAGAAATCTACGTATCACACCTCTCTGTGACGCCGTATGGCAAGAGCAGTAGGACAATAGAAGAAGACGACAAAGATTTGAATACAACAAATATAAATTTACAAAACAGAACAAAAATGATTGTACTTACAATAATATGTAAATACTTCAGCAACACAAACTTTATTCCAAAAAACTGGTCCAAAGCTTAGGACAAGTATAACATAATTGTCATGGTAATAATGGGTGGATGTGATGGTGGTGATATTAGAGGTGAATGTGATGGTGGTGGAGACACTAGAGGTGAATGTAATCATTGTGGTTGTGGTAATAGTGGTAGCAATGATAACGATATTACTTACAGCAAACTGTCCTGTACCACCAGCAGCAGCTGAAACCATTAACAAATTAATAATATTTATAATCTGGTACTAAGAAAATAATATATATTTTACATAGATAAAATAATAATTGAATGACGTGTAAAAATAGAAAAAATAGAAATAACGTTCAGTTCAAATGCCATCTCCACATCAAAGGAAGGTCGGCTGCAATGGATCTCCAGTGTACTCTTTCTCTTGCAGTAATGGTACAATCTCAGAGGCTTTTTCCAGCCAATCTCCTTATAATGTTGTCTGCCTCTTGAACAACTGCCTTCTACCCTACAGTATGGTTTTCTTGTTAATATGACCAAAATAACGTACCTGTCTAATCATGATTTCGGTCATTCTCTTTTCACCCCCAACTTTTTCAATACCTCCAAATTTGTTTTCTTCTCTTTCCAAGAAATGCGACCTATATACCCCCATTTCGAAGGCTTCAATACTCTTTTCCAACTTGTTATTCAGTGTCCATGTTTCTGCGCCATAAAGTAGTGACTAGTATACATAACACCTGACAATTCTCATTTTCAATTTATGATTTATCTGTTTGGATGTCAGTATGTGTGGCATGTTGCTGAATACCATCTTGAAATTGAAAGCAAATTAGTTATGTAAACACTTTTCTGTTTGGTGTCATCATTGTTCATTATTGTTTTCTGGCTTTTTCCTTATTCTGTATCTCTCTAACAGTTTCTCCCTTGTGGATACGAAGAAGGGGGCTATCCTTTTCTGTTAAGTATGTTGTGAATGGTAACTAAGGAGGGTTGTGCATAGAGCTAGGAACCACATCATATAAAATTAATTCTAAAAGATAACACTGCAAGATTATTAGAAAATCTAAGGCACAATTTTCCTGCAAACAAATACAAGTGGTGGTGGTATTGCACTTGGATAGATTTCTGCAACAGATTTTTCTTTCAACTTCTGCTGTTTAAAATCAAATTCTCCATTTATCATTTTCCTTCTATCTTCAAGATGGAATTTTTTTTTAATGCAGTGACTGTTTTTGTAACCATTTAATTTTTATTTTATGATATATTTGGTTAGTCTGTAGTTAGTCATCTTTGTTCTCTTTTTTTATGAATATTTATTAGACAGCTGTCTTCAGAAACATCTGGACTGAAGCCCTGGTCTCAGGCACAATAAGGATGATATACTAATTGTTATTTCATTATCATCATTATCAAATTAAAAACAAAGCGTAAATTAGTAATAAAAATGTGCCCTACTCGTTCAATAATATTAATTTATTTGACTGGCTAACACATAGTTTAATATGCTAGAGAAAAAGCTAAACTTGTCAAACTACAGCTTGCATTGCAAAATCATTCTAAAATCATACTTCTTTTTGTCATTTTCTTCTTCTTCATCATTTGTTCTCAAACCCCACCCACCAAGCCCTGTAAAGGACTTTGCAAGCACTAGTAGGTTGTCCGGAGGACGGAATGCATTGTCGTACTTTACAGCTTGACTGCGATATTTGCATCTTTTGGTACGACACATCCAACTCCAGCAGGCATTTTTAAGAACTGGGTTAGCCTTCCCTCTCCTTAGGCAGTCTGCTCTGTTTCAGCCTGTTACCCAAGATCACCACTTGGAGGTGTAGAAGAGTCTTGGCAGCTCTGGTTCCCTGACACTAGCAGTCATTTGATAATGCACTGCTCAGCATCTTGATTCCCTTTTGTCCTTTGATAATGAAGCTAATTTCTCAAATATCTTTATATGGCATCTCAACAAATGTTGCTTTTTAAAAAGATTGTTACATTTCAGACTACTATCATAGTATTGAGTATATATAACAGTTGATGATTCTTATTTTTAAGTTTAGCTCTCTAGATGTGGATATCTTTTTCTTTCTGTTGAATGTTTCCTTGGCCATACCTACTCTCCTCTAGATGTGGATATCTTCTTCATTCTGCTGAATGTATCCTTGGCCATACCTACTCTACTCTAGATGTGGATATCTTCTTCATTCTGCTGAATGTATCCTTGGCCATACCTACTCTTCTCTAGATGTGGATATCTTCTTCATTCTGCTGAATGTATCCTTGGCCATACCTACTCTTCTCTAGATGTGGATATCTTCTTCATTCTGCTGAATGTATCCTTGGCCATACCTACTCTTCTCTAGATGTGGATATCTTCTTCATTCTGCTGAACGTGTCCTTAGCCATACCTACTCTCCTCTAGATTTCATATTCACATTTGTGATCATTGGTTATTACATATAATATACTGCAGTGGTCCCACTTTTGCATCTGTCACACAAGACAGCCATCACTGAAACCACTCCAGCAGCGCTAAATCAGCTCAAATTAATCTAAGTTTATTATCGACCTATTGAGTGTAACCACTCACAGGGATCCTAAACATTAATGAATAGAACCATTGCAACCTTTCAAGCCAGCAGTAAATGGCAACTAAACAGGGTTGTACATGGAGCTAGTGACATCATGTGAAATAAATTGCTACAAAAACTACCACAGCAATGGGGAAGGAAGACTAACATCTGATCAGGCACAACATACTGATCAGACATGTTAGTCAGGTTCAGGCAAAACATACTGCCTAAGACCCTCACCATGGCTTCCTCATAGCCCTTCCTGGAAACGGGCTGTTCTCATGGCAGCCTGGCTATGAGGTGGGGGGTCGACGTTATCCCCATATTCCACCTTCACCAGTGCGCTCAGGATGTGAGGAAAGCTACGACAACTCGCCACTTAACATCCTTTTTAGGGCGCACAAAAGAGTAATCCTCATTGTGGGCATTCAACAACAAGACCACAGCAATCCCAACAAAACGTGTTTTAACTTCCTGTGAGGCGTCAACTGCATTGATGAACCTATGCCTCGCATGGAGCAAAAACAAGCCATGTAAAAGAGAATGAAGAATGTAACATTTAGATTTGTTAAAACCTTTTGTTTTAAAGCAATATCTCATATTTACCAGTAACAAGGACTTTTTTCCATGGTTTGAGATCACCTGACTGTAAGTAGTAACATGAAATATTGAAATACACATGAAATATTGAAATACAACTCATTAATCAGTTCATGGATTTCATATTATTAATAGTTAATCGGCTAAATTCAAATTTGTTAATAGGAAACCGCATGGACTAGTGGTTAAGTAACACTGCTCACAAGCCGAAGGTGCTGGGTTCGCTAGCCATCACAGCACCGATCGCTACCCCGGGAAACCCTTAGAAAATGAAGGAGAAAGCAGACCCTTACATAAAATGCACGCCAAAGTAGAATGCGCTGGGCCGACAGGCAGAAAATAAAAACTAATCTGTTAATGTTTTACAGATATTTAGATAAATCACTGTTTAGGAACACACAAAATTAGTCCAATGTATAAAATAGTAGTCTATACGGATTCCATTAAAAAATTTTTTATTATTACAGTGTTTATACCGAGGGAAGAATTTCTTCTACCAGGGGCATCAGCTTTCAGATGGGTTGGTGATAGCTGAATGGTTTCTATGTTTGGAGGCTAACTGTCAATATTCAATGAACAGAAGTGAGCAAGAAAAGGTGGCCTGCATAGAAGCATCTCCCTCCAAATGCAAAGATACAACAGACCAATCACCTTATAACTAGGTTACAAGCGTATGCAAAAATATAACCGGCAAAACCTTAAAAACGAATTGGCACAAGTTATAGACTGATTTTTTAAACACAAGAAATATTAACGGAAAGCTCACCAAAGAAATGATCTCTTCAGTCTTTCTCTTGTCCCTGAAGCCAAGCCAGAAGGCCTCTACAGGTGTCTGTTGCTATTATGCCTCTTCCAACTGACTGTCTTCAAACAGCTCAATTCTGAGTAATCGTTTTCCAGTCTTCGGATGGGATGACATCATGTACCTCTTGCATACGTCCTTGAATTGCAGTGTGGTACGGTCGATTTCTCTAACTCCAATTGCCAGCTGTCAATAGCAGATATCCTTTGGCAGACTATCATCTTCCATACGGCAAACATGCCCAAATAAATACACATATATATATTTAGTTATTTAGAGAAAGGGAGGGAGGAAGAGAGAGAGAGAGAGAGAGAGAGAGAGAGAGAGAGAGAGAGAGAGAGAGAGAAACTCAATTCCTTACCTTTTTTAGTGCAATAGATGCAGTCAGACCACTAATCATTAGAGACAGGTAGGCAGGGTCATTTGATGGAACAGGTATGACTGTTGTCTCATCCACTGCCTGAAAATGGAAGTGATAACATGATAACACACTGAAGAAGAGAAATTATTACTACAATAAATAAAATGCAGATACCATTACATGGCATGTGGCTGAAGGGTGAGAACCTGGATGCTGCTGGATCTGCAACAACAACAACAACAAACCACCTAACAATGGCCGGTGTTAATGGTCATGTTACACAGCTAGTCACTTCTTATGACATGTTCTCTGTGGTGCAATTCTTGTCTTTGTCATACACAAAAACCCTTTTGGACCATACAACCAATAGCAGCCAAACAGGAAATGACCAGATGGTCATGTCTACACATAAATTACCTAATTTATCCAGCCTTCTCTTCATTTTCTCACACCTTCCTCGCCAGCCACTTCTGCTCGCTATATTAATCTGCTTGTGATCTAACCACTGATAATTTCACTCATGAGTGAAAGTGAAAGTGACGAGTTCCAATGTGGTATCCAGTTAAGTACCATTTCTTACTCATTTATGTGTTCATGTCTCTATTTTATCTTTCCATCCCTTCCTCTACGATTTGTTAGTTCATCTTTTTGTTGTTTGTCGCCCCTGATGAAGACCTTTAGGCCTTAGCCTAGGTTTTAAATCTAGTGCAAGGGGATGGCGTGGCATAGTGTTTAAGTGACACAGCTCACAGCCCAAAGGTGCTGGGTTCGTTCCCCAACCACAACACCAACCGTTACCCTGGGGAAGAACACCCTTAGAAAATGCAGGAGGCAACAGACCCTTACATAAAATGCATGCCAAAGTAGGATGCACTGGGCTGACAGATGCAAAATAAAAACAGTTCACACTGCTTCGGGAAAATAGAGAAACAATGTGAACGCAATAGAACAATTCCCCTTGAACACATTCTATTGGACTGCCAAATGCACAGAGATCTATGAGGTCAAACCTGGCCCGAGGGAACCGAGGTGATGCAAAAACTGTGGTGCTGCCACCCAGATATGAAGAGGACTGTGGACTTCGTCCTAGCGATGGGACTATAGATCTAGCATGACCAAAAAGCCTGAACGCAGAAAAAGAAGTTTCTAAGGCTTTCTTTCAAACCCATTTTATAGCAAGTTTTGAGTCTACAAATGACAAGATGTGAATGCAATGTCATGAGTTGGAGTGTGCCCTACCATACAGGGGTTAGTTCATTCCTGTAGCATACTTAGAATATTATTTATAAGCTTTCTTTCAAATTGTATGCCCCTTACAGCATGCTCTCAGTATAGCTGTGGATCTATTATATCTGTCGTACACTACATACACAGCCATTTTGGAAACAACTCAAGCTAAGCTTGACCTATATTATTATTTTAACACATCATCTTCCTTTCTGACCTAATTAAAACCAGACAAAGTGAGTATATAAATGAAAGATCTACTTTTTCTCCATTTGCCTAAATTGCTTTTCCTGCACATTTTAAACTCAGAAAATAAATGTCCAATTTTACTGGTTTTTTTATAACCTAAATTACCAGCATTTCTCTGACTTGTCAATGTCAAGGCACCTCTACACATTTCCCACTCCTTTTAAAAAAAGAGAAAATTATAATTTACAAACTGTGCTCTTTGTATCTATCAGTAATGATGTTGTATTGTATTATCTTTCTTCATCTTAAATTCGAAATTACAATTTAAATGATATTTTTAATCATTTGCTGTCGATCTCTATCTATCTATCTATCTATCTATCTATCTATCTATCTATCTATCTATCTATCTATCTATCTATCTATCTATCTATCTATCTATCTATCTATCTATCTATCTATCTATCTATCTATCTATCTATCTATCTATCTATCTATCTATCTATCTATCTATCTATCTATCTATCTATCTATCTATCTATCTATCTATCTATCTATCTCCAGTCCACTCGTTAGACATCGTTAGACACATATTCTCCGCGAGGCGAGAATCCCTAGAATAATTTGATTAAAGGAATAATTTGAGTAAAGAAGTGTAAAGTTTGAATTAGTATGCTTTGTTTTTAACTTTAATTTTGCCAGAGCAGTGACCGTTAGGCCTACTCTTTTCAATTTCCAACTGCTAAGGTATTTTTAACATGCGGGCTATTGCACATGTGAAAAAATCCCAGTGTCAGCACCAGGATTTGAACCAGCGACCTCCAGCAAAACAAAACAATAATGTACGTATTTCCAAATTTGAAATCACTGAAAAATTTGGACTGGCATGCTTTATAATACTTACAATATAGTCACTGAAAGCTCCAAATTTAGAGTACAATACAGTCTGTCCAACCTTTAACCCTGCATCAGATCCAACACTAACCACTTCACCAAGACCCTGTCAATAACAAAACAACAAATAGTAATCGTAGCAGTAACAAAACAAAGCATACTAACGCAAACTTTACATTTCTTTTTCTTCATTGATCAACTAATGCTATGATTCTAGTCCGGTCAGGTTCACGAAGGAGACTGTGCTTTTCAGGTATTCACCAGTCCCCCACAGCTTTTTGAGCATGATCGCTTCCCCAAGCCAGATGGCCTCTTTTTTGTCTGCATAGGTAGGGCAGTCCTGCAGAATATGTTCTGGTGTTTGCTTGACTGCTTCCTAATCGCACGTGGTGGTGTCTCTGAGACCCATTTTGTGGAGGTGGGTCTTGAGTCTACAGTGTCCCGTTCTGAGTCTGAAAATCGTTATCTGCCCATCTCTGTCAAGTTTGTCTGTGCTGTAATTTTCTGGCTTGTATTCTTTAAGCTGGTCTCTACATTCTTTCTCTATGGAATGTTTGATGAGTGTCTTTGCTTCTTTATAGCTCTGTGGATGGGAAGCTGCCACTTCCAGCTTTTGCGAGCTCATCTGCTTTCTCATTTCCAGAGATCCCACAGTGGGCCAGAATCCACTGTAGGACTAAATCTGTTTTTTTGAGACAGCAATCCTATGTTGTATTTTATTTCATGTAGGAGTCTATCTTGATTGGGGCTTGAGATGGCTTGGAGTACACTCCTGGAGTCTGTTAGAATGAGTTTTCCTTGTTTTATGTTTTGGCTGATAAGAATCTGACTTGCTGCATGAACAAATCTTGCTTCATCTCTGAAATTGGTACAGGTCTTTCCTGCTGGTATGGAGTGATTTTCTATGTCCCCATTGGAGTATGTGATGCTTATTCCACTGCCTCCCCTTTTATTGCTCACCAAAGCTGATCCAATGCTTCTCTTTAGTCATTTTTAGAAATAATACATTCCAAAATAAAATGCAGAATGGACCAAGCAAAATTGGCCTTCCATACCATGAAAGGAAGGTTGTTACAAAACCTTGCCGCTGGAACTAAAAAAAAGAGTCTTTGGATGCTACGTGGGACCAGTACTGAGATATGGCAGCGAATCATGGACAATTAGCGCATAGCTCTTTGGAAACAAAGGAGATGTGGTTTTGCAAAAGAATGCTGCGGATCCCATGAACTGCAAGGAAAACTAATGATACAGTACTCGAAGAGGCACAAAGACACCTCATTGCAAAGATCAGAACAAGTCAGTCATCCTTTTTCGGACATGTTATGAGAAGAGGCGGCTTGGAGCATACTGTGACAGCAATTAAAGTAGCAGGAAAGAGAGACAGAGGAAAGCAGGGAGAAAAGATGTTGGTCAGCCTGAGAAAATGGCATGGACGATAATCAACAACAGAATTGCTAAACAACATACGCGATAGAATTGGATGGAGGTTCATGATCTCCAACGCCAACAGGCAGGTCAACCAATGATGATAATGACATTCCAAAAGTCAAAGGGATTTTAAAGCTATATAAATCATTTCACGATATAAATTTTTAAAAGGAAACAAATTATTAAGAGCCTGAATATCTATCAGAAAACTAACAACTACGTAGTCTAAAACTAACATCAAAACAACTTTAACTGGTTACCTACTACAAGCCGCTCCCAGCGCCAGAACACTTATTTACCCGAGGCCATAAGCCGCTGTGAGCGCCAATGTTTGTTTCATAGTAAAACAAGTTATAAATTTATAGTTTTCCTTTCTGTTTCGGTACGAGATTTTAATTTACCGAAGGGAAGTTGATTTTTGAATCACATGTGGTGAACCAAAGCGGATGTTAAAAATTGTATTCTTGTCATAATTATCATATTTTCAAGCTAGTTACCGAACTGTAAAAAATTGTTTACCATGGCAACAAGCGATAAGGTCACCAAAAGCACTTGTACGGCTCGTCTAACTATTGAACAGGCTAGAAACTTGTTTCAACAGATAAATAATACATCTAGTGAAGACGAGGTAAGTGAAACAGATGTCGACAATAATGATTCAATTGATTTTGATGAATACGAAAAAAATAGTACTGACAGCGCAAGTAGTGATAGCGAAGATAGTGCACGTCCTGGACCATCGAAAGTCCCTAAAAACGCTAAGACGGCTGCTAGATTTACAAATAGTTCAGTAAAAAATAGAGCTCAAGAAAGAGAACAGTGGCACCAAGTAACTGAAAGTGAAACAACAGGCAGTATTCCCTTTGTTCCAACTCGTGAACCAGGTATGCATGCAAAACTAGATGCATCTTCCTCTGAACTAGATTGTTGGTTTGCCTTGATAACACCAGATGTGTTAGATTCATTGGTATCAATGATCAATGAATATGCAGAATTGAAGAAATCCAAACAAGTTTCTTTACAAAAGTCTACACTTACAAGTTGGAAGCCTATCACTGAATATGAGCTGTTAAAATTTTTGGCCGTGATTATTGCAATAGGTTCAGGTAAAAAAGCATCAGTGAAGGATTATTGGGCACACAAACCGCACAACTACAACCCATGGTACAGTCAGATGTTTCCCAGATTGAGATTTGAAATCATTTACCACACCATGATGCATGTTGGAGATGCTGAATCTGTAGGCAAGGACAAAATAGAGCCATTCTTGAATTCACTAATAGCAAAGTTCCAGGATGCATTTTATCCATTTCAGGATCTGGCCATTGATGAAATGGTAATAGGCTATAACGGACGCTGGAAGCACAAGCAGTACAATGCCTCCAAGCCAAGCAAGTATCACATCAAGACTTTTGGCTTGTGTGATTCTACTACAGGGTATGTCTACTCTGTATTGACATACTTCGAAAAAACACATCATATCTCCTTGCCAATGACCGTACAAGTCAGGCTGTGAAGGTGTTTGATTACCTGCTGCAAGGAATTGGAAAAGGCCACCATGTATTTGCGGATAGGTACTACACTGTAGACACCGTGATTACATATCTGTTGAGTAGGGGTATTGATTATACTGGCACACTCAATATCAACAGGAAAAATTTTCCGCTTCAGTTGAAGACCATTTCTCTACAGCTCAGAGAAGCTAGGTGGTACAGAAATAATGATGGATCATCCCAGATATGTGTTGCTTGGCGAGATAAGAAAGCCAAAAAGCCGTGTATTGTTGTCTCCACCAAGACTACAGTTCAGATGGAGCAGGTTACAACTAGACGAGGCAACACAGTTGAAAAACCCAAAGTTGTGCAGCGATACAACATGTGTATGAATGGATGTGACCATAGCGACCAGATGGTATCATACTATGGCAGCTTCCAAAGAAAAACAAGAAAATGGTGGAAAAAAATATTTTATTGGATCATTGATGTTTCACAGGTAAATGCTCATATATTATACACGCTCTGTCATGCTGATGAGAAGCCTATGCCCTTGAAAGTCTTCAAAGAAAATTTGATCCATCAGCTGACTGAGAAGGCTGCATCCATCATCCCGCAAGAGGTAATTACCACAAACAGCAATAAAGTTGGGAGAAAATTCAAAGAAGGAAACAAAATTAAAAGATATGAGGGTGCTGTGCATCTTGTGGATCACTCAGACAAAGACAGGAACTGCATTGTATGCTCAACTCCTGCAAAGAGAGCCCGCACAAATTTTTATTGCACTGGTTGCCCAGAAAAGCCACATCTCCATCCGAAGAACTGTTTTAGAGTGTACCATACACATGATCCTGCAGATGGTGCTCACTAAAGACATTGATGTACTGTAAATAAATTGGAGATATATATTTTTTTTTTAATGTTAATTTTTCCAAAGATATATATTTTTTTTTCAAATGTTTATTTTTCAAAAAATGTTTAATTTTTTCTGATCTGGCCTACATGTGGTTACATTAGCTATGAGAAGTGTAAATATTATCCAATTTCTGAGTTCTTGGATTTGTTTTTCTTATTGTTGGATATACTTTGTGAAAACCACCAAGTAAAAGACATTAAATGTTTTGGACATCCAAAAATTTAAGGTGAGTTGGCACTTTTTTTATAATTTTGTAATGCTTTTCTGTTGTAAATAATAATTTACCATTTACAAATTTCCTACTAAAGAATAACACACAATTGTTTTAGATCTATCTTAGAGAACATTCATTTACCTACAAAATGGTATATCATTCATAAAAATATGTTAATAATTAAGAAAACTGCAGCTAAATTTGAACATACACCTGCAAATGGGAAAATGGGACCTAAATTTAATTCTGCCACAGCCTGTTTTTCAATTCAGTAGCTAATCAATTACCTCAAATCCTGCAGGAAATGGTGGTTTCTTTGTAGGGTCATGCCTACCAGCTGTATAGTTTATGTCAGAGGCATTGATACCTACATATCTGTAATGTTAAAAGACAGCTTTGAAACAATGCAAAATGTGGATTATTTACGCTTGGGTTTTATGAATTTCTGAAGTAGTTTAACTACCTAATTTTGATTAGCTATAGAAATTTAACTACCTAATTTTGATTAGCTATAAATGTTTAACTGCCTAATTATGAGTATCTGTAATAGTTTGATTACCTAATTATGAGTATCTGTAATAGTTTGATTACCTAATTATGAGTATCTGTAGTAGTTTGATTACCTAATTATGAGTATCTGTAGTAGTTTGATTACCTAATTATGAGTATCTGTAATAGTTTGATTACCTAATTATGAGTATCTGTAATAGTTTGATTACCTAATTATGAGTATCTGTAGTAGGTTAATTATAAGTATCATAGTTTGACTATCTAATTATGAGTATCTGTAATAGTTTGATTACCTAATTATGAGTATCTGTAGTAGTTTGACTATCTAATTATGAGTGTCTGTAATAGTTTGACTATCTAATTATGAGTATCTGTAATAGTTTGATTACCTAATTATGAGTATCTGTAATAGTTTGATTACCTAATTATGAGTATCTGTAGTAGTTTGACTATCTAATTATGAGTGTCTGTAATAGTTTGACTATCTAATTATGAGTATCTGTAATAGTTTGATTACCTAATTATGAGTATCTGTAGTAGTTTGACTATCTAATTATGAGTGTCTGTAGTAGTTTGATTGTCTAATTATGAGTATCTGTAATAGTTTGATTGTCTAATTATGAGTGTCTGTAGTAGTTTGATTACCTAATTATGAGTGTCTGTAGTAGTTTGATTACCTAATTATGAGTGTCTGTAGTAGTTTGATTGTCTAATTATGAGTATCTGTAGTAGGTTGATTACCTAATTATAAGTATCATAGTTTGATTACCTAATTATGAGTATCTGTAATAGTTTGATTACCTAATTATGAGTGTCTGTAGTAGTTTGATTGTCTAATTATGAGTGTCTGTAGTAGTTTGATTGTCTAATAATGAGTATCTGTAGTAGTTTGATTGTCTAATTATGAGTATCTGTAGTAGGTTAATTATAAGTATCATAGTTTGACTATCTAATTATGAGTATCTGTAATAGTTTGATTACCTAATTATAAGTGTCTGTAGTAGTTTGATTGTCTAATTATGAGTATCTGTAGTAGTTTGATTGTCTAATTATGAGTATCTGTAGTAGTTTGATTGTCTAATTATGAGTATCTGTAGTAGGTTGATTACCTAATTATAAGTATCATAGTTTGATTACCTAATTATGAGTATCTGTAGTAGTGTGATTACCTAATTATGAGTGTCTGTAGTAGTTTGATTGTCTAATTATGAGTATCTGTAGTAGTTTGATTACCTAATTATGAGTATCTGTAGTAGTGTGATTACCTAATTATGAGTGTCTGTAGTAGTTTGATTGTCTAATTATGAGTATCTGTAGTAGTTTGATTACCTAATTATGAGTATCTGTAGTAGTTTGATTACCTAATTATGAGTATCTGTAATAGTTTGATTACCTAATTATGAGTATCTGTAGTAGTTTGATTATCTAATTATAAGTATCATAGTTTGACTAATTATGAGTGTCTGTAGTAGTAGTAGTTTGCGAATGCCCACCATGAGTAGGTTACTCTTATGTGCGTCCTGAAAAGAACGTTAAGTGGCGGATTGCAGTGGCTGTCCTCACATCCCGAGCATGCTGATGAAGGTGTACCGGGGTCATACTGGCGGTAGTGCTATGCTTGGCTTCATCTACGTGTCGCTCACTACTACAAGGATCACGTCGAACCCTCACAAAAAATATGAGCGTAAGATATTAGAACCACAAAAATAAAATTCTTCCTACAACAGATTTCTAAATAAAAAGAGAATTTTTAAGTCTACATTTCATAAATATTGAATTTTATTCAAATATATTTTAAAATTATTTTGTCACATGTAGTTTTGTTTATTAGTTATATAGTAATTTACATGTGGCTCTTGTTCACGAAGAAATTGAAAAGTGTGTTGAAATTCTTTTGAAAAGCTTTAAAATGTCTAAAAGAATTAAATTTTTTTAACTTAACACTTAATTGACACCTTTTGACTATATTCTTTTGACTATATTCCGTATATTCTATTTTTGTTGAAAATATTTTGTATTGTATTCACTTCCAAGGACTAGTGTATGTTATTTTAGAGGTGAAAATTCAATTGTTATATATTAGGGAAAGAAAGGTGATGTAAGAGATCTGGGCAGTCGACCTTATAAAATTATGAGGCCTAGTAAAATGAAGTCTCTAACACTTCATCCCTAACACCAGTGCCTGATACAGGATGATGTTTTTATTCTAGTTTAATCAAAACATAGAAGATAGCATCATTAATCTTAATACAGGAAATCTTTATAGAAATTACACAAATTCAAAGATAATAAATGAAATTATGTATATCTATTATCTATATACACATTCTATTTTGTGAAATAAAGGAAACTAGTTTATGTCTTAAAATCTCACTCTTTCAATCAACCAAAGCCATTCAGCTCAGATCCCCAACAACTCTCAAGTCTGCATGTCCTCTGCCCTCTTCTCCAACAAAGACCACGACTGTCCTGCATTCCTCATGTTGATAAAAAGAAATATTAAACATAGGAGCAAGGAAGTGATAGTCAAACTGTATAAAGCATTAGTTAGACCTAGATTGGAGTACTGTGTACAGGGTTGGAGACCTTATCATAGAAGGGATATAAACATGCTGGAAAGAATACAAAATAGAGCGACAAAACTGATAGTGGGATTCCAGAATTACAGTTATGAGGAAAGACTCAGAAAAATCGTCCTACATTTCTGGAACAGGGAAAAATTTGTGGTGATTTAATACAGGTTTATAATATGATCAGTGGAATGGATAAATTAGACTAAACAAGTTTTTTTTAAATACAGCTGCCCACAATAACAAGTGGGCATAGCTACAAGTTGACTTAAGGGAGGTCCAGATTAGATATTAGGAAATATTTTTTTAGTCAGAGAGTGGTGAATGCTTGGAATGCATTGCCACGGGAGGTTGTGGAGGCAGGGTCAGTTAATGCATTTAAGAATAAATTGGATGCGCATAGCTTTTAGAGCAAGGTGATGTAAATGAAACTGGTTGTATACAGATTCTGCAAAGTCTTCTAAACCAGTATAAAGACGTTAAGTTAAGTTAACTCTAGTTCCCTTCTCTAAATGTTTTGGTCTACTCCTACTCCTCTTACTCCTTGGGTTCCAGAACAGTGTCTGTTATGTAATGTCATCTGGTTCTTTACACAAAGTATGTCCTATCCAGCACCAGCGTCTTCTCTTCATGCCACTGAGAACTGTCTAGATTTTTCAACAGGCCGACATTGTTCCATTTCAAACCATGTATTCTATGTAGACACCCATCTATAAATATTTGTATCTGTTTTGTTAATGACTTTGTCACTCCAAGTTTCAGAGTCATTTTAGGGCTGCTAGTCATTCTTGGCTAGGAGAGTCTTGGTCATAATAAGGAACTATGGAACCATTGATATATATCTTGCCAATGTAATAAACAGATTTGAGTAATAAACATAACAACGACCAATACAACAAGAGAATAAAGAAAAGTTTTGGTAGGTACACACCTTAGGAAAAAGAACATGCACTGTATACCCATAGGAGAAGAGAATAGCGAAAAGGATCAAAAGACATTATTTTTCTTCATTTATCTGAAACTCCAGCTACCAAACCCTGAAAAGTGATTTGCAAGTAGCAGCATGTAGTCCGTAGAACGAAATGTGTTGTTTCGTAGTTTACAGCTTGACTGCGATATTTGTACTTTTCAGGCTAATACAACATGACATTTTTGGGTACCAGGTTAGCCTTCCCTCTTTGATACTTCTCCTTAGCCAGTCTGCCCTGTTGCAGTCTGGTTATTCAGGATCACCACATGGAGGCAGAGAAGGGTCTTGGCAGCCCTAGACTGCTGGCCCTGACGCTAGCAGTGTGCTTTGAATCGCTGACCTCCACTGCTCATGCACTGCTCAACATCTTAATCCCACAAAGACATTCTATCCTTTTCCATTTTCACAGTTCAAGTACACAACCTAAATAGGAAAGAGTAGGATGACCATTGAAGCTATATGTTCAAAGAATGATTAGAACTTATAAGTAAAATTAAGGTATTTATCTATTATATTCTATATATGGAATCTGTAATCTTGGTATTCAATATGGCAAATGGAATGCCCAATGCCAGGTAGCCAAATGTTGTTTAAACTGAATGCTGTCTTTTGCCCTGAGTACCATGTTGAACCAAGGGTTTATTCAGGCCATCTCCCCATCTTTAAACTGAGGAGGCTTGTTTGGCAGAGACCTTCCCCAGGTCTAGTGAGCAGCATGAAGGGTATCACTCTCAAATCTACTATGTAATATATAGAACAAAAAATAAAATTGTCAACATTAATTATTTTATGATTACTGCTAGCTTGTCAAATGCTGTTGTACTTATTTCACTTCACCTGTTTTTCACAATGACTTCTTTTGGGCCAGGTTTTGGAGTTTTAGCCTCAACAATTGATGTGGCTTGACGAAAATTTGATGTCAATTGTGTCACAAGGACTTGACGCATGATGGTTGATATATGACGAGTTGACATGCTAGGAACTTATTGAAATGCAGAAATATTATGTCAGACAAATAGTCAAAGTAAAGCAAACATAAAATGTCTTATCTCTTCTTTAGGTGGTGCTGAGTGCATGGGTGGCATAATCATAAACTGATAAAGTTCATAAAGGCATATCATTTATCAGTCCTACTTTAGACTGTAAACACTAAACAGGTGACTAACAAAATAGTAACATGAGATGAGACTAACACTAACAGTAACACACAGTTAGTCTCTTGCCTAGGTTGAGCTAACAAATGGAACAACGATCTGTCCGCACTACTACTAGCGAGAATATGCGCTTACTTTACGAATAAATTGGACAAAATACTGACAGCGTGATTAGATACGATAGGCCCGAGTATACCCAGGCTTGAAAACCTGGACTAAACACTTCTCTTCAGCTCGTTAACGCACACGTCATCGGTTTGTGCGGTGTAACGGTTATGCGGGGAATTCAAGTTTTTGTGTAACTCGAAGGTTGACTGCAACGGACCTCCAACATCCTCTTCTCTTGCCTAGATGGTACACTCCAACAAACTGTTGTTGGTTCATCTCTTTATGTTGCTCTCCCATTTATATCCATGTCTTGCTCTTGAAAAAAAACAACAGATATATCGGGTCAGAAATATCTGCCTGCTTTAGCACCTTGTGACCTCACTATACCCGGTATAGTATACCGCTCCGAAAGGGGGCCACTTGCTCGAGACACTTAATTTCATTATTATGTTTATGCTGTTTTAGAACTTCAGAATGCTAAACAGTCTTTGTTCAACCAGTTTTGTTCCCACTCCACGACACTAAAAATAACTGTGAGCATCCAATTTATTTTTCAATGCATTAACACTGCCTCCATTACATCCGGCTGCAATGCATTCATCACTCTCTGAGCAAAAAAATATTTTCTAATATCTAATCTGGGCATGTCTCTAAACAATTTGAAACTGTGCCCCCGTGTTTTTGTAACATGTTGTGCTTTAAAAAACTTGGTATAGTCTAATGTATCCTTTCCATTGATTAATTTATAAACTTGTATTAAGTCACCTTTTATTCGTCTCTGTTCTAAGCACTGTAGACCAGTTTTTTTCTCTTTCCTCATAACTATAATTCTGGAATCCCATGTTCAGTTTTGTAGCTCTTCTTCGTATGCTTTCTAGCATGTTTACATTCACTATATGATAAGGACTTCACACATGAACACGAGAGTGAGTCAACATCTTTCATGTTCGTCTAACTAAAATGAAGAAGATCAAGTGACAAGACAAAATGACCAACACGGAGGTATTGCATCGATCCATCATGGGAACATTCAGTAGTAGAAGATTGATAGGGTTGTCGCACGTGAAAAGAATGGAAAACAACCGCATTCCCAAACATGTGTTTTCGGTGGACTTTTCTATAGATTTTCAGTGGGAGAAGATGGCTACAGATATAGTTGCACGGAAAACAACATTGTATACATAAAGGTTCACTGACTTTCGAGAAACGATAAAAATAACACGTTGAAAAGCAAACGACAAAAGCGCAAAAGTAAATGTGACCATATATCCAAGACCTGCACTGTCTGTGGGCAAGATTGCCTGTCTGATCCAAGACCTAGACTCACTGTGGTCAAGTGTGCCTGTCTGACCCAAGACTTAGATTCATCGTGGTCAAGTGTGTCTGTCTGATCCAAGACCTTAACTCGCTGTGGTCAAGTGGGCCTGTCTGATCCAAGGCCTTGACTCACTGTGGTCAAGTGTGCCTGTCTGACCCAAGACTTTTATTCATCGTGGTCAAGTGTGTGTGTCTGATCCAAGATCTTAACTCGCTGTGGTCAAGTGGGCCTGTCTGATCCAAGGCCTTGACTCACTGTGGTCAAGTGGGCCTGTCTGATCGAAGACCTGCACTGACAGTGGTCGTGTGCATGTCTGATCCAAGACCTGTACTCACTGTAGTCAAGTGTACCTGTCTGAAATCGACACGTTCAGCAATGAAAAGAGCTGCCAAGAGAGACTTTTACCGGCTTATATGTTTACAAAAATATTTGATCTGTCATATGTATGTATTTCAGTATTTCACTTCCTATTCCTAATCTGGTTCGGACTTTTTTAAATATTGTGCTTTTTTCTGTCACGAAATCGAACTACGACCCTATTTTTTAAGACGCAAGTACCGTTCTATGCGTTAACACACATGGTCTCAGCTTTTTTTTTGTCAGTAATTCTTAACTTAACTTAACTTAACGTCTTTATACTGGTTTAGAAGACCCTGCAGAGTCTGTATACAACCAGTTACATTTACATCACCTTGCTCTAAAATCTATGCGCATCCAGTTTATTCTTAAACGCATTAACTGTCCCTGCCTCCACTACCTCCCCTGGCAATGCATTCCAAGCAGACACCACTCTCTGACTAAAAAAATATTTCCTAATATCTAACCTGGACCTCTCTTTAACCAGCTTGTAGCTATGCCCTCGTGTTATTGTAGGTGGCTGTATTTTAAAAAACTTGTTATAGTCTAATTTATCGATTCCTCTGATCATCTTATAAACCTGTATTAAGTCACCACGAATTCTTTCAAGACCTGTTCCGAATACACGCTACAGGTCTCTGATTGGTCCAATATTTTTTCCATCTAAATGAATTTCTTAATTAATTCAACTCAAACAAAAGGATATATATATATATATATATATATATATATATATATATATATATATATATATATATATTAGCACAGAATTGGAGATAGTGACGTTAAAAAATAGTCTGCTTTTTTAACTGTTGGGGGTGTCAAACATTTTACGAGATTGTACGAGAATTTCTGCCAACGCTTGGTCCTGCCGTCTAAGCAATGAATCGCTTGAATCTGTCAAAGTTGCATCCAGTTTCTACAGCAGCATAGCATTATCCATGCTGTCAGGCGATGTTACAGCAACCATGTTATATGACCCTAACATTAATTCTTCTTCTTTTTCTTCGTTTGTTCTCAATCTCTCACTACCAAACCCTGAAATGGGTTTTTTTTTTTTTTTGATTGGATGTTTGCCTCACTAGTTTCTTCTGGCGCAGGCGCCATTTTCCACCCTAGACTTTAGTCCATTGGGCGATATCAGGACGCATAAACCAGTGCTTGGATGCATGTGTGCGTTTGTATGTACCTAAGCTAGCCCAACTAAAGTGCAATGGAAGGGCCTCACCATGAGGGCGCGTGTGAAAGTTGTGCAGGAGTGTGACTGTAGGACAGAGTCAAATGAAACAGAGGGAGGTGAGAAGAGAGAGAAGGGGAAGAGTGGCCCCCAGGGTGAGCCTCTGACCCTGAAATGGTAAGTAGTAGAATGTAGTCCAGAGAACGGAATGCGTTGTGTCGTAGTTTACAGCTTGGCTGCGATATTTGCACCAGCATTTTTTGAGTACCGGGTTAGCATTCCCATTTCGATCCCTTCTCATTAGCCAGTCTGCCCTGCTGTTGCCTGTTATCCAGGATCACCGCGTGAAGGGTCTTGGCAGCTATGGTTCGCTTGCCCTGACGCTTGCAGTCAGCTATGGGTCGCTGACCACTGCAGCTCATGTGCTGCTCAGCATCTTGATTCCTAACATTAATTCGAATCCTAACCATAACACTATAGTCCGTCTTTAAATTCATAAACAAGGTTCGAAGCAATTTTCTATAAAACTGCGTGTCATATCAAAATGATTTTTCGCATGCAGCCTTAGAATATCCATGACGTTAAGTAAATATTTTTTCTCTAAGAAATTTGATGAATTCAGAAAAATGTATTCATTAGGCAATATTAAAAGCAATATCACTAAATTGGACATAATTTTAACATATTTACGGTACACAGTCATTCTGTTTTAAAAATAGATGTTTTGACATTCAAATAAGCTGAGTTAAAAACAAATTATTGATTGTCTCGTGCACAAATTAGACACAATGTCGAGTGCAGGGAAAAAAAAGCAAGGTCATTCATGCGAAACTGTCGTTCAGTTATAGGTGTATCACGCTATTATAGTTCGTGGGGTTGTTATTATGACATATAGTTGCTTTTACAAAACTTACATTGATATTAATTTCAAAATGAGTTTGAAGTGTACATTTATAATAATGCAGAGGGTTACCGTTTTACTATACAAGTTTGCCCGCAGGGAATCTAAGATGGGCCATTTATATTGCGATATTCATGACCCAGAGAAACGAACGCAATTCGCGCTCTGTCTAGATTGATCATCCTTTTACCGTTGTATTGGACATGAATCAGTGCACTCATATCAAGCAAGGTTTAAGCGACGGGGTGTATTAGTGGTTAAGTGACACGGCTCACCACCCGAACGTTCTGGGTTCACTCCTCATCACATAACCGTCTATTACCCCGGGGAAGCAAACCCTTAGAAAATGCAGGAGGAAGCAGACCCTTTCATAAAATGCATGTCGAAGTTTGATGCACTGAGCTGACAGGTGCAAAAATAAAAACAGTGCAACGCATACCACCTGATTTTTAGCTGAAACCTTTCCTAACAAAACGTACAGCTTATGAACTATTCGGCTAAAAACGTATTTTAACCTGAGTGTCCGTTAACGTTTTCCCAAGCTTGAAAAAAAAAATGTGTAGCTTAATGCTCATGAAATTCAAACATTTTGATAATCTTAAAACACAATCTATGTAAACTATCAGTGACAAGACTGAAAACTATGGCAACAGAAAACGCGGGAAACGGTAAATTGCTTAGAAAGTAATCACATGCTAGAGCCACTATCTGAAGATGAAAGGGGAGTGTCTTCGCCAACAAGAAATAAAAAAAACCATGACAAGAAAGAAAAAAAATTCCACTGACCGTAAGTTGCTATAACATCGCACTGTCAGGTAATTTAAAAAGTTTAGTAACTTTTTGAACAAACTTTGTACGCAGGTTTTACTCCCTTGCGTTGCCTCCCACTTGTGCCGTTAAGAACCATGGACGATTAAGCTGCTTTTTTGGACCAAGGGTGACCTTGTTCTGACGTGATTTCCATTTGAAGTAAAGAAAGTGGATGTCGCGAGGTGTAAAAATACTGTTTCCTGGAATTCTTGACCTAGTTGATACCAGCATTTCTGATAGTGTAGGTGTCAGGACGTCGGTCAGGGATGTAGGATATTCCATGTGACTCAGGCTTTCATTTTAAGTGGTTACTCTTATTGTCTTCCTGGGGTCGAGGGATGCGCGCAGTTTGGAGGTCGTCGGGAACGCGCTATCCCTAGTAATATGACTTGAGGTGCCTGTGTAGGCGCCTGGCGTCTGCGTGCTCTGTATTTAGCAAGGGTTCTAACCCTGGTTCTATATTGTTACGCTATTTTAGTAGTTTAATGGATCAGTACCTCTCGGTAAACAGCTGCATTGGAAGAGGGAGAGGTGGAGGGCAGGGGGTAGGCGCAGTGCAAAGGTATGTGACCAGAAAAACTCTGAGCGTCCCCTAGTTGTCTAAGCAAGCGCCATTGGCAGTGAAATTCACACGTACATCCGCTACAGATCAACGAGAGAACTTCCCGAGCGTCCACACATGTACTCCAACAAAACGATTTTTTGAGGACTGTTAGGTTGCTCGTGTCCTTGCTATCGTGTCTGCTGGAACAGACGTTTTCTGGCACATTTTCTAAAACAGTCTGTGTTTAGCCTGCTAACCAAAGTAGTTGCCTTGGTACGACTGCTGGCGTGTGCCACCAGCTGTTAGGAGACAACAATGACAGTTTGGAAGTTTGCGAGGAACAGTCTCCAGTGTCTAAGCGTGATTGAAGCATTTGTGGCTGACCCTGGTAGAAAGGTACTGCCACTGCAAACTCTGACAAACGACTCTCTACGGCATATAGTCGTTTCGAGTATGTAAAATGCCTAATGACTATATTTTCAATTAATGAGTGAATTATCGTGGTTTGCTATAGCTGGGGGTAAGACTTCTGGTTCTCAAGGAACGAACGGATACGCGAAATAGTGCTGATTCGCATCCTGCAAGTTTCAAGCGTTCACTGGTTAACAGGGAGTTGAGATCTGCGGCCTGTCCTTTCGGATATGGTCGATAAACTCTGTACACGATATGTACGTAAAAGAACTCTTGGCAGTTGATAATTGAAAAGAGCAAGCTGGTATATTATTCCTGCTGTCCATGCGCAGATTCTGAAGGTAACAAAGTTCCTATCCAATGGTGCCTGCATGAATGCATGAAGACCAAAAAGGCGAACGCTCCATCATGCAAATGTGACAAACACAGCAAGGTAACCGTCTATTGCCTCCTCCCCCCCCACCCCCACAATAAGCAAATAACCTTAGATCCTTGAAGACGAACTATTTATTTCATTGTTTGGAATCTAGGACACCAGAACTGTTAAAATGTATATTTAAAATATTAATATAATATTTTAAGCTTTCTACATGTCTGATGCTTATGACATTAATCATCACTGATAAAATATAAATTTATACATATCTCGTATACCGTTTAGCATTTTCTGTAAATAAATACATATTTGGTGTTCATTTGTATCATTGAAGTAACGATGTAGAAAAAAAGTCAGCAAGGAAAACTATATAAGTTGAGGTCAGGGCATCATAACATATCGTATCATAATTTTCGTATGTTTTAACACTATATTAATGTATATTCTTGATCTTGATAACATGTTGTACAGCGTAGCTGCGGGTCCCAACTTCGTCTCCAGCTGACCCTGTCTTTGGCCATGGTATTCCAGTGCGTGGTAAATGCTCCTTTACAAGCACCTCGGATGTAGCAGCGTGCAGCAAGGGAGTCTGACCAACACATTGGAGGTCTTCTCCTCTTCTTACCTCGGGAGTACCAGACTGCTGTTGCTGTGCTTCATCGACCATTGTTTCGTAGCAACATGTGACATGTCTATCTATGTTTTGCATTATCTGCATGGATTACCGCAGCCTTCACCAGGGACAATCGTCTTATGTGAGATTTGTGGAGACCTTGCAGGTGTTGGTTCCGGAGAGTGATTCCGACCAAGCGTCTCTCAAGGAAGGCCTGGGTAACTCTCAATTTGTTCTCTAGTGTTTTTGTAGTGTCTACGTCTCGACACCGTAGCACATCGCAGGAAGTACAGTGGAATTGAAGAGGGAGGCTCGTAGGTTTGGTCATGACAACCGTCCATGACCGTGTTAATAGACGAGCAGGCTGCACAATCCACGCTGCGACGTCGTGTCAGTTCAGGTTCCAGATTAGATTATTCTCAATATCGACAAGACGTCCAAGATAAATATACATCCTCTAATCGATCTTCGCTAAGGAAGACTGGGTTATAAGTTACGAAACGATTGCGCAACACTTTGGACTTTGAGACATGCATCTCTAGTCCCGCTTAATTTGGTTGGCTTCTGCTGCTGACTCTGTGAAGAGCACTATGTCATCGGCAAATAAAGGGGATTGAGGCGTCTGGCGTCAATAAGGATACCAAAGGTGTCACAGTTGCATCGGCTAATGACTGATTCCAAACATGCAGAGAAGAGGTTCGGCTGGATAGGATCGCTCTGGCGCATCCTTTTTTGAAATGGTACCACATTTGGACGTTGGAAGGGACGAAATGTGGTAATGCATTTCGTATAGCTGTTGGTGAGAACTCTGATAACTTAAAGTCTTTATACTGGTTTAGAAGACACTGCAGAGTCGGTATACAACCAGTTACATTTACATCACCTTGCTCTAAAAGCTATGCGCAACCAGTTTATTCTTAAATGCATTAACTGTCCCTGCCTCCACTACCTCTCCTGGCAATGCATTCCAAGCAGACACCACTCTCTGACTAAAAAAATATTTCCTAATATCTAATCTGGACCTCTCTTTAGTCAGCTTGTAGCTTTGCCCTCGTGTTATTGTGGGTGGCTGTATTTTAAAAAAAACTTGTTATAGTTTAATTTATCCATTCCTTATCTTCTTATAAACATGTATTAAGTCACCACGAATTCTTCTCTCGTCGAGACACTGTAGGCCGGTTTTTCTGAGTCGTTCCTCATAACTGTAATTCTGGAATCCCACTATCATCTTTGTCGCTCTTTTTTGTATTCTTTCCAGCATGTTTATATCCCCTCTATGATAAGGACTCCACACCTGTACACAGTACTCCAATCTAGATCTAACTAAAGCTTTATACAGTTTGACTATCACTTCCTTGCTCCTATGTTTAATATTTCTTTTTATCATACCCAACATTGCATTTGCCTTTTTCATTGTTACCTTAACTTGCTCACTCACCTTTCCTGTATGATCTATTATAACCCTTAGGTCCGTTTCCTTATCTATCTTTCTAATATTGTTTTCTCCCATTCTGTAATTATGTTCCATATTGGATCTACCCATGTGGATGACTGTACATTTATCTACATTAAACTTCATTTGCCAGCTTACAGACCATTCTCGAATTTTATCTAAATCCGACATCAATATATCCACTCTCGCTTTATATGAGACACTACTGCATAGTTTTGTGTCATCAGCAAATTTTGCAATCATGGATCCCATTCCTATGTCCAAATCATTTATATATATCAAGAACAAAATTGGTCCCAAAACCACTTTTCACTTCACACCACTCAGAGTACTCCTTATTTATGCCCACCCTCTGCCTTCTTCCCGTTAACCAATTTTCAGTCCATTTGGCAACTTCCCCACCTATTCCATGTGATTTTGACTTTCGAAATAATCTTTGATGAGGTACTCTATCAAAGGCCTTTGCAAAGTCTAGATAAATAATGTCCACTGGCTCCCCTTTATCTATGATTTTAGTAACCTCCTCCATGAATTCTAATAGATTTGTTAAGCATGATATCCCTCTGGTAAACCCATGCTGACTATGTCTAATTAGATTAAATTTGTCTAAATGCATTACAATGTTTTCTTTGATTATTGACTAACAATTTACAGACTATGCTCGTTAAACTCACCGGTTTATAATTTGCTGGATCTGACTTTTTGCCTTATTTGAATAAGGGGATCACTCCTGCATCTTTCCAATCCCGTGGACCAATCTCTTTTGTTAGCGATTGAGAACACAATATAGCCAATGGTTTTGCTAGTTGGTCTTTAATTTCATACATAAATTTTGGATGAATACCATCTTGACCTGGACATTTATTCACTTTCAACCCCTCCAATTTAAAAAAAAAACATTTCCTTTGTAATACAGATTGATCTTAATCCCGCTGTATCCATGTCTCTTTGAAAAATATCTATAGGCTCTGAGATCTTGGAGCAGTCCTCTTTTGTGAAGACTGTGCCAAAGTAATGATTGAGCAGATTAGCTGCCTCCCTATTCTCTCTTATTATTTTCCCTGTACTGTCTATGAGAGGGCCTACTTTGTCTTTCGTTCTTTGTTTATTTCTAACATAAGAGAAGAAGCTTTTACTGTCAGTCTTGATCCTCTGAACAAGTTTTTTTTCGAAGTCTATTTTTGCTGTTTTATTCGCTTTCTAAGATATGTTCTGCTTGTCCAAATATTTTACATAAGTTTCTTTCGATTTACCTACCTCTATATATTTTTTCCATGCTTAATTTTTCGCTCTTCTATATTTCACTACAAATCTAGTTATCCACTTTTTACGCTTGGGGTTTACCTCCCTACATGAAACACATTCCTCTTTTAGCGTTTCTAGAACTGTTTTAAAACTCTCCCACTCCTGTTCAACACCTGTTCCTACGACAATATCTTTCCAGATTATGTGGTACGTTGCCTCTTTAATCCTCTTAACATCTGCCTTAGAGTAGTCGTATGTTCGCGTGTTTATGTTTACTTCTTTCCCTGCAATAAGATCCCAACAGACGATTTGATGGTCACTTGAGCCAAACAGTTCCCCAACGGTAACGTTTTCAATCATATTTTCCTCTGTAGTAAAAACTAGGTCGAGTATGTTGGTGGCTGCTTCTACATGTTGAATTAAAAAATTGTCAGTTATGCACTAAACAAAAGGTTTTGACTCTACAAGTGCTTCTGCCATATCCCATTTTATTTCTGGAAAGTTGAAATCTCCCATTAATAATAATTTCCCTTCACTTGCCTTTTCTATGCTACTAATCAGCTCCTCATCTTCTTCTTTTTGACTTGATGGACATCTATAGCACACTCCAATAACTGGTCTTTCACCCCCACATTCTATTTCTCCCCATACACTTTCATTTTTGTTACCACATGATAAATAATCTTTGATCGTTATATTAACAGAATTTATACAGTATAATAAAACGCCACCTCACTTAGTCTTGTCTCCAACTATCCTATCTTTCTTTAACATTGTATATCCCTCTATTTCAAGTTCACTATCTGCAATCTTCTCATGTGTCCATGATTCTGTTAATCCTATTATATCTGGGTTTTCTTCTTCTACATACAGTTCCAATTATTCTCTTTTATTTACTATGCTTCTCACATTTGCATAAAAACAATTTAGTTTATAATGTTGTTGGTTTTCCTCTTTTTGCTTCTGCTTTATCATTTTAGTGTTTGCTTTTCCACTATTTATTTCACACTTCCCTGACACCAACTCTCCCCTTTGACTACATCCTCTATAGCACCCTATTGTAGGCCTATCTTTAGTCTCATACTTCATAGGCCTTACTAGTTTAAATTTCTAACACAATGATTAAACATATACTTTGCTACAACATGCTGTCCTATCTCATTTAGATGTAAACCTCCCCTATCTAACATTTTACTTGTGTCTACTTTAACATCAATAAATTCCATTCCCATGTCCGCACACATCACCTGTAACCTAAGGTTGATACCTATTATTTTGCTATCTAGATAGTCTGACCCATCTGCTCTATCTAAAATGCCCACCATTGTGACCTTTCTAAACTTTTTTTCCTTAAGTGTTCTCATAAGACTTTTATATTTATCCATTATTATTTCTGTACCATCTCTCTTTACATTATTTGTTCCTACCAATAATACAACATGACTGTTTCCTTTGTCATCTATCTTCTTTATTCTCCCCTCTATATCCTCTATTTTTGCTCCCCCAATATCCATTCTTTCAAACATGTGTTGTTTAGACAAATGTCTGCCAACCTCTCTCACCACTGAATCTCCTACTACCAATACTGACCCCTCACCTATATGTGCATACTTCTCTCCAAAGCTCTCTGCCCTGTGAACTGTTTCCTCACTCAAATCTCCCTTACTTCCTTGACTACATCTTGACTTCAGCTTCTTTAAAATTTCCTCCATTTTGACTTGTTTCCCTTCTATTTCCATCTGCCTCTTTTCTATCTCCTCCAATCTCTTCTCATTTTCCCTTATATTGCACTCCATTTGTGCCTGCCTTTCTTCAACTCTACATATCCTACATAAAACGGTTCCTTCATCTTCCAACGTTGTAGGCCTTTCTATCCTACACTAGTAATACTAACATTTACGCCACACAAATCACACAATCTGACTTGGCCTTTTTTTGCAGCATTTCGTCTCGTCTTAGTGGCCATACTAATTATGCTATTTATTACCGTTATCCAATAAGTTATATTAATACCTAATAAAATGTATACTTCTTAAAGCAACGCCAAAAAACAAACAAAAAAACAACAAATGTCGCTGGTATTTACCTTTCTACAACGTATCGCTAACGACTAAGCCTAGTGTTACTTGAGTGTTACTACCGCTCAATGTTCCACGCTATTTAATTCTGTCAAGTCACTAACTATCTGTTATAACAAGGCCACTATATTTGAAAATACGAATGCTACAGTAAACTACAATCCAAACTATGTTATTTTTACACAAATTAATTCTCAACACTAATATGTAACCAAGATCTACACCTTGTTCCAGCAATGAACGCCAGACAAAATGTGGTTCTATCGAATAAAAAGCCTTTTTTTTTATAGTTGATGAATGTGAATATCAACGGCGTCTGGAACGCTCGGGCTTCCTCAATAAGGCGGCAACATGTTGAAATATGGTCCAAGAATCGGTCAACATCAAACAAAAGTAGGACCCCCAGGTCTATCCATCTACTCAGAGCCAGGCGCGCGAGACAGACGTGAAGAGGATATTTGGAAATGCTGTAAAACAGGAAGCACAAGCAACAGGGTAAAGTATCGGTTTGTAAAACATCGCCCATGCAGAATCAAGGTAATATGATTTATGCTATTTTATAAATATTGATGAATCAAAACTTTGTTGGAAAAGAGTGGAAAACAGCCAAGGTCAGAACCTTGCACGCATAATCTAATAGATAGTTAATAAAAATTTAAAAAAAAATAAATAAAAATAAATCTCCCAAATCAGAACAATACTTTTATAATTGGACCGGACTGAACCACTGAACCTCAAGAAAGACTAACAATTCCACGTAGCACAAGCAAAAGGAAAAAAAAAAAACACAAAATGAAAATAATACAATGGAACTGCAGAGGCCTACACAAAAACTTTAAGCCATACCTAGGACTGGCCAATCTGGGAAAAGAAACAATAATATATGCGATTCAAGAAACCATGCTCAACCCAACCAAAAGACTCAATATTCCAAAATACAATATAGTTAGGAACGATAGAGAGACGGGAGCGAAAGGAGGAGTAGCCTTTATAGTAAATGAAGAATACAAAATAATGGACTGGGATCCATTTAATACCGAAAACCTAGAAGGCCTATCCATTAAAATAGACAGTAGTCCAGCGAGCATCACAATAATAAACATATACAACCCAAGAGGAAAATTCACCACAAATGACATGGAAACAATCAAAGCACAAATAAACAATAGAACAATCATAGTAGGGGATTTCAACGCACATCATCCAGCATGGGGAGGAAGCGCGATAGACACGGCAGGGAAACAAATAATGACCTTCTGCGAAGAAAACAATCTAATAATAATAAACGATGGGTCAATGACCAGAATAAATAACAATCCAAATGGATCAGATACGGCTATAGACATCACAATAATGACGCCAAACTTAGCAACCATCAAATGGGAAGTTCTGGATAATGCAGGATCGGACCACCTGCCCATAGCAATTTATTTAAAAGAAAAATACATACGAAACACTGGATCAATCAGACCCTATTTCAACTACCATAAGGCAGACTGGAACGGATTCCAAGAAGATCTGCTCAGACTCAAAAGAGAAGACTTAATCTCAGATAACGTAGACATATTCAACCATAACCTAACAACCAACATCCTGCAGATAGCTATAAAGCACATTCCCAACAAAAACATGCCAGCTAACTTAATACAATCCACAGGAAAAGAAAACCATTACGGTAACCGTAAAAACAACAAAACACCTGTACCCTGGTGGAATGAGGAATGCACTAACCAAATTAAAAAAAGACAAAAAGCTCTAAAGAAATACAGGAAATACAAAACAGAAGACAACCAAAAATCTTACCAAACAATTAAAAAAGAAACAGAGAAAGTAATAGAAAAAGCAAAAAGAAAACAGTGGAGGACATTCTGCCAAACCCTAAATCCTTCATCCAAAATAACAGAGGTATGGAAAAAATTAAAATCCATAACAGACGGCAATATCAAAAGCACCTTCCCAGCAATCAGAATCCCGGAACTAGGAGAAACTGATAAACAAAAAGCAAATATACTGGCCGCACAATTCTATAAAGTCAGCGCTAATAGCTCACTTAAAAACGACGAAATACAAAGAAGAGAAAACCTAATGGTACAGTTAAAGGCAGGTCAGGGGGCTTCCCTAGACACGCAAACAAACCTAAACGCACAATTAACAATAGAAGAGACAATACAGGCAATAAAATCCAAAACAAATACTACAGCAGGACAAGACATCCTAAGCTACGAAATCCTAAAGAACATTCCGATAACTACACTAACTCTAATAGTTCAACTTTTTAATTTAATTTGGAACACGGGAAATATCCCAAAAGCGTGGAAAATGGCGGTGATTGTTCCTGTCCTGAAGCCAAACAAAGAAGCCCATGATGCTAGCTCATACAGACCGATATCTCTAACCTCTCAAATAGGGAAAATCTTAGAAACAATAATCAATAATCGTATTAAATATCACTTAGAACAAAACAATCTATACAGCCCCACCCAAACAGGATTTAGGAAAGGAAAAAGTACAGTAGACCAGCTACTAAAACTAGAACACGAAGTAAAAGCAGGATTCCAAAAAGGAGAAAAAACTGCTGCAATTTTCTTAGACGTAGCAAGAGCATATGACGAATGTTGGAGGGAAGGGGCACTTTATAAAATACAGAAGATAGGAATAACAGGCAAAGCCTACCAGTACTTAAAGAACTTCATGGAAGAGAGATACTTTGAAGTTCAAATCCAAGACCAACGGTCCGGAAAATTCAAACAAGAGAACGGCATTCCCCAGGGGTCAGTAATATCCCCAACTATCTTTACAATAATGGTAAACGACCTGGGGGAAGAATTCACAGACATTAGAAATAGCTTATCGCAATATGCAGATGATGCAGCAATTTGGAGATCAGGAACACACCTACCCCATACCTATAAAAAACTACAAATAAACAAAGTAGCAGAATGGATGGTCAAGTGGGGTTTTAATCTAAATATAAATAAGACTGTAGGGATGGTTTTCGGGAAAAGCCGAGAGAAACAAATAATGAATGTACATGTAAATCAAGAAAAAATTAAAACAGTGAGCAACACTACGTTCCTAGGAATGGACCTAAATCGAGATTTAGACTGGAGTAACCATATAAACAAAACAGTAGAAATATGTAGGGGTACAATAAATATGATGAGGTATATAAAAGGAAATGGATGGGGAGCTGGCAACAAGACAATGTTAACCTTCTACAAAGCATTTGTCAGGGGGAAAATCGACTACGCAAGTATTGTATATGACTCCGCCCCAAACAGCTACAAAAGTAAATTAGATAGAATACAAAACCAGGCCCTTAATATAATAGCTGGAACAATAAAGACCACATCAAAAGAAGCAATAGAGGTAGCCCTAGGAGTAACTCCCCTAGGACTAAGAAGGAAAGAGCTAAGATTAAAATATTGGAGCAAAATAGCGAACAATAACACACATCCAGCATTTAAATCTTTTGTAGAGTACTACAACCTCATCGGGAAGAAATCAATAGTACTCAGTAGATGTCCGACAGGGTGGAAAACAACAACAGAAATCAAAGATTACCAGATGCTTAAAGAAACAATACAATCTGTCAAATCAACAAGACTAGATATCCCCCCATGGGAACTCATAACCCCAGTTACAGACACGTTCCTAGCTAATCACAAAAACAAGAAAGAAAAGAAAAACAAATTAAGAAACGAGGCAAATAAACGCATCAAAGAAAACACGAGAAACCATCTAAACATATACACAGATGGATCAAAAGGGGAGGATAACACAGTAGGTGTAGGGATAGTAATCCCTCAGGGGGATTTAACCAAATCATATAAAATAACAGGCCCAGCAACAATATTCACAGCAGAACTTATAGGAATCCAAAAAGCAATGGAAATACTAATGGACAATAAAAATACTCCAAGCAAAGTGACGATATTAACAGATTCACTATCCGCAATAAAATCAATTCAAAACCTGAGAGATCACAAAGCGGGTATAGAATACGAAATACTGAAACTGAATACTAAATTGTATCTTAAAAAATGTCACGTGACAATCATGTGGGTCCCAGCTCATGTGGGGATAGAAGGAAACGAATTAGCAGACAAAGCTTTTTTTTTTTTTTTTTTTTTTTTTTTTTTTTTTTTTGTTGTTGACCCAAAAGAGACCTTGATGCTGGGTTGTGAGTTTTGTGGGCAATTGATGAATTTGCACAAGCCTCACGGAGGTGGATGTCCCATTATTGGCAGCTCCTGGCTCTGATTTACGGAAGGCAATACCATTCATCTCTTTGCTCAATACATGAAGAGAGTGGTCTCCCTGTAGGACAGACGTGTACCCTCTAGCCATGTGCCGGAGCGAGCAGAAATGCCCTGCTGACATGTGCGACCATCTCTAAGCGTTCTTGGTGGGCTGTTGGAGACATAGCAGGTCTTGACACTTTGTTTGGTGCGCAGTCCGACGATGCGTAAGATTCGTCTTTCCTGCGATGACTGCACACGGGGTTATTCTCCTGCGGTGCAGGAGGTCCACTTTCCACGTGCTGAGTTGGATCTGAAAATGACAGTGGTATACCTCGCGACTTAAAAATGTGGTGCTTCGTGTGGTTACATTCTACTAAATTTGACCTATTGTTGCCAGTGGGTAAATTAACACACAGGTGCCCATGTGGCGATAGACTCGGTGGATTGCTCTAGCTTGGCCACAGTTTCTGTGTCGCCTGTGCCTTGCACGTGGTGATCGGTGGTCGATGCTTGTGGTTTCAGTGGGAGGATGCGTCGACTGATGATGTAACGGACTCACACTACAATTAGCCCATCGGTTATGTAGCAAGTGGGTGTGACAAATCACGAACGCTACAGTGTGCACACATGTAGATGTGCACATATGTAGGTGTGTAGATATGTAGGTGTGTAGATATGTACGAATGAGTATATATATGTGGACATTTTAATTTACACTTATGTATGTATTTATAGGTTTATATATGTATATCCCTTCTGCGGGCATCCTCACCACTATATATCCACACTTAATATAATTATACTACTATTACATCAACCTTTTTGTATCTATAATTATTTAATCAATTATCTACCTTTCTATTGTTCTTCTGTTCCTGAGCCTACCACACATTCAACACATAATTGACTGCGAGAGCTAGAGGGCACAGGTGAGATGAGGGATCTACAAGGGGACACACAAATCAGTGAATCGCTTACAAGTTGGAGTACATGAATGCGATGGAAAAATATGAGAGCAGGCAAAACCTGATACACCAAGACCAGACAGAAGGAAGTCAACACAGATGGGCCTCACAACAGAAGGAAGACACTTTTCAATTAATTTATATTGTACTCTTAATCCTTATGTATCAAGTATATTGTTTGTTATATTTCCCAATCATTCCATCTCATTCATTATCGTTGTACACCTCACTACACTGCTATCTTCACAATTGTGTATAAAATGTATGAGGGGGCTTTATATATATTTTTTTTTTTTTTTTTTTTTTTTTTTTTTTTAAAATAGAAGGAAAAAAAATAAAAAATAAAAAAGGAAGGAAAGAGGGGACAAAAAAAAAAAAAAAAAAAAAAGAAAGAAAGAAATCAGGAAACAAAAAAAAAAAAAAAAAAGAAAAGAGATCCGAATCAAGTATGACAGAAAATAAAAATGGTCCCAGGAAAACTATTGTGCATATTTATGCAAATACCTACGGCGGACAACTAGGAACATCAAAAGCGAGGAACAACGGGAGGAACATCACGGAAATACCAGGCTAGGTACAAACAGATTCACACACGCATCCAAGCACTGGTTTATGCGTCTTAATATCGCCCAAATTGACTACGGTCTGGGGTGGAATAGGCGCGCCTCCGCCAGTAGAAACTAGTGAGGCAAACACATAAAATTAAAAAAAAAAATTAAAAAAAAATATGGTCCATTGCGCTGAACGAACGGCGAAAGCCTGTATCAAGTATGTTCGACTGGTTGCGATTCTTCAAGAGTGGTGCAGACTCTGGCAATGATGCATTTTGTAAACAGTTTGTAAGTGACAGGGAAGAGTTTAATTTGACAATAGTTTTCTAAATCCTCTTTGTCTCCCTTCCTGTGCAAGAGTTGTCTTCGAGTTGTATCAGGCAGCAGGTGTTCCTCCCGAATGACGATAGCGTGTAAAATGTTGCGCTAGGGTTTGGCAAAGGGGTGGACGCAAGCCCAGATTACCTACACAGTGATACCATCTTCACCTGGTGATTTTCAAGATGGCATTGACTCGACAGCATGGGCAATTTCTGAGGGCAGTAAATCTGAAAGAGAGGGTAAAGTGGATTGGAGTGCAATTAGAGGGGGATACTGATGATCTTAACAGGTTGGTATAATATGCTTTCATTATTGACTTTGATGTTGTGCGAGATCCATCAGAAGCTTTCAGACAAAGAATGATTTGGCGATGTTCCACAAGGCTACGTGTAGCTAATTTAATTTAAGTAGATGTTCGCGGACAAAGTTTTCATGATCTTCTTTGAGTTTTTGACGAAATTAATGTATCTCATGTACACAATTGAATGGGCTATCAAATAGAAACAATTTGTCTTAACATAAAGAGGAATAGATAAATAGCAATCCACATATACTGTAAATACATTTAAAACAAAATAAATGTGAAAATAAGTTGGAACTTACCATAATATATCATAATATATTTGTACAAGTCTGAAGCTTTTAACATTAAATCCTCACTGACAATATCAATTTATATACAACACATGTAAGTTTTATCATTTTCCACGAACAGATAAGATGTGATGCTTGGTCTGCCGATAATCTTTGCTTACGATCACTGGAAGTCATTTGCATCAAAATATTTTTACTGGAGAAAATCAGTTGATTAAGTAGTTGCTTAAATGTCTGTTTAGACGTAACGTCTACTGGAAACAGGGTCTTTTCAATGCAGTCTGGCTAACGAGATGTAGAACGATGCGATCCCCGTAGTAATTAATGTGATGCAGACGAAGACAAGCACAGCACAACCGCACGGAGGACCGCCATCCCCCTTCATCAGCACGCTCAAGATGTGAGGAAAACTGCGACAACCCGCAACTTAACGCCCTTTTTAGGGCGCACAAAAGCATAAACTTACTCATTGCGGCATTAAACAATATATGAATATGCAACCACCGCTGCCTTGTGCGTTAACAGTTAAACAGAAAAGGCTTTAGGAGTAAACCCTGAGGTGAAATCTGCATCCTGTGCTATCTCCAGTCGTCTTGATTACGTCTTACCCCCGGGACAGGATAGCAGGACGAGAGAGTGAGGCTGGCGAAGCGCAAATCTACCCTCCCTTAAATCTATTTAAGCGCAAGTCACAGCGCCAGACATTGTTATCAGATGTACCGTGTGATTGATACGGAATGAGGACTCTCACCTTCGGCACGTGGAATGTGCGCACATTACTTGACAGCACCAAGGCCGATAGGCCCGAAAGGAGGACGGCACTAGTTTCCAGATAACTGGCACGCTACATTATGCTTTTAACGAGACCAGATTACCCGGAGACGGCCAGATCACAGAAGTTGTGGGAGGATACACGCTCTTCTGAAATGGGCGGGACATAACAGAAGGCGAGAGGTTGGTGACGGATTCCCCATCAGTTGTCGTCTAGTCCGTGCGATTGTTCGACTGCCACAGGGTATCAATGATCGGCTAATGACTGTTCAACTCTCACTGGGACACGACCACCACAGGGTATCAATGATCGGCTAATGACCTCCCAACTCTCACTGGGACACGACCACCACAGGGTATCAATGATCGGCTAATGACTGCCCAACTCTCACTGGGACACGACCACCACAGGGTATCAATGATCGGCTAATGACTGTCCAACTCTCACTGGGACACGACCACCACAGGGTATCAATGATCGACTAATGACTGTCTTTGGTCAGTCCATCTCGCAGGTGGGCGACCCCGTGGACTTGTACACGCATATCGCCACCAAAACGTTGTTCAACGTGTCCATTTGTTGCCCAACATGTGTACCACATGTCAAACCCACCGATTGCAACAGTGTTGCAAAAGATCGGGACGCATACAGAGCATTGTTGGCTTCCTCTCCCGGAATGACGCCGAGCCAGGATAATGTGAATGTGGTGTATAAATAGGACACGAATTACTGTATCTTTCCGTTTCTTAAAATGTTTTTAGGAAATATACGGTGATTTGCGCATAGCAGCTGAATAGTTTACATCATGGCGCCCAAGACTGTAAACATGTTGAAACTGGGACTGACGTTTTGTTTATTGTATACTTTTATTCGTTGCTCATCGTCTCAGAACAACACAACCATCGATACGAATACGACAGTCTTTGATAACACGACAGTCTTTGATAACACGACAACAACCATAGTGACCACTATACCAACCACGACAGTAACAACGACTACAATAGCTCCGTCAGTCCCTGCAACGACTCTCCCTGCCAACATAGGTACACTGGTACAGTTTGAGTTGCAGTCTACTTTTGTTAGAAATATAATTACATTGTTCTTTAACTTGTCACTTTCATCTCTCTTCTCTTGATAACTTCTTTAAAGTATAAAGTGTTCTGCGTATATTGTTTCCACGTGAAATCATGTGATAATCATGAATGCCTGTCTTTTTTTTTTTGGTGGTCATTAAACCTTAATTTGACTTATTAAGTTAATAGTAATAATAGCTAAGTTTCTTTTACGAAGATGTTTCAAACCTTCCAGTCGTTCGAGCCTATAGCTTAACTTAACTTAATGTCTTTATACTAATTTAGAAGACTACAGAGTCTGTATACAACCAGTTTATTGGAGGGTGGATTTTACCAATATTTGAGTCCATCTTAAATTCTTAATAGACTCAAACTCAAACACTAGAGCTAAGTAGACCTACAGCCAGTTAGGCGCCATCTATAGATATTCTTAATAAACAACATGGGGAAAGGTACAAATAACTTTGTAGATTTTTGATTAGAATTTTGTCTGGGTAGCAGCTATTAAGGATACACTTTTCGTTTTCTAACTGCCAAGAAATTTTTAATGTGCTTGACACTAAACACAAGAGTCCGATCTCACTACCCAGAGATCAGAGGCATTTTTGCCAGAAGATCTACATGAAATAAAATCCCAATCTCCAGGTGGTTCGAACACACGACCTCCAGTTTGCGAGGCGGACACCTCACCTCGAGACCACTGAGTCCCCCTAACAACAGATGATCAGAACAAGAAACAAAAATTGTTGGACCTGTTACAGAAACACTTTAGAGAGAAAGATTTAAAATAGCAATATGGCCACACAGATAACACATTTATGATTAGGTGAGAATTGCTCCTCCCCATGATGTCTACGACATAGTAAGATGAGTTGAGACTTAACTGATTCTCTCCAAAATATTTTAGACCTCTGGATAAATCTTTTCTTTATCTAATGCTCAAGCACAGCATCAATTTGTTGTGACCTATTTATTTTCAGTAAAGAAAGGTCCACTGAAATACCACACATTATTTACCAAACTGTTCAGAATGAAATCCAGAATACAAATGAATAGAAACATTTAAGATTTGAGGATCAACATTTATGTAATAGGGATTTTAGCTGTTTCAGCTTTTGTTAACTAAACTGTCTTTCCATTATCAGTGAGTTAGCTATAAGACACATGCCTCAAGTTGAAGTCAATGACACGCTTGGTATTCCGCCCAGTACAGATGAGGTTGAGAAAGCAATCAGCATAATGTCCAGTAGCAAAGTCCCTGGGTCAGATGCTATTCCTGCTGAGCTCTACAAGGCACAAGACCCTGTGCTGCTACACAAGCTAACAGACCTCTTTTGCTCAATTTGGGATACAGGTCATATCCCACAGGAACTGAAAGATGCCACCATTGTCCACATGTACAAGCACAAGGGCAATCGTCAATCTTGTGGTGATAACCACAGAGCGATCGACAGCAGTATTAGCTCGAGTTTTGCTCAACGGTTTAACAAACTCATCTCAAGCAGAAGCTACTCCTAGAGAGTCAATGTGGTTTCCGAGCTGGTCATGGGACGGTTGGTTGATATAATTTTTGCAGTTTGTCAAATCCATGAGAAATGCCAGGAACAGCATTGTGATCTGTACTCGACTTTTGTTGACCTGACAAAGGCCGCTGACACCGTCAACAGGGACGGACTCATGGAAAAAAAATGGCGAAATTTGGTTGTCCCAAAAAATTCATCACAGTTGTCCACCAGTTGACAGATGACATGTCAGCCCGCGTACTGAATGATGGTGAACTCTCTGCAACATTCCCAGCCATAAATGGAGTCAAACACTTTTTAGCATAGTATTTGCAGCTATGCTTTCTGATGCAACACATGACTGTGACACTGGCATACAGATCAGATACCGGAAGGATTGGCAGCTGTTCACTCGGAAGTGCCTAAACGCTCGCACAAAGGTGAAAGAAGCAACTATCACGATTAACACGTACTCAGAACAGAACATGCAGGCAATCATGAATGAGTTCTCAACTGCGTGCACTAATTATGATCTTTTAAACACCAAGAAAACGGAGGTAATGTTTCTACCTGCACCCAGGAAGCCCTACCACGAACTAAACGTCACTGTACAGGGACATAGCCTAAAAGCAGTTGATAGCTTTACCTACCTTTGCAGTGCCCTCACAGGAGAAGGAAATATTAACTCTGAGGTCCACAACAGGATTTCCAAGACAAGTGCTGCTTTCAGAAGAGTATGAGAAAAGGTTTGGGACCAGCAGGGAATCAGTGTTACCACCAAGATTGGTGTGTATTGTACTGTTCTGTTATCGCCCTTCTGTACCTGTGTGAAACATGGACAGCCTATAGCAGGAATGCCAGGAAACACATTTACATTTCCATGTAAACTGTCTCCGCAGACTGCTCAGGATCAGTTGACAGGACAGAGTGCTCAACTCTGTCGTCCTCAGCAGGGCTAGACTCTCTGGCATCCCTACCCTATTATAGAGAGCCTCCCTAAACAATTGTTGTATGGTGAGCTCATAACAGGACGGCGCTCGCAGGGGGGGGGGGGGGGGGGGACAAAAGAAACGATACAGAAATTTTAAAAGTTTCTTTAAAATGTTACTCCATTAATGTTGAGGACCATCATGGAGATGCAGGAAAGGCGAGCTACATGAAAGGAAAGAATGCCCAACTACAAATACTGTTCACATGTGCCCTACGTGCGGTAGAGTTTTTCATGCTCAGATCGGACTGCACAGTCATATGCGGTCACTTCTGAATAAATATGTCTGACGCTGTCGACAGCAATCTGGCACACCTGAGCTAATAACAGACCACGGGGAGGATCTCCAATGCGTTGGTCAGACTTCCTTGCTGTACACAACAACATCCAAGACGTGTCTGGATGAGGGCTTACCATGCACTGAACTTTTGTGGCCCAAGACAGGGTTCACTGGAGGCAAAGTTGGGACCTGCAGCTATGCGGAGGAACAGGTCATCAAGATCAAGATGTTTGAAAGATATTTTCTTAGTCTTCATAGCACTGGTCAGCAGGAAAAATATAAATGCATTGTTTTGGCATATTTCCAGTAAACAATGGAAGAGCTTTTTCCACTACTTATATGATTTTCTTCCAACAATAGAATAGTACATCACCATCTGATCAACAGGATCATAACCCCTCATCATATGGCTGGGATTGTTGATAACAAGAGGCTTGGCCTTCTTCTACATAGTAGTGGGCACTAAGACTCGATGTTCCTTAACTTTATTTTTCCTTGAAAGTGGTGATGACCATGTCACTCATACCATGAAAATTAATATAGTTTCCATGTGCTACATTAGAAGATTTTTCAGTGGATGTGCAAAGTCTTTTCCTGTTTATGATCAGAGTTCCCATATAATACATTTCGTTTTGAAGCATATGTGGAACAAGATCTGCTGTAGTATAATAATGTCTCGCCATCCATATCCACAGCTGGATTGTAGGGTGTATTTACATCAAAATAGGTTAGGATGTTTTGAACACGACCAATTGTGGAGTCTGAATGTTTAAATGAGCAAATTAAATGTCATTATATGATATTTTGTGGGCATTAGTGGGTTGAACTGTTTGTACTTCCAGTGACCAGTAAATCCAACTACTATTTCACCAATTGATCAATTTTCAAATGAGTGAAGTGCCAGATTGAAATTTTCAATGATACGGTTCACGAAAGATTTTATCATGTTTGCTTCCTCTAACAGTATCAGAGAAGTGGTATGAAAAATTGTTTGAAATCTTTCTCTGAGGACAGATCTATAACAAGTTTGTCAAAGTACAGCACCTACAAGGACAAGAGGGTACAGCAACAAATTAATTAAAGAAAGGTCCAGATTAGATACTAGGAAATATTTTTTTAGTCAGAGTGTGGTGAATGCTTGGAATGCATTGTGACAGGAATCAGTGGAGGTCGGGTCAATTAATGCATTCAAGAATAGATTGGATGCGCATAGTTTTTATATCAAGCAGACTCTACAGAGTCTTCTAAACTAGCATAAAGATGTTAAGTTAAGTTAGAAACATTGTATGTTAACATTTATTGTATAATAGCTCCGGACCAAGAGTCACATATGCTGGGACTGTGATCAAAATCCATACAACGGGACCAGTAGTTACATATGCTGGGACTGTGATCAATGTCCATACAACGGGACCAGTAATCACATATGCTGGAATAATGATCAATGTCCATACAACGGGACCAGTAGCCACATATGCTGGGATAACGATCAATGTCCATGCAACGGGACCAGTAATCACATATGCTGGGATAGCAATCAGTGACAATACAAATCAGCACAGCAAGAAATGTGCGAAGCTAATATTTTGACATGGATTTGTTCTCCATGTGGTCACAAAGGATTGCTCTCTTGCAGGCATATTTATGGGGATCTATGCTTGGACATAACTGTTGACAGCACTGACCAAATGATCCATAACAGCAGCTGAAACACCAAGTCTAGGTCTTTTACTTTTATTCCTATTGCTTGAGACAAAAGAGGGCACTACTCCTGCATCAACAGATTCAGACTCGCTTTCATCGATCAACCTATAACTAAAATTATTAGACAAAGACACTGCTGCGGTCACTATCAGGACGGCAAATATCTTCATAATTACTGTTAGTGATTTTGTAATCTAACAATTCTTGAGCTTGTACTGCAGAAACTCTCTTTGGTCAGCAGGCAGAGGATTGATTCATAGTTACTTACTTACTTAGTCGCTCCTCTTCTACCGTGAGGTGTAGAGGTTTGCCAAAGAGAACGCCACACTGCTCTATCCGCCGTCTTTTTCCTGGCCTCTTTCCAATCTAGCCCTCTATCACTTAGGGACTGTCGTATGTTGTCTTCCCAATGTACTTTGAGACGTCCTCGGGGTCTGCGTCCTTGACTTTTGATCTCCGATTCATAGTTACAAACAGATAATTGTTTTGGAATTTGTTTTATTTTACTTTATTCTCTGTATTGTGCTGTGTCAATCTTAACTTTTCAGATGTGAGCAAATGCCCTTGTGACTTGACTGGTAATGCTTGTGATGTTGGTTGTTGCTGTGATCCAGACTGCACAAGTGCAGATCGAGCTGTCTTCACTCCATGTCTGCCATACTCTTACGTGTAAGTAAGCTCGACTTCTAGTGTCAGAGTGAGAAACTCCAAATAGAATAATAGTACAGTATGAAATCACTACAGATGAAAAAGTAAGTTTAATTTTGTGTGATTTTCAATAGGGGCAGATTTTTAGACAGATTTATGGATTACTTTTGTATGTGACCACTAAAAAAGTAATATTACAAAAATAGTTTTGTCATATACTAATTGTAAATGCTTGAAGGCAGATCTAAAGAGCATTTTCTGTATCCATGCTGAATGCTAGCACTAGTTAGGATATCACTGCTCTGCCTCTACTGCACCGATTACATTGAAAAAGAAAAATTGCTTATTCTATTTTCCTGAAGCGTCAAAGAAAATTGTAATTAGTTTCTTTCCTATTTGGTTGCATAATTTTGTATGATTTCCTTCTGCTCTAAACCCGGAGCCATTTCAGCTGTGGCTAAGAAGAGTGAAAAACTCACAAGCCTTTTTTATGTCATCATTGACCTCAAAATGAGATTTTAAAATATTTAATCTAAATGTTTATTGGAATCAATTACAGTGCTTTGATCAGAATGAGGTTTCTTCTTTGGCGTTTATTGTGTAATGGACATTTGTAACATTGTATCATAGTTTACAGCTCGGCTGCAATATCTGCACCTTTTGACATGACACATCCAATTTCAGCACAATATTTTTGGGACTGGGTTTGCCTTTCCTCTTCGAGCCCTAATCTCTTAACCAGGCTGCAACAGGATGACTGGCTAAGGAGAAGGAATCAAAGAGGGAAATCTAATCCTGTACCCAAAAATGCCTGCTGAAGTCGGATGTGTCGGAACTAAATGTGCAAATATTGCAGTTGAGTTGTAAACTACGACACAACGCATTCCGTTCCCCGGACACCATCATGCTACTTGCAAACCCCTATTCATAACTTGGTGGCAAGAATGAACAACGAAAAAGAAGAAACCATCCTTAGAAAAGACTGGCAGCTGGTCATGAGATTATTATAAACTGCATTACTGAGATAGGGGAGGAAGACTAACGTCTGGTCAGGCAAACTATACTGATCAGACATGTTAGATAGGGTCAGGCAAAACATAATGGCCAAGACCCTCACCTCAGCTTCCTCGTAGCCCTCCCTGGAAACGGGCCGTTTTCATTGTAGCCTGGATAACGAGATGAGGGATTGATGTGATCCCCGTAGTAGTGAGCGACACACAGATGAAGCCAAGTATAGCAGAGCCGCCTGGAGAACTTCGATCCATCTTCTTCAGCATGCTTGGGATGTGAGGAAAGCTACTGCAACCCGTCACTTAACGTCCTTTTCAGGGCGCACAAAAGAGAAAACCCACTCATTGTGAGCATTCAAAACAACAACAACAACATTACTGAGAGGGGCAAGAACTTCATTAGCAGTTTGGAAATATGGCAGGTGGTTAACAATGAAGCTGTAGGGATGATGTGACAAAATTTACTAATCCCAGAATATGATTGTTTACATGTCCATTATACATTTATGTTGTATATGTGATACTGAAATAATCTTATAAGCTAATATATGTACTTCTACCTTGATGTTGTGCAAGTATGTACAAGTCAAACCGAGACTTTTTTGTAAGGAAAAAGTTTATATTTTTAAAGTAGTCAAAATACAGTTTATTTTAATCTCCTGCAACATTTATGCACTTTTCCAAGCATTTAAGTAATGCTTGAAAAGCTTCAGTGTTGAAAGATTTGTCAGTATGTCTGAGCCAATCCAGAACAGCCTATTTCACTTTGTCATCATTGCTGAAATGTTGACTTCCAAGGAATTCTTTTAGGGGTCAAAACAGGTAGAAATTGCTTGGAGCGAGGCCTGGGCTGTAAGATGGTGTGGCAATACCTCTCAGTTGAGTTGCTGCAGATGACACATATTGATGCGAGCCGTATGAGGTGGAGCATTATCTTGCAGGAGCAGGATGTCCTTTGTGATCGAACCAGGCCGTTTTATCCACAGACAGTTATGTACATCACTCAAAATGCATATGTACTGTTCACTGTTGATAGTGGCACCATGGGGTAGGAAATCAATATGAATGATGCCAAGTTTGTCCCAGAAAACACTTGCCATCACTTTTTGGGTTGAGAGCTACCAAGGCCGGGATCACCACTCATAGACGTACAGCCTTCTCTAAAATATTTACACCATTGAAATGTCTTACTGCGGCTGAGTGTCACATCACCGTATTGTGATTGCAGTCTTCTGTAAATTTCTGCAGATTTCACACCTTCTTTCACAAGAAACTTCATCACAACACGCTGTTCTATGCAAGCACTAACAGTGGTGTTGTCCACCATTTTTATTTATCTGTCACATGATTGGCACATGGCAAGGGGGCCACCTAGCAGTAATAATACACATGTGCCCCTAACTAATGAAAGTAGTTCTTGTACGCTATAATCCATTCAGGTAGAACTAAAACAAAAAATGTTGGTTTGATTTGAATGCCCCTCGTAATTGAATTTTTGTAAATAACAAACCTTTTAATCTTGTCTCATATTTCATATTCACTTTATTGGGTGTACTTTTTTTGTTTTAAAAATATTTGTGTTTTCATTTTATATATTTCTTCTGTTAATTAGACAAAAGGCTTTTCTATTATTTTCTTTTCTTGCAGGTTGGATGACAAACTTTGCTTTGATAGAGATGTCTTCTTTCTTGAAAATGGACCTGTGAGATCTGGCGACTCAGGGGGATTATTTTGTATATACTATGATAATGGTATGTTAAGTTATGGTTTAGTCAGTGCTAAGACTAGTTATTGCTAGTTAATATTTGGTCCAGTTGTTAGATAATAGTATGTCAGCTGTTTAGTAATGTTTTGGTCCAATTCCTGTTAGATAATAACTCATGTTGGATATTAGTAAGTCCACCTCCCGGGTGGCGGGGAATGCTAGGCGTACCATCACTGCAGATGAGCCGAGAAAATAAAGCGAGCAAAAAGATACCTCACTCATATGCATATGCTACGTTTCTGGCAGGACGTGACGATCCTGGGAAAAAGTCACACTGGACTGCCTCTCTTCCGGGATAGTACAAACTAGTACATAGTCCATCATATCATTGCCAAACCCTATAGACACGAGTAGGGAAGACTCGATAGTCCTACAAGACAACTTCCTAAGAGAGACAACTCTGACCAAAAACAACTGCTGCCTTGCAGTTAGGCTGGGGACAGCCAAAGGCTAAGGAGGGCAACCCTACAGAAACGCCTGTTGAAATCGGATGCACTGTGCCACTGGCTAACAAATCAAAACAGTGCAACGTAAATATCGCTGTAAACAGCGTACGATGAAGAAGAAAGAAAGATATTAGTAAGTCCAATTCTTGTTAAGAAAAGGTGCCCTAAGCAACATGGAAGTCACGAAATAGACTTCAAACTGGCGTATCATGATGCAGGAAAAACCTGAAAAGATGGGGAAACAGGGATGATGAAACATGCTAATGTGGAGTAACACAAGACCAGGACCATCTGATAATCTGCCCAAACCTCCCGGAGACTTATAGCATGGATGACCTATTGAGTGCCAATGACGGCAATTCACGTGGCTGAAAACTGGAAGAATGAAGGGCGACGTAGTGCCTAGGACACGGAAAGTAAGTAAGTAAGTTAAGAAAAAGTTAAATAACAATAAATGAAGTCCCAGAGCATCTGTTGTTGGGGAAGAAAGAGTAAAGAAAATAACTCTGCACTACTTGGGTTTGACAGTAAAGAAAGTGCTCAGAAACGACCACTGCAGGAGCACATAATGTTTTTAGTGCAGGCATCCTTCTGTGAGCAAACCAAATGCTGAATTAACCCCCGTGCTCCTATTTGAGCAAAAAATGGAAGGGTATATAAAAGAAAGCTCATCCTTAGACAGTTTCTTACATTCACAAAACCTTCATTTCATATAAAATAACTTACAGTTTCAGCTTTATGTAAACAAACTTGTGAGGGACAACACTGTGTAAAACCATGGAAGTGCATTATAAACAGATGTGTGTTATTAAATTCCTCCATGCAAAAAAAGTTGCACCAATTGACATTTATCAGTGATTGCAGAACGTTTACGGAGACCAAACAGTGGATGTTAGCACAGTGAAGCAATGGGTTGTGCGTTTAAGCAGTGGCAAAAGCGACATGAAGGGCATGCCATGTTCAGGACGGCCATGCACAGTGTCACACCTCACAATGTAGAACGTCTCAATCAGCTCATCTGCACAGATCGGAGGGTTCCGGGAATGCTCACACAGGAACAGAAAGAACAAAAAAACATTGCATGCAAGTTTGTCATGACCTCTTGAACCATTACATGGATGAAGATGACAGTTTCCTGGATCGCATCATCACTAATGATGAGATGTGCCACCACTGCAATTATGAGCCAAAATGGGTTTCAGAATTATAGTTATGAGGAAAGACTAAAAAAACTGGTCTTCTGTGTCTCAAACAGAGAAGAATTTGAGGTGACTTAATACAAGTTTTTAATTAATAAATTGAAAGGATAAATTAGACTATACCAAGTTTTTAAAAGTACCAACGGCTACAAGAACAAGAAGGCCCAGCTACAAATTGTTTAAAGACAGGTCCAGATCAGATATTGTGAAAAAATTTTTTAGTCAGGAATTGGTGAATTCTTGGAAAGCATTGCCACAGAACGTAGTGGAAGTAGAGTCAGTTAATGCATTCAAAAATAGATTGGATGCTCACAGTATTTTCAATATCAGTGGAGTGAAATAAACTGGTTGTATACAGACTCTGTAGAGCAATCTAAACAAGTATAATGAAGTTAAGATTTAGAAAGACTAAAGAAGAAGTATGGAGCAGAAACTTGCAGAATGACAATGGCAATACAGAGGAAGCTTCAGTCGTTCGTCATTAAATGTCTTGGAGCTTATGCACAATTGTCTTTCATACATTTTTATTTCATTCATGTTTGATTTGAACTTTTCATTTTCAACTAACAGAAGCACAACGTAATTACTACATCAACCCATCGCTGGTAACATCTGAGGCAGATTTGTTAAAATATACTGCCAAATATAGACAGTTTTCATTCCAGTCTTCAGACACCGTTACCAACGTTCGAGACTTTAATCCAATATACAAGGTATGAAATATGTTTTTTGGCCTTCCTCACTAAACAACAAACTTTGTGGATACAGCACAGCAAAAACCAATAACAAAACCTACTGCCTTGTATTTCATGCTTATGCTGTATATTTAATTTAAATTGCATTACTTATAATGATACTAGAATGTAATAATGAAATATGATGTGAGAATTGTTTGTATAGTCAAGACGATACTGCATTAACAAGGAGTTACTGATCTTATGAAAAGCTAAATCAACAACTTAAATAACAACCTGGTTTCTTTTTTAAATCTTCCCTATTTTAAGTCTATAAAACATATTACTGTTAATAAAACAGTATATTTAAAGGAGCATTCAGAAAGATCTGTACTTGCATGTGTTTCCATGTTTCACCATTTCCGAGTCTCATGTGTCATAAATTAATTTGTTGTGTTCTCTTCCAATATGATACTACCAGTTCATAAAAATATTAATCTGTCTATCTTTATCGGGTCCACTTTATGTTGAATTAACCAATTGTTATCAGGGTTTTGTTTTTTAATATTCCGTATATGTCCAGAATATGTTGATTGTCTACTCTTTATCATGGTCTAAGCATGTATTTATATTCACTATTAAGGGTATCTCTAGTACAACTAGGTTCTATTTACATTACTTCATTTTCTAACTCATTTCAACAATTCATGATGATTAACTGTTTCTTAGTTTTCCTATTTAATGTATGGTGATCTGAAAAAAGTATGGATTTTTCTGAAGTGTTCTGTGCTCAGACATAATTAGTTATTTTTGTTCTAATAATGGAGGGGTGATCATCCTGACAAGACAAAGAGATATTTAAATGTCAGTCTCTTTCAGTGTTGTAATTAGAGTCAGATCGTAATCTGGGATCAAGATGCTGAGCAGCAAATGAGCTGCAGTGGTCAGCGACCCATAGCTGACTGCTAGCGTCAGGGCCAGCGAACCAGAGCTGCCAAGACCCTTCTACACCTCCAATTGGTGATCCTGGATAACAGGCTACAGCAGGCAGACTGGCTAAGGAGAAGGGATCGAAGAGGGAATGCTAACCCGTCACTCAAAAAATGCTTGCTGAAGTCAGATGTGTTGGACCATGGGGACGGCGTGGCCTAGTGGTTAAGTGGCACGGCTCACAACCAGAAGGTGCTGGGTTCGATCCCCATCACAGCACCGGCCGTTACCCCGGGGAAGCAAACCCTTAGAAAATGCAGGAGGAAGCAGACCCTTACATAAAATGCATGCTGAAGTCGGATGCACTGGGCCGACAGGCGCAAAATAAAAACCACAGTGTAACGCATACACGCCTCGAGGAATAGATTAATAAGGCGAACGCAAAACAAAAAAACAAAAAGATGTGTTGGACCGAAAGGTGCAAATATCGCAGTCAAACTGTAAACTACGACACAACGCATTCCGTTCTCTGGACTATATTCTACTACTTACTTTTCAGGGTTTGGTAGCGGGAGATTGAAAACGAACGAAGCCAAGCCAAGATCTTAATCTTTACCTCACAGAAAGAAAAGGTGAAATGATCCAATGGGCGCTGTAAATAGGAAGTGCCATTTAAAAAAAAAATCTGATTCCTAAGATTAAAAGAAGAATTGTTCTCAGGACGTATAGTCTTTCTGTATCTCTGCTATAACCAACAAGGGAAGATAAAAGAGTGCCGAAGCAGAATAAAACTTTCTAGAAGAAAAAACCAAAGCACCCAAATCTTTGTGTCAAAACAGACATGGCCTGACAAATTAACTATTGTGTTTTTTATTTTCCTTGGCTAAGAAAAAGATGGATGATGAGTTTCATCATGGATGTGTTCTCAAAATTGTGATATATGACTACCCTGAGTGGTCTGGTGGAGTCTTTGTGTATGACAAGGACAAGGATAGCACCACTGCCTCACAGAGAGCATGTCGTAAGAGGCGACTAACTGTGTGACATGGCATAACATCGGCCATGGTTAGGTGGTTTATTTAGAGCAGCATAGATGGTGCCTAACAGGCTGCGAATCTACTTTGCTCTAGTGTTTGAGTCTATTGAGATGAGCTCGCACATCGGTTAACCACCCTCCATAAGGGATTATCCTGACACAGTGGAGTATTAAGCTGCTCGAGCCTAGCCCGCTAAGCAGGAAATCATTCTCCCAGCTACTTCCAGCTCATACCAGAGCTAGGACCTGCACAGAGGCATCTGCCCCTGTAGAAGTACAAGTCGACTAAGAACTAAGAACCACTATGTCTATATTTGTCTGCTAATTTATGCTATTTATGTTGAATACCATCTAGTACTGATAACTTGTTCCTATCAATGTAATTTTATTACAGAGTGATAATAACTTGTTTTATTGTGGTATTTTGTTTTATTAATGTTTAATTTTAACCACATAGTGACTTCTTTGTGCGCCAATTTTTTTCAGTGGTTCAAACCATGACTTCAGCTTTCTGACTGAGCTTAAGTAATCGTATTCTTTTACATCTTTTGAATATTTTCAGAGTGGTGATCCCATTTATGTTGTGTTCCAAAATGAAGCCGTCAGTTTTCTAGCCTTGCCTACGGCATTATCAACTTCTCCTCTATGCACAGACAGTAACCCAGCAGGTGAGATGTATATGGAATTAGTATTTAATAATTATGATCATTTGTTTTCACCTTCTCTGCTGAGAATATCAACTGACCTTGCTGTCACTCTTGACAGATTGCTTTCCACCATTCCTTCTGTTTTGGAAATGTCTCTGAAAAGTTTTAACAATGATGTCACCTCCTGGGAGTTTCTTGCACAGAACATTCTACTTGACATCACCAAAACGTCATCAAAGGTGCTCAGATCGTAAAAGCAGGATCACTTAATGCATTCAAGAATAGATTGGAAGTGCATAGTTATTTTTAGATCAAGTGAAGTAGAAGAAACTGGTTGTATATAGACTCTGTAGAGTCTTTTAAACCGGTATAAAGAAGTTAAGTTAAATTAAGTTGTGGCTGCGCACGATGAAGAAGAAGAAGAAATTAAGTTGTGGAACTACTCCTTCAGCCCACATGGAGAAGAAGAGTTTAGTGAGCTTCCTGGTGTTGTTGATGCCTCTGCTGGTATTGCATCAGTTTCAGGGGCTCTTCCAGGAGAAAGAGCTTTGATGGCCTTGTCTATTTCAACTTCAGAGATGAGTTCATCCAAAGACATGTTCATTTTCACCTGGGGCATATGTTGGATGGCCTCTTCATTTATGGATGATGGACTGTTAAGAATGTTGCAGAAATGTTCTGTAGTGTGAGACTAATATTTGTTATGTTTATTCACATTCACAGCTTATCTGATTGAGAAGTCAAACACATGTGCCAGAATTTTCTCCGATCTTACCAATGATTGTGTGAACAATTCTGCTCTCAAAGCTTCTACTTTCTATGAGAAAATTCGCATTATCAAAGTAAGATTAGTTTGTTTTTTGTGTCCATCATTTGTGTTTTATTTTGATAGAGAAAAACAATCTGTGAAATCACATATTAATTAATAATGTACAAAAAAAGATATGAAATAGTTGAAGAAAATAATTTGTGTTTTTGCTAAATTTTGATAAAATGTCAGTATTTTGATCATTAAAGAAAACATTTTTCTAATGCTGTTAGAATAAAAACCATAATCTTGTTTATTTGCTTTTCAACTTTATTTTGTATTTTGATGTATTTTTTTTTTACCAGGAACATATTCTAGTTATAATAAAAGTGTGTTATCGTTACTAAACTGTTAATTACTTCTAATTGTCAATGAAATTTACTTTTCAGGTTTGTTTAAAATGTTGGTTATGAATATAGAGAAACTTATTAATCCTCATCTTTTATAATATATATGTGTTTTACTGTTATAATTATAATAACTTTTTTGTTTTTGTTTGTTTGTTTGTACGCCTTATTTCTCTATTCCCCAAGGAGGTGTGCGTTGCACTATGCTTTTATTTTGCACCTGTTGGCCCAGTACATCCGACTTCAGCATGCATTTTATGTTAGGGTTTGCTTGCTCCTGCATTTTCTAAGGATTTTCCTCGGGGTAACTGCCGGTGCTGTGATGGGGTTCGAATCCAGCACCTTCAGATTGTGAGCCGTGTCATTTAACCACTAACACACGCCGTCCCCTTATAATTATTTGATAAGACATAAGTTTATGCACATTGCTTCACACACATGCACAAACATTAACTTGCATGCGTTTATTTGTTCATACATATTGGTTTTCCTAATACTGATTGGATTAGTCTGATACATATGTTCTCAAATTATGAAATTGACATATATCTTAATATGTGCACATTCATAAACTCTGTAACTTGACAGATATTCTTAATATGTGCACATTCATTACTCTGTAACTTCTTATTTATTGGTTATGTTGTCCTCAGTGTTTCCAAATAATACAGTTGGACTCTTAACTTTGGAGCATCTACAATCGTTATAAAATATAGATTTTATACATGAAACACTAACTGTTAAAATCATATGGCCACCAGAACATCGTTCTGATTGTCCATCTGGCATGTCAGATAACAGATGGACAATCAGAACGATGTTCTTGTGGCCATATGATTTTACACGACCACGTGGCCACCAACCCAAATAATGGCGAGATGGTCTAAATGAAAACTAAAGACGATCTATCTGATATATATTATAATGTTAGAATCTCGTTAAGTGGTATTTCAGTATGGTTAGATTTCTTGTCTCGTAACCTAGGTGGTCATAGAGGCATCACATATCAGTACATCATGAGGTGGCCATAGCCATCGTACTCTATTGATTGCAAATGATGTGGTTTCAATTAATGTCATGCCTGTTCACTTGCGAGTATCATTTGTCCAGAACATCTAAGGGCAACTCCTCCTTCTTTAGCCAGGAACCGCTCCTCAGAGTATCACATTGAGCAAACCACGAGAACGTATCACATGGCAGTACCAGCAGAGTTTTCATGATTTGACAATTGAAAGGAGGTTTGGATTTGGCACAATAGACTTTCAGACAGTATTGTGAACACTGACATTAGTAACATGATCTCTATATGATATTCCAAGGATCTTTCTGAAACACCTCATCTCCATGACCTCCACTTTCCGCTCCATTGTAGCATTTAATATCCATGTTTAACAAACATACATGTACACAGAGAGGATCAGTATCTGCATTAAGCTGATTTTAATGAAAAGAGATATGTTATTATCTCTCCACATTGGCTTCAGTGAGGTAAGACTTTTCATGTTATCATGGCCTGAGCAGTCTTCGTTCATAGTTTTGTTCTGGTGCCCTCATCACCAGTGACAGACTCAAAATATCTGAATTAGGTAACTTTCAAGAGCTTGGCCATTGAAAGTGATACTGTCACTAAATGCCAAGAAACCTATGGCAGTTGATAGAAACGAAATGCAAAGATCTCATGGTGAGACTCTCAGGCCAGGCAGATCATCGAAGCCAACTGGGGAAGAGACCAATTTCAGAACCAGAACAAGTAATAGAGGTGACGGCCTAAAGCCCGACTGCATTACAGTGGACAACTGAAATGGAACTAAAAACAAATCTAAGAATAGGCACCTGGAATGTCGGGAACCTATATCAGGGCAAGTTGTTTATGATTGGAAAAGAGATGGAGAGAACCAGGATAGATGTTATGGGAGTCTCTGAACACAGATGGGCAGGTCAAGGGCACTGTATTCGGCACATCAGGATAAACATTCATATACTCTGGGATGGACAAGGGTGGGAAAAGCGAGGCCAGCTTCATTCTGTCAAAGAAGACGGCACCTTCACTACTCTGTTACAATCCAGTTAACGACTGAATAATTGCAATCAGACTAAAGAGGACTGCTCGAAAGAAATCAAAAGAAGAACAGCCATGACAATGCAGAGACTGAACAGCCTGAAGAAATTATGGCAGAGCATCAACAAAACAACAAAAGTAAAAGTCTTGAGAGCCTGTGTTTTTCCTGTGGCAATGTATGGACGATTCATGGATGATTACCAAAACTTCTGGACAATGAATCGAATCCTTTGAGTCAAAATGTTATAGAAAGATCCTCAGAATACCCTGGACAGAGAAAAAGACAAATGTAGATATTCGACAAGAGTTGAGCATAGAGGAGAACTGGTTTATCAATTCCATTATGGCCAGAATATGTAAATACTTTGGTCACATCAAGAGACACAACGGTCTTGAGAGAACAGTGATGGATGGAATGGTGTCAGGCAAAAGAGGCAAGGGTAGACCAAGAAGACGATGGCACCAAGATATCCAGGAATCCCTGGGTATGACTGTGATAGAGGCTGGAGTTTTGGCAAGGGAAAGAGTTTCTTTCAAACAGACTGTGATGGGAGCGACGTTCTATAAAAATAAAGGACATGCTACATGATGATGATAATCCTAGAAACACAATTAAAAGTCACGTCAATTTTCAAAACATTTTCTTTCAGCTACATCCGTGTTATTAGTATATTTTTTACCCATCTCAACAGGACACATTCCTGCTCCAAGCATATAACTCGACTTCTACAGCTCAGCATCCGATTCTTGGTATGGTCAGCTCTTTGCATAATTGTTCATATTTTCATGTGATTTAGTTACAGGAAAAAAAACATTTGTTATAATATTAATAATGTTTGCTTAGGCGTCTTAGGTCCGTTGCGTCGGCCGGCCACATCCATGACCCACTGCTACGGCGTGGCTCCAGGCCTTGTCTAGGGCAGAGGTGGATGTCAATATCTGCTGGAGCCACACTGTACGGGGACGGCCTCTTCTGCACTTCCTTTCAGTCGGGGGAAGACTTTTGGCACTGAGGAACGACTTGTGGGCTGGAGTTTTCTGGTTCAGCCGTACAACATGACCGAACAAAGAAAGTCAGCGACGGTCAAGTGTTTCTGAGATTTGGAGGAGGCCTGTTTTAGCGTAAACCTCCACATTGTGGATGTAGTCATACCATCGAATGACCAGGATACACTGCTGGTTGTGCATGTGGAAGGCCTCTAGTCTCGACATGTCATGTTTCAGTAATGTCCAGGTTTCTGAGCCGTAGAGCAGGACTAGAACAACACAGGACTAGTAGATCCAGATTTTTGTCCCAAGTGAGATCTAACTGTTACTCCACACACGTTGGAGGTTGTGCATATCAGATGTAGCTAGTCTAATCCGCCTTGACATATCGGGACTGCTGCGCCCATCAAATGATATCATGCTACTGAGATAGATTTGTTATGACTGTAAAAATAAATTAAAACTGTATATGTACTGAAATTGAAAATGGTTATAATCACATATACAGGAACAACTCACACTCAGTGCCAGAACAGAAACATAAACAATACGTACATTGCTACCAAAATTCTTCACCAAGGATAATAAATAATGCAAATAAAAACACAAAACAAATGATAACAGCAGTGATGAATGATGATTGGTGATGTACTTATCTGAGTGTACACCCAGCCTAGATCTTAGAGAAGTGTGTCTGTGTATTATAATGTATTATAACAATTAGTTCCTTTTTGAAGCTTCAGTTGCGCATGATGGAATACTTTACAGACATATACTTAGACTCCAAAATGCAATGTCAGACATTGACTTTCAGATATGTTCATCAATTCCCTATCAGGACAATCCTGGTATCATTATATTTTAAGATGTCATAAAACAGTTGCATTTATGTCCCAAACTGAATTTATAAACTCTATTTGCTTTTCCTTCCTGGTTTAGGTTCTGTAGATCTTGCAGGCATTACTAACCTTTATAACAACACCTATACTACTGAAATAATTTTGGATCCAGACAGACCATCCCAGTGTATTAGAAATGGGGTAACTGTTAACTGCAACGTTACCTCAACACCAACATATAATAGTGCCACTCGTACCTGTGAAAATGCCCTGGTTGAGGTGCGTATACTTTATGTTATGTACAATTCTGAGGTTTACCATGCTTGATATTTAGTTGTGTAGATATTATCTTCAGCCCTCTAGTAATACTCCAGTTCGCAGTGCGGATGGGGTACTGCTGACAGATAAGGTTCAGATTCTAGACAGATGGGCAGACCACTTCTGTAAAATACTAAACCACCCATCGTCCATAAATGAAGAGGCCATCCGGCGAATGCCGCAGGTGGAACTGAACCTGGCGTTGGATGAAGTAATTACTGAGGAGGAAGTCGACAGGGCAATCAGTTCACTATCTATAGGAAAAGCTCCAGGAGCTGATGCAATACCAGCAGAGGTATATAAGACAGCTGGCCCATCCCTCACCAGAAGGATCACTGAACTCTTCTGTCACATGTGGGCTGAAGGTAAAATTCTGCAGGAGCTAAAGGACGCCTCAATCGTTCACCTATACAAAAGAAAAGGCAATCGTCAGGAATGCGACAATCATCGTGGAATATCGCTACTCTCTGTAGCAGGCAAGATCCTAGCGCGCTTACTGCTAAACAGGCTCAACAAACACCTTGAACAAAGCCACCACCTCCCAGAAAGCCAATGTGGATTCAGAGCCGGAAGAGGAACAGTGGACATGATTTTTGCCGCTCGCCAAGTACAAGAGAAGTGTCGAGAGCAAAATCAGGCCTTGTACACCACATTTATTGATTTGACAAAGGCATTTGATACAGTAAACAGAGGAGGGCTGTGGATGATAATGTCTAAGTTTGGCTGCCCCAACAAGTTCATAACAATGGTGAAACAGCTACACGAAGGCATGTGTGCTCGTGTACTGGACAGCGGTGCAATCTCTAAAACGTTTCTAGTATCAAACGGAGTAAAACAAGGATGTGTACTCGCCCCGACTTTGTTCAGCATGATGTTCGCGGCCACGATGACAGACGCCTTCAGATCATTGGAGCTTGGAATACCCATAAAGTACCGCACAGATGGCAAGTTACTCAATTCCAGAAGAATGAAGGCCAAAACCAAAGTGGCTGGCGACATAATCAGGGAACTTGTATTTGCTGACAACTGCGCTCTAATAAGCAACTCAGAACTGAACATGCAGGTTGGAATGGACCAGTTCTCTGCCGCATGCGAAAATGTTGGCCTGACCATAAATGCCAAAAAAACAGAGGTCATGTACCAACCAGCACCAGGCATGCCGTACACAAAACCAGAGACTACAGTCAGCGGGCAGACGTTGAATGCCGTAGACAAATTCACATATCTGGGCAGCACGCTGTCGAGATCTGTCAGCCTAGACGATGAGGTGGCAAGCAGAATAGCAAAGGCCAGCACAGCCTTTGGTAGAATGCGCTCGATGGTCTGGGCACGTCGTGGCATCAGTGTCAAGACCAAACTCAAAGTCTACCGTGCAACCATCATTCCAACCCTACTATACGCTTGCGAAAGCTGGACTGTATACTCTGGACATGCAAGGAGGTTAAACCACTTCCACACAGGTTGCCTGAGGCGAATATTCCACATCCGATGGCAAGATCATGTCACTGACATCGAGGTTCTCTCGAGGGCTAACATGCCCAGCATCCATGCACTGCTAGAAAAAGCACGACTAGGGTGGGCCAGACACCTCGTCCGTATGTCAGACGAGCGGCTCCCAAAGAAGCTTCTCTACTGCGAGCTGAGAGAGGGATGGCGCGAGAAAGGGCGCCCAAAGAAACGTTTTAAAGACGGTCTGAAGGACTCACTAAAAAGTTGCCAGATAGACATCGACAACTGGGAATATCTTGCGAAAAACAGATCTGACTGGAGAAGCGCAGTCAAATCGGGTGTAGCTGCTGGTGAAGATGACCGTGTTGTGTAAGCCCAGAACAGACGCGAGACGCGGAAATCCCGAGCAGCGGGAACACCATCCCCTTCTACAAACCTCGTGTGCCCGATATGTAGCAGATGTTTTCGTGCTCGCATTGGCCTGTTCAGCCACATGCGCACAAACACCCAACAGGGAAATCTGTGACAAGGATGATGTCGGCGGTCCTCATCGACAACGATGGACAGCTATTATAAGATATTATCTTGTTTGGCTTACCTATAATCTGTAAACAAAAATTGTTTAGCATTTCCCACATTGTATGATGCACTATTTTGTTCATGTTTTTGTTCATACACAGTTTTGTTAATTATCATCATCAGTCCCATGATCTAGAAGATTGTTGAGGCACCGTTATTGCAGTTTGTAGTACCGGCTCGCACCATACAACAACAGTGCGTCTTGGGCCGCTACACACCTGACAGAGCCCATCTCTCTCCAGGTGGAAGTTCATTATAGCTGTGTCTAAATTTCATACAACAAAACTGATACTGTTTGCAGCTACGGCGAAGGGCACCAATCTCAAAAAGTTCAGCCGTGTGAACTAGACCATGAAATATGACACGTGTTTAAGCATAGTACTATTCATATAACCGATGTTCATTCCAGGATAATCGGACGGAAGAAAACACACAGAACGAACTAATTAACCAATGCAAATGGAAAAAAACAACACATTTTCATGAACACAAGTGTAAGTTGTCGACTAGTGTGAATTCCCAGCAAATCCATGGTCTTGCGGCATCTAGAATGAACTAAAATAGAAGTGCCATGTAGACCCGCAGCCAGTTATGCACCATCTTTGCTGCCAGTTGAAACATATTCCTTGTTAATTATATTTGGTTTAAATATCTGTTTAAAAAAAATCAGTTTAAATTTAGACATCATTTTTCAAACATCAGGGCTCCTAAAACATAAGATCAAATCAGTCAAACATCAGGGCTCCTAAAACATAAGATCAAGTCAGTCAAACATCAGGGCTCCTAAAACATTAGATCAAATCAGTCAAACATCAGGGCTCCTAAAACATAAGATTAAATCAGTCAAACATCAGAGCTCCTAAAACATAAGATTAAATCAGTCAAACATCAGGGCTCCTAAAACATAAGATTAAATCAGTCAAACATCAGGGCTCCTAAAACATTAGATCAAATCAGTCAAACATCAGGGCTCCTAAAACATAAGATTAAATCAATCAAACATCAGGGCTCCTAAAACATAAGATTAAATCAGTCAAACATCAGGGCTCCTAAAACATAAGATTAAATCAGTCAAACATCAGGGTCCTAAAACATAAGATTAAATCAATCAAACATCAGGGCTCCTAAAACATAAGATTAAATCAGTTAAACATCAGGGCTCCTAAAACATAAGATTAAATCAGTCAAACATCAGGGCTCCTAAAACATAAGATTAAATCAGTCAAACATCAGGGCTCCTAAAACATAAGATCAAATCAGTCAAACATCAGGGCTCTTAAAACATAAGATTAAATCAGTCAAACATCAGGGCTCCTAAAACATAAGATTAAATCAGTCAAACATCAGGGCTTCTAAAACATAAGATCAAATCAGTCAAACAGGGCTCCTAAAACATAAGATTAAATCAGTCAAACATCAGGGCTCCTAAAACATAAGATTAAATCAGTCAAACATCAGGGCTCCTAAAACATAAGATCAAATTAGTCAAACATCAGGGCTCCTAAAACATAAGATTAAATCAGTCGAACATCAGGGCTCCTAAAACATAAGATCAAATCAGTCAAACATCAGGGCTCCTAAAACATAAGATCAAATCAGTCAATGTTCAGCTTCCTGATAGTCTGACTTGCAGAAATCAACTGTTAATTGTAGACACCTTTTATAAGTTTTTATGTTTTATAGTTAAACTTATAGTTACATAAAAAGATCTGTAAATTTATGGGAAGTGTTCCAACACACACACATGAAAACAACATAAAACACATACAGCCGTGCATATTTTAAATGTACAGTTTTTTCCCTCTCTAGTACCGTTTATATTGGTCTAGTCTATGAATTTTCATCTTTTATGAGTTGACGTAAGGGGACTCAGTGTTCTCGAAGTAAGGTGTCTGCCTCATGTGCTGGAATTGCAGTGGTGACCAGGATTGTTTTTACATAGATCTTCTAGTAAAAATTTCCCTGATCTTTGGGTAGTGAGACTAGACTCTCAATGTTCAGTGTCGAGCACGTTAAAAATTCCTTGGCACTTGGAAATCGAAAAGAGTAGACTTAACGACCGCTGCCTGGACAACATTTTAATTAAAAATCGGGATCAAGATGCTGAGCAGCGCATGAGCTGCAGTGGTCAGCGACCCATAGCGGACTGCTAGTGTCAGGGCCAGCGAACCATAGCTGCCATGACCCTTCTACACCTCCACGTGGTGATCCTGGATAACAGGCTGCAGAAGGGCAGACTGGCTAAGGAGAAGGGATCAAAGAGGGAATGCTAACACGGTACTCAAAAAATGCTTGCTGAAGTTGGATGTGTTGGACCGAAAGGTGCAAATATCGCAGCCAAGCTGTAAACTACAACACAACGCATTCCGTTCTCTGAACTACATTCTGCTACTTACCCTTTCAGGGTTTGGTAGTGGGAGATTGAGAACGAACGAAGAAGAAAAAGAAAAAAAATTAAAAATCTACCTAAGTTATTTGTACCTTTTCACAGGTAGTTAGTTAAGAGTAGGAATAGATGGCGCCTAACTGGCTGCGGATCTACTTAGCCCTAGTATTTGAGTCTATTAAAACCATCCTCCAAAAAACTGATTGTGTTCAGACTCTGTAGAGCCTTCTCAACCAGTATAAAGACATTACATGGAAGTTAAGACATGTATGCAATTGCACAAATAAGATGTAATCCTTACACTATTTGTTATGGGAAAAAAACATGAAAAAAAAACTAGTAAAAGTTGATTAAGGTTGAGCTTAATCAAAATTTTTTTAAATGGGTATGGTCAGATACCGCACCGAGACGAGAACACAAACAAAACCTACGTTACGACCAATAGGCCTTCATCAGGGACAACAACACTGAACTAACAAATCAACATATAAGAAAAAAAGAAAAAAAAGGGTCAACTCATCTGTTTCAGGTAGGAGATGCTTTCTGTCTAAGCGACCGGTTGTGCCAAGTACTCGATAGAAACTGAAATAGGAGCGGTCAAACAAAAAGTGGCGGAATATGCCTGATAAGCCAAGCGTGGCCAAATAGTGGTCCAGATAGGAGAACAATGAGAAGGCAATATAAGCCGGGAGGGCGTGATATTGATATAAGAGAGGGGGGAAGAGAACTGATGGAAGAATGGGGGGGGGGGGGGTGGAAGACAAATAGATGGGGGCCAGTGTGAGGGTTTAAGAAAAAGTATGGAAGATATTAATACCATGTGGTTGGAGACAGCCCATACTCGAGATAAGTCTGTTGAAAATATAGTTTCTCAGTATGTTAGTATCATTCTGAAGACTGTTAAAAATATAGAATCTCTGTATGTTATTATCATTCTGAAGACTGTTAAAAATATAGTATCTCGGTATGTTATTATCATTCTGAAGACTGTTAAAAATATAGTATCTCGGTATGTTATTATCATTCTGAAGACTGTTAAAAATATAGTATCTCGGTATATTATTATCATTCTGAAGACTGTTAAAAATATAGTATCTCGGTATGTTATTATCATTCTGAAGACTGTTAAAAATATAGTGTCTCAGTATATTGTGGTCATTCTGAAGTCTGAAGACTACCACTTGTTCACTTCAGTTAAACAAGTCATGCTGTATTATCATTGTTTTGGTGGCCTGGATGCTCTGCAGCATCCTGAAACCTGTATCTGCTCTTCTTTAACATTGTAACCTCATCATAAGTTACACTTGTATTTGGTTGCAGTAGTTATCCATTTTTCTTTGTAAATCAGGCTGCCTCATAATTTCCATGGATGTTGCAATGAGAGGAAATCCACTTTATCACAATTCTTTCCGAACTTACGAATGACATAGTCTATAGAGCATTTCTCTTAGGACGTTTAGGTCTGTAGTTTTTTTTAAACGCACTAAACAGAAGATTTCTCAGCAAAAGAGAAATAAGCAGGAAAACAAAGATGGATGTATATCACTCGACCTATGTGCCTGTCCTGACATATGGATGTGAGTCATAGGCAATGACCACAGCCCAAGAGAGGCAACTACAAATTTTTGAAATGAGGTACCTAAGAAAAGTGGTCCAGGTGATGAAAAGGGAAAAGATCAATAGCCAAAAGATATGTAGCAGTCTCAAAGCCCAACCCCTGTAGACGCAAGTGAAGCAGTCCCAACTGCAGTGGTTTGGCCATGTCTGTAAAATGGAAGAAGATCGGATACCAAGGCGGTTGTGGGAGGCAAAAAGTCAATGACACAGATCCCCAGTATGCCCCAAAGTACGCTGGAAAGACAACATATGATAGTCCCTAGGTAACCTGGGCTGCATTGAAAAGAGGCCACGAGAAAGACCGGTGGATAGAATAGTATGTCGTTTTCTCTGGCAAACCATACAGTATAAAGACGTTAAATTAAGTTAAGTTAGATATTTAGTTCATCCAAATATAATGTAATAATATAATAATATTCTGTTTTATTGAATACTGACCTTATTTATTTTACTAAATCTCTGTGTTCACAGGTTCATTACAGATTTGTAACCAATGGTACACTTGGTTTTGATTCTGCCTTTGTCAGCTTTGTTTTTAAAAATGTCGATTCCCTAAGTATAACACAGACGTTTTCTGCCACATTTTCCACGGTTAGTTCCAGTGAATTGTTGTTTTTTGTCATTTCTATATATATTTGTACATGTTTATGCTAATAAATTGTCTTCTCTGTGTTTCAGCTCCTATGGAGCATAGACTTTCAACTATCTTTCAAGACCGTCTTGGCATGGACATCTCACTCTACTTCTTTCCATACCTTCTTTGTCTTATTTATTTGTGTTTTATTTTGTCTATCCAATATGTATTGTGATTTTGCTCTTCATTGTTTTTACTTCTCATTCTGTGTTTGTTTTCATTCTCCCGCTACCAAACCCGGAGTAGGACTTTGCAAGTAGCTGGATGTAGTCCAGAGAACGGAATGCGTTGTGTCGCAAGGTTACAGATTGACTGTGATATTTACACCGTCTGGTCTGACACATCCGTCTGCCACGGCGATTTTGCTCTATTTCTTTAGCCTTGTGAATTCCGAAGTGAGGACTGTTTGTCCTACTAGCTGATTGATTTCTCATTGTATCCAACTAATTCTCATTCTTAGATGTTGTTCCACTTTGGTATTTGCCATGTTCTGATAAAAAAACAACAACTATTTCTACTGTGCTTTAACACCATAAAGAAAAGTAATTCAGAATGTACCCATGGTCAATCCCAAGGAGGAAAAAATATGAATCATGGAACCTGCCAAGTCTGTCAAAATAGGCACCTGAAGAGGGTTGTGAATGTAGCTAGTAATCTCATCATGCAAAACAAATTGCTACGGAAACCACAATTAGAAGTATGTATTAAGTGATTTGATACAGGTATCCTATCAGAGAACCAGCCTGAAGTCATGACTATGTTTCATTAGGCAAATGGCAAAAGAACAGTTGGCCGACCACAGTTGAGGTCTGACATCTTTGTAAGACGACGCTGCAGAACTATTGAAGTGGAGATGTACCCTGAAGAGCCACCTCAGACTGGGCGAAAAGAAGCTCTTGCAACATGGAGAAAACAATGCTGTAAAGAAAAGAAAACTAAAAAACTAAATATAGTTACCACTTCAACTTCGCATCATCCTATAGTCAGTCATGACTGGAAGTGGCTATTACTGACGTTCGTCCATCACATGTGATGGACCACTCTTTTTTGTTCAGCCGTGTGGACAATCTTTTCTCTTGCTGTGTCCTCTGAAATGGGTGACTTGTGCTGTGATTTGGATTAAAGTGAGGAAGAAACTGCACCATTTGTCAACCCCACTCTCTGTCCTGAGCTACCTTTGGCCAGTGGCAAGACATTATCGAGACGACTGGAGATAGTACAGGAACAGATATTATTTCTCAAGGCTTTCTCCCAAAGTGAGCGCATAAGCTGCAGTGGTCAGCGACCCATAGCTGACTGCTAGCATCAGGGCCATCGAACCACAACCGCCAAGACCCTTCTACACCTCCACCCGGTGTTCCTGGATAACAGGCCGCAGCAGGGCATACTGGCTAAGGAGAAGGGATCAAAGAGGGAATGCTAACCCGGTACGAAAATAATGCTTGCTGAAGTCGGATGTGTTGGACTGAAAGGTACAATTATCACAGTTAAGCTGTAAACTACGACACAATGCATTCCGTTCTCTGGACTACATTCTGCTACTTAAACCCTTTCAGGGTTTGGTAGCGGGAGATTGAGAACGAATGAAGCCAAGCCACTCCCAAAGTCTTTCCCGTAAACAGGTATCCCACATGGAAGTGGAGAGGGATGGCATCTATCACTGTGTGTCTTGCCTTTTCCATAACCGCAAGAGTTCGTAGGGACATCACTCAGCGTGTGAGTGATGTATTGGGCATCTCTCCTGGGCGACGTGCTTTAGTCCAATCTAGTCCTGTGTGTTGACATGTATTTCACAGTCACACCAAAACCGACACTGTCTACAGCGAAGGGCGCCAATCTTGTGAAGTTCAGCCATGTGCACTAGACCGAGAAAATATGACGTAGGTTTAAGCGGAGTGCTAATTCATATTATAGGCTTCATAAGAAGCAAATAACGGGATTAGATGTTAACACTTTTGAAACTAGACATGCCTCTCAATTAATCACAGCTAACACATAGAAAGGAAAGTACAATGTTTTGTAGAACGTACCTGGAAAGATTTTGTGCCCTAGGCAAAGACATTAGCACTGGCAAGTAGAGAATAAAACAATTAAACTTTAAAACTGATTAATTTCATCATTGGTCGTCGACATTATACTTCTTCTTCTTCTTCTTCTTTGTTCGTTCTCAATCTCCCGCTGCCAAACCATGAAAGGGCTTAAGTAGCAGAATGTAGTCCAGAGAACGGAATGCGTTGTGTCGTAGTTTACAGCTTGGCTGCGATATTTGCACCTTTCGGTCCAACACATCCGCCTTCAGCAAGCATTTTTTGAGTACCGGGTTAGCATTCCCTCTTTGATCCCTTCTCCTTAGCCAGTCTGCTCTGCTGCAGCCTGTTATCCAGGATCACTGTGTGGAGGTGTAGAAGGGTCTTGGCCGCTATGGTTCGCTGGCCCTGACGCTAGCAGTCAGCTATGGGTCGCTGACCGCTGCAGCTCATGTGCTGCTCAGCATCTTGATCCCTATCAATGGGTCTGATTTGCAATTGTCCATCACAAATCTAAGATCAAGTTGCAAGCTCAGGATCAACAAATCATTCACACTTCTCAGAAGCAGAACTGGATAAAATGTTTTTCATCATTGCTGCGACATTATACAATTTAAGAAGTTTGTATGTAAGACAAATCAACAAATGACACGAGGAACAATGAAACCAGTGAAATATTTGTAGAAAAAGTCAATAAAACTAACAAAAGCTATCAAAATTTAGCATCCATCAAATTGATTCAGTCAAAACCGTTCAGTTCTGTGTAGGAGAACTTGTTTTCAGCAAATACATGCCAAGTCATTTTATCCAGCTCTCTCAAAATTAAATCTTCTTCTTTGTTGTCCACTCTACAATAATCATTTCTGGAAGGGGGAGTCAAAAGTCACCTTAATATTGTTTTATTAAAAAAATATGCCATATTAAGGTTATTTGTTTTACATTCATCCTTGTATTTCTCTTAAAAACTTGACATTCTGTGGTCAGGTTTCTCTCTCCACAATACAAATTATCCTTTAGCTGGGTCAGAAAGGAATAAGTTGTCACTCTGTTCCTCTCTTGATTAAATTGATGTTAGAGATCAAGATTCTGAGCAGCGCATGAGCTGCAGCGGTCAGTGACCCATAGCTGACTGCTAACGTCAGGGTCAGTGAACCACAGCTGCCAAGACCCTTCTACACCTCCATGCGGTGATCCTGGATAACAGGCTGCAACAGAGCAGAAGAAGGGATCGAAGAGGGAATGCTAACCCAGTACTAAAAAAATGCTTGCTGAAGTCAGATGTGTTGGACCGAAAGGTGCAAATATCACAGCCAAGCTGTAAACTACGACACAACGCATTCCGTTGTTCATTCTGCTACTTAGGCCACTGTCAGGGTTTGGTAGCGGGAGATTGAGAACAAACGAAGCCAAGCCAAATTGATGTTAAGATCAGAGAAAAATAGAAAAATTTTTCAGCAAATGAACATTCTGGTAACTTTCACCACTCTCCCTTTATTGAGACCTTAGGAGCTTGTAGCTACATTTTTTCCACCTTGCAGGAAGCATGTGCTATGGTTTCTGTAGCACTGAAGCACCGTAGCATATGTTGAGGTTGCTAAGTCAGTGTAAAACTCTTTCTGGTCGTCTTTTTTTAATACATAGAAAATCAATAATTAAAGTAATGTCAAGAACAAAGAATTTGAGAGCAATCTTGGTTTTAGCAATAGCATAATGAGCGAGAATAGCAACTTTGATTATTCTTATCATTCTTCCCCACTGTAGTCAGACTCCTTATAGGAAGCCTGTGTTCAAGAATTATGTGCTCTTGTCATTGTGGTTTCTGTAACATATTACTTTACACGATGAGGTTGCCATTTACAAGATAGGGATGCCATTTACAAGATGAGGTTGAAATTTGAAATATAAAGTTGCTATTTACAAAATGCGGTTGATGTTTACAAGATGGGGTTGATTTTTACAAGATGAGGCTGTTATTTAGAAAATAAGGTTGTCATTTACAAGATAATGATACTATTTACAAGATTAGGCTGACATTTACAATATAGCGTTTCTATTTACAAGATTAGGTTGACATTTACAAGATAGGGTTGCTATTTACAAGATTAGGTTGACATTTGAAAGATGAGGTTGAAAGACGAGGTTGCCATTTAGAAGATGAGGTTGACATGTACAGAATAAGGAATCAAAGGTCCTATTCTTTCATCCTGTTGTAAGATGCCACATGATTTACAATGGGAAGATATGATGGCTTTGGTCATTAAATTGGTCAATATTTCAGAGATCTGAATTTCTAGTGTTGATGTTAACTTTCAGGTCTCATCACTAACTAATGAAACGATACATCGCAGTGGAAATCCAGGTTATCAAGTCGGTAAGCCAGTCTTAGCTGGTGAACTCAATATTACAACTCAGGGAACAACTACAGAGTATCCTTTTTGTTGTCTGTAGTGCATTCATAAAATCTTATTTTAATAAATACAATTATTTGGGCTGGATTTTGTAAACGCATACATAGAATGTTATTTGTTTATTTCAATTGTTGTGCTGCTTGAATGGCATGAGTTGGAAATTTATGTGGGAAACATATTCCGCTCCTAATTTTCTGTAGTCTGAACTTAAATGTAAATTGCTTTTTTTTTTGTTTTTTGTTTTAAAATGTTAATGTTTCTTGGAAGCAAGACATTTTTACAAACTCAAGTAATAAGTATATTTAGATAGTTAAAAAAGGTTTCTGCAACCAGATGATATGAGAACCTTGAAGTCTAACCTCTCCAGACCCAAGTGGGATAGTAACAGCTTTCATAGGAGACCAACTGCCACAAGAAACATTGAATGTGTGAATGCGCACATTTCTGCGCAGTAATTAATATATGTTCACCTGAGAGGTCCCAGGGGAAAACAGAATAGGACCACTGTTTTTTTCCATGTATGTTGTATGAGGGGACTAAAGGAAGTTGTGCACGGGGCTAGCAATTTCACTATGTTAAGACCGCAATAAGAATTACTGGAATCAGACTTGTTAGAACAAAATCATCTTCCACATGTGTGGGAAATAACACAACAATGCCCAATCTTTTACCCAGTAAAGGAGTAAAAACCACTTATACTGAGAACTTTTTTTTTGGAAAGTAATGCACCACATTGTTTTTCTCAGAAGCTGCTTATTCAAAAGGCATGAAATTCCTAAACAATATACATAGATATGTCATGTAAACATCTGTATTATTCAACATAATCCCCATAAAATTGTACAGCTTTATGGCAGCTCGAAACAAGTGCATGTATTCCTAGCCCGTACCAGATTTTGTCTTGATCATATAGCCATATCTTCAAGCATTGTCCCACGGAATGCATCTTTGAATGTTACCAAACAGATGAAAATCAGAGGGTGCCAAATCGGGACTATAGGGTGGATGGGGTAGTACAGTTCAACCCAATTTAGTGATTGCTCCCGTATTGCCAGACTTGTGTGAAGTGAAGGAGAAGCAGGTCTACTGATTTCTTGTGCGGCAGAACTCTGTGGAAACGTCAATTAAGTTTTTTCAATGTCTTAATGTAAGCTTGCAAATTGATTGTCTTTCCTCTTGGAATCACATCCACGAGAATCACACCTTGTGTCACAAAAGACAGGGATCATGACCTTTCCAGCTGAAGGAATTGTGTTGAATTGTTTTCTTCTCGGTGATTGCGGGTGATACCCCACTCCATGGACTGTCTTTTTTGTCTCAGGTTCAAAATAATGTGCCCATGTTTCATCACCTGTAACGATATTAGCCAAAAAGTTCTCTTCATCAGCATTGAAATGCTCCAACAACTCAGAAGAAATTGCTTTCCTTTGAAATCGGTGGTCATTTGTGAGACTTCAAAGAATCCATCTTGCGCAAACCTTAGAAAATCCTAGAGTTTTTATAATTGCATTTGCACTAATAATAATAGCTGTCCATCATCCTTGTCACAGATTTCCCTGTTGGGTGTGGGTGCGCATATGGCTGAACAGGCCAATGCGAGCACGAAAACATCTGCTACATATCGGGCACACGAGGTTTGTAGAAGGGGATGGTGTTCCCGCTGCTCGGGATTTCCGCGTCTCGCGTCTGTTCTGGGCTTTCACAACACGGTCATCTTCACCGGCAGCTACACCCGATTTGACTGCACTTCTCCAGTCAGATCTGTTTTTCGCAAGACATTCCCAGGTGTTGAAGTCTATCTGGCAACTTTTTAGTGAGTCCTTCAGACCGTCTTTAAAACGTTTCTTTGGGCGCCCTCTCTCGCGCCATCCGTCTCTCAGCTCGCCGTAGAGACGCTTCTTTGGGAGCCGCTCGTCTGACATACGGACGAGGTGTCCGGCCCATCCTAGTCGTGCTTTTTCTAGCAGTGCATGTATGCTGGGCATGTTAGCCCTCGAGAGAACCTCGATGTCAGTGACACGATCTTGCCATCGGATGTGGAATATTCGCCTCAGGCAACCTGTGTGGAAGTGGTTTAACCTCCTTGCATGTCCAGAGTATACAGTCCAGCTTTCGCAAGCGTATAGTAGGGTTGGAATGATGGTTGCACGGTAGACTTTGAGTTTGGTCTTGACGCTGATGCCACGACGTGCCCAGACCATCGAGCGCATTCTACCAAAGGCTGTGCTGGCCTTTGCTATTCTGCTTGCCACCTCATCGTCTAGGCTGACAGATCTCGACAGCGTGCTGCCCAGATATGTGAATTTGTCTACGGCATTCAACGTCTGCCCGCTGACTGTAGTCTCTGGTTTTGTGTACGGCATGCCTGGTGCTGGTTGGTACATGACCTCTGTTTTTTTGGCATTTATGGTCAGGCCAAAATTTTCGCTTGCGGCAGAGAACTGGTCCATTCCAACCTGCATGTTCAGTTCTGAGTTGCTCATTAGAGCGCAGTCGTCAGCAAATACAAGTTCCCTGATTATGTCGCCAGCCACTTTGGTTTTGGCCTTCATTCTTCTGGAATTGAGTAACTTGCCATCTGTGCGGTACTTTATGGGTATTCCAAGCTCCAATGATCTGAAGGCGTCTGTCATCGTGGCCGCGAACATCATGCTGAACAAAGTCGGGGCGAGTACACGCTAGGGTTGGCACAGACCATACAGCATTTGCACTACTAGTAAGAATAATGCCCTCAGTGCATTTCAACATTTCTGCGTTGGTGGCTGTGACAGGACGTCTACTGCGCAGCCGATCAAGCAGCTCCGTATCTACACTTCCTGATTCTTTGATTCTCTAAACCCAGCGACTAACTGTACTCCTGTTGACTACAACACTTCCGTACACATCCCATAGATGCTTGTGAATGTTCACAACCGTTTCCTTCTCAGCAACAAGAAATTCTATCACAATTCGCTGCTTATAACGCAAGTTGCTAACATGCTCCATTTCAACGATTTAATTATTATTTGACCGATTGCAGTGCAATTTGGTACACACAATCGACACATGCCATATTTGGAGTGTGTAAAATTCCATGCTTCTATTTTCATTATTAGCTGAGAAAAACGATGTGCTGCATTACTTTCTGAACGCCTCTCGTACAATGGCAAGAGATTCCAACCCAATAATACTAAAGACAGCTGTCCTAACACTATCGTACATGCATCTACAGATGGCTCTACTTTCAAAGCCACAATAAATGCTGGACTTGGAGCCTTTAATAAAGTGCCCAAATGTCGATACATTTGAACTATATGAACCATTTGAAGAATACTATAATAACCACCAAGCAGAATTCACAGCAATAAACACCACCACCCAAGTAATATTCAAAAAGTTCTAGCAAGGAAAGCAAAAATCATCCGATATTATAGTTTTTACTGATTCAAGAATAGCGCTACAAGCACTAGAAGATTACCTACAAGCTAACAACAAAGAAGTCACAAAGCTCAAAGCTGACTGAAACGATTGATAAGATTCAAACAACACACAGCATCACAGTCACCATCCAATGGATTTCAGGACATATAGACATAAATGCATTATTTATTCCTACATTGTGTTACCAATGTCAATCTTAGTCTTTACTAGAAACACATAAGAGTAAGATCCAGAGCTGTGAGATGTGTTGTGTGAGAAGTGCAGCCGGAAAGACAATCTGTGACCGAATCCGCAACACCACACTGAGTCAGACTGTGGGGACAAACCCAGTTAGTGGCTACATTGAAGAACAACAAATCAAGTTGTTTGATCATTTAGTCAGAATGCGTTATGACCAGCCTGTAGCTAGAGCATATCATATGCAAGTTTCCGGTCCACGACCAAGGGGCAGACCTGGATGTTGGTGGATCGAGGGTGTCTCTGAGACTCTCAGGAAGTTACACCTAATGACAGTACAAGCCTCCCATTTGGCGATAACAAGAAATCTGTGCATCCCACCTCTCTGTGACGCCATATGGCAAGAGCAGTAGGACAGAAGAAGAAGAAGAAATAGATATACCAGGCAATGAGAAAGCATCCAGACTAACAAAACTAGGACCAAACTTGCTTCAAATAAACACACCAGCCAATATATAGACAACAAAACAAATACTTCAAAATAATTTTAAAGAGGAATGGCTGAACCAATGGGTGGAAGGGTCTACTGGATGTGTCATGTATAAAGAAATGGCACTTCCAAATAAAATTGACATCAACAAACTGAGCAACAGGGAGCAGAGCATAATCTTCCAACTTAGGACAGAATACATCGGACTTAGCAAGTATTTAAACAAGTTTACCCTGCACACAAACCTAATTGTCGCAACTGCACTCACCCACATGAGACAGTGCAACATGTACTGCTCGCTTGCCCCGGACTCTGCACAGACAGAGAAAGTTATTGCAGGGCACCTAACAATCACTAATGCATTAAACAGCTCCACTCACCAGATACAAAACACTTGCAAATTCTCCAACTTGACATTGACAAGAGCGAACAGCTCAGCAGACCTAGTTAATCATCAACTACTGGAATCAGGCATTTCAAAAAGCAGATAACGGCAGCCAAATGCAGTGTTGAACATATGATACAACAAATGGAGCAACAGGGAAAGTTAAGTTATCTAGTATGTTAGTATGTGTACAACTATTTTCAAGGAATATGGCAATGGGGTTTCAGTCTGATAGAGAAAGAAACAGAATATCAAAATCTAACCATGAACAAAGAAAGAGCAGATAGCAGAATTGTATGTAAAGGAAGAGGAGTTGGTAGAGTTGAATGGGAGGATGTTGTTATAGATTCTGTGAAGCTCTTGCTCTTTGACCTCATGTCATGCAGTGATATCCACTACATGTCGATAAAGATCTGTCTGCTTTTAAGGCCACCATTAAAGCGGGATATGGAGTCTACAAAGATTTTGAACATCTGATGAGCTGTTTGATGCCTGTGGGGAGATATGTTCAAACTATGAGGCAGAAATAACAGCACTGGAAGTAGCTCTGTACCACTTGAGGACTGTATTTGATGCTTTCCCATCAAACGTCAAAAGCATCGTAATCTCTACAGACTCATTATCTGCCCTTCAAACTCAGGAAGATTGTGGTCACTGTAAGGCTGAACTTACCTAAATATCCCTAGATGCCATCCAACTTATTACATCCCATGAAGTCAGAATAGTTATGGATTCCTGGTCACACAAATACACCTGACAATGACATGGCGCCGGTCATTGTGAATTTGTGTAGTTGCACAATCACTCTAATGACATCTATCCACCTGCCTCGTGGCTGTATTCTTACCCTGTAGCCATATCTACCAGTGTTGTAAGTAATCAATGTAAGTTGATGAGTGTGCTTTCTCATGAGGTGACCGAACCAGTGTATTTTTTGCCTAGAAATGTACTCTGCACAAGATGTAATGCTGACAATAATTTTGAATGTTTTAATTTCACAGTCTGTCTTCCCTGGTAACACTGATAACCCTCCTCAAAAACTTCATTTTACCTGTCAGATTCTGCTCTCACATGTTTTGGACAGGGATCATTTTTGGTACTGGTAGCACAGACAGTATAAATATACTATTTAAATTCTGTTGCCTTGTTGCCAAACCAATGCTCGGGTATCTAAGCAGTGTAACCTGCCAAGTATGCTCGAATCAATTTATCAAATCAATTTTTCTTCAAATATAGTATTTAAGGAAGAAGCATTTTCTAACACCCGCCATTAACAGCTTGTCATTTTGTGTAGTGGGAAAGACGAGGTATCAGAGGTGTATGAAAGAAAGGCTGAAAGTTACTAGTTGTATGGGAAACAGGTTTACTTATTTACGTAATGGTGTGCTTATCCATATAAAGTGAGAGTTATTCTTCTTCTGCACCCGGTATGTGTAAAGGCCCTTTTTTTTTATTATACTTGCAATCAAACGTGTAGACAAACAGGTGATAGCCATTTGTGTCTGTATGATAGAGGGGCCATCTCGATTTGGCTTTCATGCAGGTCACTACTTGGTAGAAATTTGACTTGGCTTGGCTTCGTTCGTTCTCAATCTCCCGCTACCAAACTCTGAAAGGACTTAAGTAGCAGAATGTAGTCCAAATAACGGAATGCGTTGTGTCATAGTTTACAGCTTGACTGTGATATTTGCACCTTTCGGTTCAACACATCTGACTTCAGCAAGCATTTTTTGAGTACCGGGTTAGCATTCCCTATTCGATCCCTTCTCCATAGCCAGTCTGCCCTGCTGCAGCCTGTTATCCAGGATCATTGCTGGGAGGTGTAGAAGGGTCTTGGCAGCTCTGGTTCGCTGGCCCCCGACGCTAGCAGTCATCTATGGGTCGCTGACCACTGCAGCTCATACGCTGCTCTGGTAGGAATTTCATTACCGTTATAATTATGACTCAGGTAGTGGCTAACATCCTGCTCTTTTCAATTTTCTACTGCTAAGAGTTATTTTACATGCACAAAGTGTAAACGGGACCTCAAAAGCTATCGTCCATCTTCGGTAGGACTAGGCACCGACCTGACTTTGCTATGAGACCAGGGAATGCATGCAACCTGCAGGATTCAAACACATACCATTTATCATGTTCGTTCATTTCTTGAGAGATAAGCGAATTATCTCTCAGTTGTAGCTGGAACATAGAGCTGAAATGGTTGCTCTTCATTGATTCTTATTTTATGCCATCGTATTGAAACTACCGCAGCTCTAGTTTCCTTTTGTACTGTTCCTCGTCATGTCGTTTCATATTCAGTTTCAAAGTTTGGTTATACTGTTAAATAGTCCTTAACTGGAAATCTTCAGAGAGAAAATATACCAAAATCGAGGTCAACAGCTGGCTTTGATAAGGCCTACAATCAATGGAAATTGCGTTGAAGATACAGGCAAACCAAGAGAACCAGTACTTTTTGGTCAGGACATGCGTACAGGATGCTTCATAGAGTAAGTCATATTATTGAAGATATAGTATAATGTATCCTTGTTTTCTGGTTACATTGACTAGTACTTCTTTATGAAATGTATGTAAAATAAAGGAAGCTGAACCATTACAAACTCTTTCAAATGAAAGTTCTTGATGGTTGATCTTTAGCATGCCTAGCATTGGGTAAGTCTTTTCTTCTTTATGTTATTTCATTGTATGTTTATCCTGTTTGTTACATGAGCTGAGCTCAGTCTTCTACCCTATCCAGGTGTGTTCCACGTTGTATTGTGAAATTTTTTTTGTATCCAATCTATTCTCACTTCTTTTCTATACATATTCAACAATTAATTTTTTTGAGCAACCATTAAATGTGTAATATTCTCGGACTAACTGACATAATTGCCATATGTATATATATCTCTTCTCTTTGTTGCACCTCATCTACCCTTTGAGGTGTAGGGTTCTTGTTTCTATATACTTGCAATCAAGTGTGCAGACAAAAACGTGATTGGCCAGACACATGTGTATATATATAGTATATAAAGTGCCCTGTCAGTTGGCATTGGCGTGGCAATCATGAATCTCCAGTTCCTCTTATCGTGTGTGTTGTTTATCAGTTCCACCATTGATAATCTCCCAAGCCATTCTTTCAAGGTGCCCAATATTTTCTCTCTTTGCTTCCCTCTGTCTCTCTTCCCTGCGATTCTGAACGTTGTTACCCTGTGTTTAAACCCTCCTCATCTTATGACATGCCCGAAAAAGGTTGACTGCCTTGTCCTGATTTTTGTCATAAGCTGTCTTTGGGTCTGTTTCTCTTTAAGTACAACGTTATTCGCTCTCTTTGCAGTCCAAGGAATTATCTACATTCTTCTGTAAGCCCACATTTCCATTGCCTCCAATTATTCCTGTACTTGCCTGATGATTGTCTATATGTCAGTACTGAATCCATGTAGCATCCAAGAACTCTCTTCCTTAATTCCAGTGACAGTATTTTGTTACACTTGATTCCCCTCATACTTTGAAACATTGCTTTTGCCTTGACTATTCTATTCTATTCTTTATTTCATAAATCCATCTCCCATCAGATCTTCTGTGGGTGCCCAAGTATTGAAATGGGTGTGCTTGTCTTAGTTTTGTCTCATTCGCAGAGACACAACATTGTGGTGATTTGTGTTTCTTAGCTACTACGAATATTTCTTAATTCTGTTGATTTGAGTTGAGGCCTTTATTATTACTTTGAAGAACTACCATGTTGACTGTTTCTTGTAATTTTACAGCTACTCTGCTCCAATTTATTCAGTGTTCTTATTTCTTGAATTTTGTTTGACAAAACAAAGTCCTAATTGCATTATGCTGAAAGTTCTTACAACTTTCCATGCTGTAACTTGTATTTATTTATGTGTTCCCCCGAAATTGTCAGGGGCAGCATTTATTTTTAGTGTTTGGCTGGCAGAATTCCCTTGTCTCTTTCTTGCAGCAAGTTGCTTTCATCATCAAGGATGATAGTCCCAATCTGAAGTGCCTCAAAGTTCACTTTTTCTGTTGTTTGGTGTATATGTTTTCCCTATGTTCACACCTCATAGCCACCTGGAATAACCACACCCCACATTGCCCAACAAGCGATGGAGCGAAAAACATTGAAGATCTCCATTCGAGACTAAATCTGCAACACAGAAATCAGAGGTCAAACTTCCTTCACTGTCATCATAGATGTGGTGTTGTTACGAAAATAAAAATGGGCCGGCCATATGGTACCTAATCCGGATAACAGATGGGCACATAGAGTGACATCGTTACAACTTTAGACGCCCTCACGGGTGATCGAGGTTGAGGGGGAGAGATGGCTTGAAGAAGACCCTGGGCCCAACATGACACACCAAGGAAAAAGAACGAAATGAGTTTACTCAACATTTGGCTACCTGGCATCAGACACACATTGAATACCAGGATTTTGAGATTTTAGAGGTGTTTATGTTTTATAGGTGATAATACTTTTGCTTTTGCAGTCATTGCTGCTATTAGTCTGCTTTGTTTACAGTTTATTGACCTCAAAGTGTCCCCATTTCCTTACTTATCAATTCAGTTGTCTGTCCATTTGTGGAGTTCATGGGGAGTTTATGTCGTCGTTATTGGGGCTAGCATGTTATGTCAGTTATTGTAAGCCTGTGTTATTGAATGATTACTATTATATCATTTATGCATCTTCTGCACAGTCTCCCGTAAGCCCTGTAGCCAGAACGTTATGTGTTAAAAGGGAACAGTGGAAGCTGATTAGGCTCATCCACATGAGATGACCGAACAAACTTCTTTTCTGTCAAGAAATGTATTCAGCATATGGGGTAGTTTCCACCATATTTCTAATGATTTTATTCTTCATTTCATCTCTCCTGGTGACATTGATACCTATCTTAGACATTTCATTTCACAAGTTGTTTTCCCCTCTTGGGCCTTGGATAAGGACTGTCTATCAGTTGTTGTTTAGTTGTCCAGCTGATGTTTGGGTGTTTAAGATATGGTAACAGCATTTAAAGCACAATGGATGCTCTACAACTTCTTCTTCTTCCTTGTCCTATTGCTATTACCAAATGGTGTCGCAGAGAGGCAGGATGCGTAAAATTCTTGTTATCGACAAGTGGAACGCTTGTGCTGTCGTTAGGTGTAACTTCCTGAGAGTGTCAGAGACACCCTCGATCCATTGACGTCGAGGTCTGTCACTTGCTCGTGGACCGGAAACCTCCATATGATATATTCTTGATGTAACCTGGTCATGATCCATTCTGACTAAATGACCAAACCACTTGATTTGTTGAGAGTCAATGTAGGTTAACTGGGTTTGTCCCCACTATCTGCGTCAGCATGGTGTTGCGGATTCGGTCATGGATTGTCTTTCCAGCTGCACTTCTCACACAGCACATGTCACAGCTCTGGATCTTATTCTTATGCGTTTCTAGTAAAGACCAAGAGTAACATTAGTAACACGATTTAAGAATAAATAGTGTATTTATCAGCCCTCTCTTAGTTGAAAGAAGCACTCTGAGGTGTTTTAAAATGGGTACAATTTGATAGTGGACACTCTGCGACATTGCATTTAAATTTCTTTATCAAGCGTTGTGTCATCTGTAAAAATATCTCCTAGATATTTGAACTCCTTGTCCAGATGAAGTTGGATATTGTTGACACTTAAAGTCACATTTCATAATTTAAAACTATCACTGTTTATTGTTTGTAATTGGCTGACACTAGCATTAAAGCCTAAATATGATCTATGCTTGATGACAGGAAAGTTACGAAGCAATAGATTCTATATGAATGTCTTGATTGAACTAGAACTATATTCCTTAGTTGCAAGTTGAGTGTAATGAAAGGGCTTAGCTAGTAGTAATACTGATTTTTGGGTGTCAGTGACTGAATCTCATAACTCATCTCTTTATTTCGCATTGTTTGTCACCTGTAGGACTCAGGTTTGATTCTACAATGCCTTTTACTTAATTCTCTTTTCTGTTGTTTGATGAATATGTGTTCAAAATCTTGGTACTGCATGGTTTTTTTTCTTCCTATAAAGGATAAAATAAAAACCTAGCCCCCTACAGTGCATGGTGACGGCAGAGGCGAGTGGCCTTTATTCCTTAACCTTATAAATCCTCCCAGTGGACCTCAGCAACTGGAATAAATGCTTTAGTGAGGTTTAGCGTAAATTATGTTATCCGAGTGTTGTTGCTGAAATCTACTCGTGCTGAGCTGAATTAACTTTTGATGTTTGTTTGGTAGGGAGTTACAGTGGCTTTCCTTAGATCCCAAACCATACTTGAGAAGGTGGACCAGGGTCTTCTTAGCTGTAGTGAAATGCGAGACTCCTTAGTAAACTTATCACTATGGGAATTACAGTGTCAATTCCTACCTTGTTGGCCAGAATGCTGTGACGCAGCCTGTTTTCTGAAGCACAAATGAGATCATGCTGGAGGGTATAGATCACCCAACCCTGATTACTCTTTGCTCTAGTTATGCTAGTGCAAAAATACTTTTCTCTGTGGTCATTGCGACTGCTAGCTTTCTTTGTTTATAACTAGCATGTAGGGAATATAGACCGCTTGATCAATAAGTTTCTACATTTATATACTTCCACATTTTCTCTTATATTATTTTCAATGAATCTTAATTATCTTTGCATTATTAAAGTGACATACATCGACAATCATTTGAATACATTTTCCATTAATAAAGATGTTTTGAAATTTATGGGGTGGGGGGGGGGTGTTCAGGGGGCTCTCGAGGCAAGTGTCCACCTCATGTGTCGGAGGTTGCGGGTTCGAATCACAGTGGAGACCAGGATTTTTTCACAAGAATCTTCTGGTAAAAATTTCCCTGATCTCTGGGTAGTGAGATCAGACTTCTGTGTTCAGTGTAGCACATGTTAAAAATTCCTTGGCAGCTAAGAATTGAAAAGCGTAGGCTTAACGGCCGCTGCCCGGACAAAAATTTAAAAAATGTAGTTAAAAATCTGCCCAAATTATTTGTACCTTCCCCCAGGCCTAGTAAGCCGCAGGAAGTTTTAAAATACCTACTACGTACCGCTGAATCCATCGGCTACTTGGCAACAGACATTAACTTGCCTGCTTTAATACCAGGATTCCAAGTATTTCAAGTTAAATTGATAACAGTTACTCTGTCAATGTTTTAAACATCTTACATTTATGTATATACAAATTTGTATGGAAAAACCATTATTTGCCTGTTGTATTTTCAGGGTGAATCAAACTATTGATCCCTCCGTTTGTCAGATGCTACAAAATAATATCATCACAGCTATAGAAGGACAAACAGCACCAGAATATGACGCCACATTTAATGTTTATCCCAAAAATAATCTATATGTTGCAACGTTTGGTGACTCTGATGTTCGACGCACAGGAGATTGGGTTGAAGTTTTTTTCAGGAATAGACCACTCCCACCTCAGGTTTGTATCTTCAACAGACAGCAAGCAACAGCAGTTGCTGAAGTATGCTGAAAAACATGTGTGTCTAACCTCTAAACTGATCTGCTTTGCTTTGTTCACCTTCAAATGTCATGTTCCCTACTATTACCATATACGTGTCAATCTGTTGAGATTGACATTTGTATGTTTGATCAACATTCATATTAAAAAACGTACACAAAAGTAGAATCATGATCAAATCCCAAAGGGCCTAACAAGTTTGATTGCGATCAAAGGCGAACCATTGTAAATTGTTGAACAGTTTAAATACCTGGGAGCACTGATGGATGCGGAAGGTTCCAGAACTGAGAATCAGGGAAGAACAGCAATGACCATGACTGTTCTGACGAAAATGAGGCTTCTATGGAGGGACAAAAGCATCAACCTGAATTCGAAGTAGAGTTTAATTTATGCACTTGTCACTTCTGTGTACCTTTACTCTTGCAAAACTTAGTCTCTGACAGCGGTTCTAGAACAAAGAATTTGTGCAATGGAGATGAGATGTTTGCGTCGAATCCTCGGCATTTTGTATCTAGACCACATCATAAATAAGGCACTTCGGGGCACTGTTAAGAGAGAGGTCGGACAATATAAAGACCTATTGATAATGGTGAAAGCACGCAAACTCACATGGTATGGTCGTGTTTCAAGATCTTCTGCATTGACCAAGATGGTCCTGCAAAGTATTGTGTCTGGGAAGCGTAAGAGAAGGAGGCAGACAAAGAGATGGGAAGACAACATCAGAAAATGGATGGGAAAGTCCATAGCCAGAATAAATATCCTGGCACAAAACAGAGTGGAGTTGCGGGAACTGGTCCAACAATCTGCGGTGTTAGTGTCCCAATGACCTTTCAGGTTACGGGACTGATGATGATGATGATGATACATGATTAGTGGTTCGAAAACAAGGTTTGATCTCCATAAATTTGTTTTAGCACTTCATGAGTCTCAGTCTCTCCATGAATGTCTTCCCAAAATTGATGCAAAACTTGATGATTCGGTTGGTGCTCATGAAATTCAGATATCTTGAGAAATGCAAAACACAAGCTGCATATGTGCAAACAATCAACTGGGGCCAAAGATGCAGCACAGTCAGGGACTCATGGCTGGCTGCATGCATCAGGATCAACAAACCAGAGTAGACCAAGACCCTATTCTGGCTTCAAGTGGTGGACCTGGAAACAGTCTGACTAAGAGAATAGGGATCACAGTGGGAAGGCAAACCCTGTACCCAAAAAAGCATACTGAAACCGAATTTGTCTGGCCGAAAGGTGCAGGTATTGCAGCCTCGCTGTAAACTACAACATATCTTTTTCATGACGAACACTGAAGAAGAACACAGAATCAGCCACAGAAAAATTGTAGGTTACTTAAGAAAGTCATCAATAGTCAGCGACATGAACCAGAAGTTGTTATGATATCACCTTGGGGCAATATAAAAAGCTATGGAACTTTTTGAACATAGTCCATATACACTGGCAGCTTGGTGTGGATGTCTGATGGCGAATGTAGGAGAAAAAAAACCACATCTGTTTTTCTCATAGGTTGATGATCTTTCTGTGGTTTCTTTCACTGTAACACAGTTTATCCTCCTCCCCCTATCTTGCCCAACTCTTCAGATGGAATGCTATGCTATTTCTATAATATATTTCTGTGATTTTTGGTGTTCAGCATAAAGTACTCATCTTAGGATTTGGCTGTCCACAGCCTACCTTAACTTAACCTCTTTATACTGGTTTAGAAGGCTCTGCAGAGTCTGTATACAACCAGTTTCATTTACATTACCTTGCTCTAAAAGTTATGCGCATCCAATCTATTTTAAATGCATTAATTGTCTCTGCCTCTACTACTTCCTGTGGCGATGCATTCCAAGCATTCACCACTCTTCCTAATATCTAATCTGGACCTTTCTTTAGTTAATTTGTAGCTATGCCCTCTTGTTCTTGTAGGTGGTTGTATTTTGAAAAACTTGTTATAGTCTAATTTATCCATTCCTCCGATCATCTTATAAACCTGTATTGTCACCTTGAATTCTTCTTTCTTCTAGACTCCTGTAGGCTGGTTTTTCTGAGTCTTTCCTCATAACTGTAATTCTGGAATCCCACTATCAACTTTGTCGCTCTTTTTTGTATTATTTCCAGCATGTTTATATCCCCTCTATGCTAAAGACTCCACACCAGAACACATTACTCCAATCTAGGTCTAATGCTTTATACAGTTTGACTATCACTTCCTTGCTCTTATATTTCTTTTTATCATACATAACATTGTATTTTTACTGTTACCTGGACTTTCTCACTCACCTTATCTGTATGATCTAATAAAACCCCTAGGTCCCTTTATGGGTACCGCATGTTCAGCCTAGTGATGTTTGCATAATATCGCTGTTTCGACAACGTCCCAAAACAAAGTTTGATGTTGATTTTCTTCGTTTCAGATATTATCCCTTATCAACATTTTTAGTACACATCATTCCCTTGCTCTCTACGTGACTTTGAGCTTTTCAGCATCGGATTTGTGCAAGTTCCACACTTCTCGTCTATAAATCATTGCTGGAATGATCATGAAATTAAATATATGTGCTCTTGCCAAGGTGTCTTTCATATCTTGGAGTATTAGTTTAATGGAGTTGAAGGAATACCAAGCTGCTTTTCGTCATCTAGAGAGCTTGTGGTCAATTTTGTGGTTGGCATTTATCTCTTGGCCTAGGTTGCTATAGGATTCTTCTTCTTCTTCTTCTTCTTCGTTCGTTCTCAATCTCCCACTTCCAAACCCTGAAAGGGCTTAAGTAGCAGAATGTAGTCCAGAGAACGGAATGCGTTGTGTCGTAGTTTACAGCTTGGCTTGGCTGCGATATTTACACCTTTCGGTCCAACACATCTGACTTCAGCAAGCATTTTTTGAGTATCGGGTTAGCATTCCCTCTTCGATCCCTTCTCCTTAGCCAGTCTGCCCTGCTGCAGCCTGTTATCCAGGATCACCACGTGGAGGTGTAGAAGGGTCTTGGCAGCTATGGTTCGCTGGCCCTGACGCTAGCAGTCAGCTATGGGTCGCTGACCACTGCAACATCTTGATCCTGCTATAGGATTCAACATCCTCGATGGTTTCCTCTCCCAGTTTGATGTCCTGCTTTGGGCAGTAAGGATTTCTGAGACATTGTGTTTTTATTTATCAGCAGCTCTGCTGACCCCATTTAGGATGTTCAAGGATTATTGGGCTTCATCACCTGCAGTACTTTCAATTAATTGCAATGCCTAATAACTATAATGAAACTGTTACTAAAAAAGAATTGATCAGATTTCCATAAAGACATTTGATGTCATTGTCATTACGAATGCTCCATAAACACCATCAGTGTCTTGACCCAGTTATAGATATGTAAGGATTCATCATGTTGTCAAAGTGTACTATTTAAAAAAAAACTTTAAACGAGGGTTCGACTTCATCGCCTCGGGTTTTCCTCATTTAAGTGTTAACGCGAACTCCGTAGCTCCAGCGATGAACCCAAGGATCTCCGGAAAAAATTGACATCATGGACCGACCGTCGTAGCTCGAATTCGAACCCCGACTGTCTGGACACGAGGCAAACGGCTTGACCACTTCACCACAGAGACCCCACAAAGTGTACTATAAAGCTGATTACTTCTTGTCTTGAGAAATGGTTTCAATTTGCTAGATTTCCTCTAATTAGTCAACATTTTACACTTGACCTTAATTGTAATTTTATGCTAAACCTATCGATTGATACTTGATTTATTGGATCCTTTCAGCTTATTTCTTATAGGTGTAAATGTTCTGTAGTCAAAGATCATAAATAATCTCTACACAGTTGTTGTTTAATGCCCACAATGAGTAATTTTACTCTTTTGTGCGCCCTGAAAATGGCGTTAAGTGGCAGGCTGTAGTAGTTTTCTTTACATCCTGAGCGTGCTAATGAAGGTGTACTGCGGCCCTGTGCTATGCTTGGCTTCATCTGCATGATGCACATTACTATGGGGATCATGTTGATCCACATCTTAAGAATCTCACCATAGCAAGAAATCGGATGCAACAGGCCCTAACATCGCTGGAAGAGTGGGCGAACTCATGGCTGGTCAAAATAAACGAGGAGAAAACCACATGCACAATATTCTTGCTTTCAATCAAACCACAAAACACCAAATTAAATCTAAATGGCAAATTCCTGCAGCCAAACGACAACCCAAACTATCTGGGAGTCACATTTGATTGGCGCATGACATGGAAAAGTCAGATCGAGAGAAACCGAATGAGAGCCAGAGAAAGAATGGCAATCATGAGGAAACTTGCTGGCACAAGCTGGGGAGCAGACGAAAGTATACTAAAGAAACTGTACACTGGAAGAGTGAGACCAGTTCTCGAGTATGGCATTTCGGCATGGACAACAGCAGCAAAGGCGAACTTCGATAAAGTTAACAAACTTCAAAACCAAGCCATGAGAGTTATAACAGGAGGCATGAAGTCAACGCCAATTGTAGAACTTGAAAAGGTTACAAAGCTGCAACCCATGACCGATAGAAGAGACTGCAGAGCCCAGCTGCAGTCAGAGAAACTCCGAAGACTGACTGACCACCCAATGCACCAGAGACTAAACAATTTGGGAAATGGGAAACTAAAGCGGAGAAACTTTGCAGAAATAGCCAAAGCAAAGATGCACGAAGATCCCATAAACGCACTAACAACACCAAAGCCCATCATACTGTACGAAAACCTACCTGGAGGCAGGATATATTTCCAGAGGTGGTAGAAAATATACCAGGTATTGGAAACAAAAACTGCCAGACTGAAAAAGAAAGGAGAGATACTACCCTAAGCTTTATATCGAAAAACTACCCAAGCATGGACTGGACCCATGCATACACCGACGGTTCTGTAACAGACACTACACAGAACGGAGGGGCAGGAGCATTCCTGAACCTACCAAATGGCAGAAAAATAACACTGTCATTCGCTACTGGTAAGTACACAAGCAATTTCAGAGCGGAGGCAGAGGCACTCAGGGCGGCAGTGGAAGAAATGGTGACACATAAAGAAAATGAAAGCCATATAGTCCTGCTTACAGATGCTCTGGCCGTAGTCACAGCGCTAAAAAGCCAGAAAAACACTGAGCTTAATGACTTAAGAGCAGCACTCTGTCAACTATGCCAGCAGTCCGCACCAAAAAGGGTAGTGGTACAGTGGGTTCCATCCCACTGCAGCATCCAAGGCAACGAGGAGGCAGACAGACTGGCAAAAGAAGGTGCAAGACTACCACAAACAGATACTAGTATGACGTACGAAGAGTCAAAACGGCTTATTAAAGCCAGATACATGACCAAATGGGAAACTGAACATACCGGCTACACCAAAAACGATGCCTTTTACCAGTTGAACAGAAGAGAGCAGGTCGTTGTCTTCAGACTTCGCACTGGCCACAATAGACTGAGGTACCACCTATTCAACAAATTGAAGATAGGTGGTACCGACGAATGCCCGTGTGGTACCGAGAAAATGACCGCTGAGCATCTGCTGCAGAATTGCCCGACATACGAGGATCAGAGAGAGCAGATGTGGCCATCACCAGTGGAACCACAAGACAAGCTCTATGGCAGTGGCGACAGCCTCAGGATGACCGCCGCTTTTTTCGAAAAAATAATGGTTACTGTCTGACTGCGTACGAAGAAGAAGAAGAAGAAGAAGATCCACATCTTGTCATCCAGACTGCCTTGAAAACAGCCCATTTTCAGGGATTGCTACATGGAAGAGAGATAGTGGTTTGGTCAGTATATTGTGCCTGGCCCTAATGCGATATCCTTGTCAGTATGTTGTGTCTGGCTGGCCTAGCATCTCAGTTCCTCTTTCTCTACACTGTAAAAATGTGGATTCATTGGTAATTGGGCAAATTGCCATGTCCAGCCAAGATTAGAGTGTAAGGTTATAGATGTTTTTGTTTTATAAATTAATATCCCATAATGTATTACCTCTGATTAAGTAAAGCTGGACAAAACAGGCAATAAATTATGTCCTTGTATGCCAGTTGAAATATAATTTCAGCTAAAATGCATTGTTCACGTAGATCCTGTATACATGCTTTATCGATTACATCATGCCTTCAATTGCGTGAAACGTCCACAATTTTGGAAAATCATGATAGTCATGATGCCCTGATGGAGCGAACAGTCGCACTTCGTCTGGGTTCTTGGACATCAGCTGCCCTGATGGAGAGAACAGTTACACTTCGTCTGGGTTCTTGGACATCAGCTGCCCTGATGGAGAGAACAGTTACACTTCGTCTGGGTTCTTGGACATCAGAGCCAATGCGAATATGTCCAGGATTGCCCCAAGGATCGCCACTTTCACCGGTGCTGTTCAACATTTACACATTAAAAGTGGCCAACATGCAACCTACACAGCCGGGGCGGACACTAACATTCGCAGATGATATCCTAATCTACAGGACAGGTTCTGATAGACGTGAAATGGTTAGTGATATTCAGGACACCTTGCAGGCGATCTCAAAGTGGTGTGGAGACTCCAGTGCACAGATTAATCCAATGAAGGCCGGTGTGATGTGGTGTTCATTGAACAACTGCATCGTGAAAGACAACCTTCCTGGCATCACATTTGATGGCTGTGTCATTGACAGAAGCGACAGGTTGAAATATCTTGGAATAACATTTGACTGCAGCCTGTCATACAAGTACCACGTCGACCAAACCATACAAGATGCAAGAGAGGACTGGGTGCACTCAAGACAATGGTAGCTGCCAACTTGGAACAACGGCTGCTATTCATACTCTATCGCCAGTTGATTCTCTCGGTCATTGATTATGGATTGGGTATCCTCACCCTATCAAGATCACAGTGTGAACGGCTGGAACGAATCCAAAATAAAGGAATGCGGCTCGTGTTGGGTTGCACTAGAGATACCCCGATAATAAAGATGAGGTACATGCTGGGACTGCCGTCAGTAACATCCAGGCATAAAGTGGCACAGGCTACAGCTTATATGCGAGTCATAGCGGACAACAGGCACCCGCTTTACAATAACACTGCAGACATCAAGGGAACCAGAATCGAAAGAGAGATGTCATGGGTGGCACAGGCAGAATGAACTATAGGAGAGGTGACTACAGTCGAGACGATGGTCAAGGGAGAGGAATGGGTCCACACTGTGGATACACTAACAGAGTACCACACGGTCATCATAACCATGAGCAGTGAATGTAGGAAGGGGCGAAATAGCCAGACAAAGCTCAAAGTCAACCAGCTGATAGGCGCCAACATGCATGAAAGTGATACCATCACTGATGAGTTGGTGCAAAGTAGTGGAACATCAGGCTGGAGTTTCTCGGCTAGAATAAAAGACCGGATCGTTGCTGAGCGAAGTGGCGCATACGAGACTACAACATCAAGTATGAGAATGGAGATGGAGGTGGTGACAGAACCTCTGAGGTGGCTGTCTGAGACATCTTCAACAGGAGCAGTCATCGTGTCAGACTCCCAAACACTACTTCAGAAGGTGCAGAATGGGTGGCCACGACATGAGTGGATAGCAGTGCTGGAGACCTCAAAACTCCAGGGGCTGGTGTGGATCTACTGTCCTGTTTATGCCGGGGTTCCGGGCAACGAGCGAGCTGATTTTTTGGCGTCACACACACCATAACAGGCACAGTGGACATGGATAAAGGTGACATAGTGAAGGTTATCAAGGACCACCTGCTGGAAAACGACACTGCTTTGGATGAGTCTGCAAGGCACAGGCTGCGGCACTTTGGAATCAAATTAGGCTTCAGTGGATCAGGGAACCTGAGAGGACGAAACAGGAAGGTGTACAACCAACAGGCTACAGGCACCATCAGCATCCATACTTTGCGCCATCTGCTGAGAGAGACTGAGCACCTATGGGTATGCCCGGAGTGCAGTGAAGTCGACTCCTAGAACAGAACAGAACAGATGGGTCTTCAGAATACCATGGATCGAAAAAAAGAAAAGGAAAATTTAAATACTTTGGCCACATCAAAAGACACAAAGGTCTTGAGAGAATGGTAATGGAAGATATGGTGCTGGACAAGAGGAGCAGAGGCAGACCAAGAAGGTGATGGTATCAATATGTCATGGAATGCTTGGGCATGACTTTAGAGCAGGCTGGAGATTTGGCAAGAGATTGAGTTTCTTTCAGATGGGCTGTCAAGGGAGGGACGTTCTGCAAGGGACAAGCTACATGATGATGATGATGCATTGTTCACTCACTCAATCCCCGTTCCCACACATGCTTTTTTAAATTTTGGTTAGCATTAACCAGACTTTAACTGAAACTTTGTCCTTCTTGGGCATCTCGTATACAGCAATAAAGGTTGTGCCGTGAGACTAGCAACCTCACCATGTAAAAACCCTTGCAACTGAAACTGCACTGCAAACAAATGTATTCAGGATTCCCTAAAAGTTGGTTAGGGTAAACCAAATGCACTATTATGCCTGTACTCCACCATCTATAGTGACAGGTAACTGATAATCAACTGGCACTTATCCTATTATTTCTGAATAACTCTACAGCCTGCGTCACAGTGCTTATTGTCCCTGGGTGCCAACATACAGATCCTTTATGCCAATGTAGGCTCACTGCCAAATCCCCAGGCCAAAATCATTGGAGTGGCTTATGCATATGACACTCCTCAAGAGGTTGAATATAAGGTGAGTTGTACATGAAAGTTTGTATACGACTTCATTTTATTCAAAGTGAAAAAGTTATATTTTATTCATCAATCTGTCACAATCCTATATCACAGGTGTGCTAGCTGTGCGAATACAGCAGGACGAATAAACAGTAACAAAAATGTAGAATGAAATATTATTTAATTTAATGAATATTGATAAAATAAAGAGTAAAAACATAATTAAATTAAATATTGATAATGCAAAGTTTCATATTATTTTGTTCGTTACATTTACAACCTCGCATTGTTGCTTGCCGAGCTTGCTGAAGGTGGGGGTTGATGAATAAAAAAGCAGACATGCTAAGGAGTTTACCAGTCCTAGAACCTTGGAGCACACTTTTTCAACAGTTCATAAAGAACTAAATGACTTGCGTATGTAGTGTTATTTATGCTAAACAATTTATTTCTTGCATATTTTATTATATACAATTGCATTAGAGAACAGCAAAAAGTGTAAATATTTAAAAATGTAATAGTAATAGAAAGGAAAATAGTGTAGATAATTGTCATTGTTGTCGATAAGTTGATAGTTTGTCCATCACAAGTGATGAAGACCACTCTCTTTGTTCAGCCGTGTGGACAGTCGTATCTCTTGCTGTGTCCATCCATCACAAGTGATGAAGACCACTCTCTTTGTTCAGCCGTGTGGACAGTCGTATCTCTTGCTGTGTCCATCCATCACAAGTGATGAAGACCACTCTCTCTGTTCAGCCGTGTGGACAGTCGTATCTCTTGCTGTGTCCGCTGAAATGGGTGACTTGCGCGGAGATTTGGATTAAAGTGAGGAAGAAACTGCGCCTTTTGTCAACCTCACTCACAGAGCCTAAGCTACCTTTTGCCAGTGGCAAGACATTCATCGAGATGACTGGAGATAGCATAGGATGTAGATTTTGCCTCAGGGTTACCACCGAAGCCTTTCCGTAAACATGTAACCCGCAGGGTAGAAAGGTGGGAAGGCATCTAACGCAGTTTGTCGTGCCTTTTCGATAACCACAAGAGGTCGTATGGACAACACTCAGCGTGTGAGTGAGTCTGGCATCTCTCCCCAGCTGTATTCAGTTCATCATAGTAGCATCTAAAATTCCCACACGCCATATTCGTGAAGGTGAACCGGCAGAACTAACCCGTGAGATACGACACAGGTATAACTAGTTTAAGCGTAGCGCCATTCAGCCGGCGTCCAGACCAGGATAAACGGATGGAAGAAATCACAAAAAAAGAACGAAATAACAAGTCCAGACGGAAAACAACTCCACGGATCCGTGAACACAAGTATAAGTCGTCGACTAGTGTGAATTCCAGGCAAATCCGTGGTCTGACGGCATCCATAATGATCCAAAACAGTAGAGAAATGTAGACTCGCAGCCAGTTACGGCGCCATCTTTGCCAGTGTTAAAATAAACATCTTGAATGCCTCTAAACTTAGGCCCGGTCTTGGTAGTTTTCAGACGCAAAGATAACAAATGTGAATACACACAACACTTTGTAGTTTCACAATATGATATGGCAGAATGGTCGACAGGTTGTGAGATTCGATCTAAGATTTTTTGTTGGCTGTGTTTACTGTTTTCTAAAGATAATGGAGTTTTGGAACAAATGACAATCTTATTGGTTAGTTTCTCTTACAGAAGAGGAGATTAAAGTTGATGTCATTTGTGTGTTAATTAACCCACGGATTATAATAGGTCAACTTTAGTAGAATGAAGCGCTGCCGAAGAAGGATGTGTCGGACCGAAAGGTGCAAATATCACAGTCAAATCTGTAAACTAGCGACACAACACATTCCGTTCTCCAGACTACATCCTACTACTTACAAAGCCCTGTTCAGGGCTTGGTAGCGGGAGATTGAGAACGAACGCAGAAGAAGAAGAAGTAGAATGAAGCCACACGAAGCACCATACTTTTCAATTCGGGCGTCTTCAATTCCAAGTTGATTTATAAATAGAATAAATTTATATATATATATATATATATATTTATATATATTACTTACCAATTTATATATTTAAATATTTGAATATATTTTGTCTAATAAATTTTGAAATTTTAAAGCACACCCTGTTTGAGATTTCATGGTACGTCACTGAATCCTCCATAACTAATTACCATCATTATGTGTCGAGCAGTGATATAGTAAAAGCATTCTACTCTTTGTCAAAATAAGACATAAGTTGCAATATTCAGGCTGCAAACAGGCAACTGCAGACTAAACAAAATTATCTGTCCAACAAATAGAAAATTGGGCACACGGACATGAGCTCATGTGAGGAGAATAAACGGATGGTGAAACATGTTCTCAGGTCTGTCAGCTCAATGAGAGGAGTATAGTGACAACGTGACCCTCGCCAACCCTATTGCGGGATATGCTGTATGATGACGAGAGAAGCCTGAGATGAACTTCTGTGATTGTAAGGGAGATGGATGCGATTTTTTTAGAGGAAATGGAAGAATAAGAAGACACGGAAGTGGTGTTAACAATTCATTCCCTCCACAATCAGATGTCCGTTGGGCAAACGAAGGTGCAAGACTACCACAAACAGATACCAGTATGACGTACGAAGAGTCAAAACGGCTTATCAAAGCCAGATACATGACCAAATGGGAAACCGAACATACTGGTTACACCAAAAACGATGCCTATTACCAGTTGAACCGAAGAGAGCAGGTCGTTGTCTTCAGACTTCGCACTGGCCACAACAGACTGAGGTACCACCTATTCAACAAATTGAAGATAGGGTGTACCGACGAATGCCCGTGCGGTACTGGTAAAATGACCACTGAACATCTGCTGCAGAACTGCCCGACATACGAGGATCAGAGAGAGCAGATGTGGCCATTACCAGTGGAACTGCAATACAAGCTCTATGGCAGTGGCGAGAGCCTCAGGATGACCGCCGCTTTTTTCGAAAAAATAATGGTTACTGTCTGACTGCGTACGCAGAAGAAGAAGAAGAAGATGTCCGTTGAATATTTCACCACCTGGGATGTTCTTTTTATTTTTGCTCTCTGCCTTCTTCAGCTTCTCTTGCTCTTGATCCTTTTAGTTGTGACAAAGTTCAGAAAACATCATGGTTTCAAAACCTTTGCTCAGAGAACTAAACATAAAATATTAGATAAGTTTGGCTATCCTGGCAAACTCCTTGACCTACAGCTATTATGAGTGCCTGGTGTCTGGCAGTCAATTAAAGAAGAGTTATTATTAGCATGCTCAATGTCATGAAATGTTTAGGTGAAAAATCTTGTAGCTATTATTAGAGATCCAATGCTTTTCCTTCAAATGAATTTGCCATTATTGTTGAAGAATACGTGGCTATCTAGAAAAATTGTATTGTCTGTCTTAGACAGGTTTGCATACTAGTTATAATATGAAAAAGGAAAAGTTTTTGTGACAAAAATCTGCTTGTATCTCTTAATAATTTAATATAAGTTCTGTAAAACCACATCTCCGTTGCTTCCAAAGACTTTTGTGCTTGCTTGCTGTTTGTCCATGATTCACTGCCATATGTCAGTACTGGTTCCACATAGCATCCAAGGACTCTCTTTCTCTGTTCCAACGACGTTTTGGTGCATAATATTCCTTTCATAGTCTGGAAGACTGATTTTGCTTGGGTTATTCTGCATTTTATTTCATAATTGCATTTTTCATCTGATGTTATGTATGTGCCCAAGTATTTAAACATGTTAACTTGTCTTGATTTGGTCCTCTTCGTTATCATTGAAGCATCATTTTGGAGTCTGGTTTCTTAGTCACTGCTATCACCTCAGTGAGGATTATTTTAATTTTAACTGAGGCCTTTGTTTTCACTTTGCTGATCTCAGGTGTTTACCATTTCCTGTAAGTCCGTTTTATTCTGGGCTATCAATACAATATAATCAGCATATTGTAGCCAATTGATATTCCTGTCATTGTCTGTATGTCTCTCAATATAAACTCGCTATATAGAGAGGACAGGTCAGGGGATTGAACATAACCTTGGCTCACTCCCCTTTTTATCTGTTTATATTCTCCCACTTGATTATCAATTCTTTTATCGCAGTCTGTTCCCAATACATATTTTTAATGATCCTGAGATCCTTGTCATCAATATGCAGATGTAGACATTCATGATGTAGACATATAAAAAAGTTGGACAGGTTGCCTACTGGCCTGGTACTTCTGTTTTCAGCACGAGAACACGACATAACAGATTGAATAGCCACTTACATAAATTTAAACTGGCCCCATCACATATGTGTATGTGCGGATAAGCACAGGCAACCGAACATATCCTACACGTAGACATAAGATATACAAAATAATAGTCAACAAGAAAAAAGATCAGATTTTAACTACAGACTTAGCATGTACTAACCTCCTTTTATTTCCCCCATCTCTCTTGTATACAGTGCTCAGGTTTCTACTGCCAGCCAGGATCAACCACATTAGCACAGAAAGTTGAGATAAGCAGCTCTGTGACATTCATTGATGTCTCTCAGCCACCTGTGGCAGTGGAGGGAGCGTATCCAACATTTGCAGCACGGTTGCCCTATGATTTCTTCTACCCATTCCTGAACACAGCCCCAAAAAGCCTGCAAGTGGGATATCTCTCTTGGTTATTGTGTTTAATATGTGTAATAGGCATGGTTTTTTCATAAGTATCACATCTAGACATAATGTATATATGTGAAGTTTATGACACGTGTTTCTGTATGAACAATATTAAACTCTGAAATTTGAATATATTTCCAAAAGGTCTACAAGTGAGATAGTTATGTTTAATCTTGCGTTTAATTTGTGTGATAATTGTAATATCTCATAAGCATTATATGAAATATGATAAAAAGTATCTAGATTTGGCATCATGATTCAAGTATACAGGATACAGCCAGAAGTTGTTAGGAACAGCTTGACCTCTAACTCAAATGTGCATGTAGCCCAAGTCATGTCTGCCCTGTTCATATGTTATGTTTGCTGTAGTGCTTTGTCATTACATGTGTGAACTGCATTCACAGCATTGTTGTGGCGAGAAAAAAAATTGATCAACTAATTTACATAAGAATTTGTCAAAAACTTTACAAAACATGTAATGATACATTCTTAAAGTTACAGACAGTCTATGGGGAAGATTATATGAGTTGTACACAAATTTATGAGTGGTATAAATGTTTTAAAGATGGCCGTGAAAGTGTTGAGAGTGATGAACAATATAATATAATATAATAGCTGCCCATCGCAATTTAATTTAAGGCTGGTAAGCGAGAAATATCTAGAACAGCAGCAAACACTGTATCATGTGTTTGTGGATTTTAAGAAGGCGTTTGATAGGGTATGGCATAAAGTGCTTTGGGCAACCATGAGGATATATAATATCAATGGAAATATTATAATGGTCCTTGAACACCTGTATGACAAGGCGTCTAGCGCAGTTCTTGTGAATGGGAGGCGAGGGGACTGGTTTCGCACATCAGTTGGTGTGAGACAGGGGTGTACACTCTCTCCAACTCTTTTCAATATATTCCTTGAAGGAATTATGAGTGAGGCACTTGGAGGTCACGTTGGTACTGTCAAGATAGGGGGCCGAACGATTATCAACCTTCGTTATGCAGATGATATCGACGGGTTGGCGGGTTCAGAAGCAGAACTCCAGAAATGGGTCAGAAGATGGGTCAGAAGGCTCGATGAAACAGTTCTTGACTATGGTATGGAGATAAACGCTGGAAAGACAAAATTAATGACCAACAACGCCACGGTCACATATCGAGATCAAATGGTCTTGCAAATACAATCCTCCACTGAAAGGTGCATGGCAGACGACGAAGAGGCAGGTCCAAAAAGAGATGAGAGGACAACATAAAAGAATGGACCAGTCTCCAACCAGAAGAGTCACAGGCAGCGGCATCTGACAGAGAGGGGTGGCGTGGGGTTGTGAGGATGTCTTCATGTGTGCTCCAACGACCTCACCGGTCACGGGATGACCTGACCTGACCATCGCAAGCAAAGATTGTGACAGCATCAGACTTGTGCTGCAAATGTGTTCTCTGATGGCTGTAACGACCAATACTGGAATGGAATACCCTGCTACATCCAGGACACACATGTGATGAACAGTATAGGAGGCCCGCAACCAGCAAAAGTAAAAACAATGTTGAACTTGTGCACACGACTGTGCGATTAAGTTTGGTTCAGGTTAGTCGACTCGTAAGGACAATGTGGGAATTGGGGATGACATGTCTCATCCAAACCCTTAGAAAATGCAAGAGGAAGCAGACCATTACATAAAATGCATGTCGAAGTCAGATACACAGGGCTGAAAGGCACAAAATAAAAACACAGTGCAACACACACTGCCTTGGGAAATAAAAAACTAAGGCGAACGCAAAAAAAAAACAACCCAAAAAAAACAACACAATAAGGTTAAAGGCATCCCACAAGGAAAATGAAATGATTCTTGAGCCCGGTGTTTACATCAGAAGAGGAGACCATGCTCTTGGTCGCGATATCTACCTTCCCCTGGTCTCCTAGACTATTGAAGTGGCTGGTGACTGGAGAGCCAAAGATATTAGAAATTTGATAAATTTTATTAATGATTTAATATAGGACTGATGCAACTAGTATGTTAATATTGCATTGTTTTGAAGAGCAGATATTGACCAACAGCTCTGTTCTGTTATAGAGTGTTTGTATTGTTCATTGGGGATGGTTTGATAAATTCTCCTTACATACTTAGATCTGTGTAAATACTATATTATTGCTAGCTCTGCCTTACTCAACAAATATTTGTATGTAAATTATGTTTTGTAGATACTTGAACATTCTAAAAGTACTTAGGGATTGTTGTGACAAGGCTGTGGAATCAAAATATTTAATTGAAAGAATTACAAAGGCACAAGAATAAAACATGCTGCAATAGTGGCAACAGTAGATTCATCAACATGCAACAAACAAGAGTAGCTTAAAATATTATAAATAATCAATCAAAGAAAAAGTGCAAACAAGTGGACACAAATTAAAACAAAATGTTGGAAAGTCACGATTAGCTTGTTAGAAATAATTTATATCAAGAAGTACTTAACATCCAGTAAACAAAACTGATTTATTCACAAAACAATACAATACAATATCCTCGACTTCAGTCCGATATGTATGTGCGGTAGTCAACAATGTCTTGTATGCAGTCCGATCTTTCGCTGTGTTATATCATTTCAGACCTAGGTCTCTCAACAGACCATCTCGATATTGTATGGGCGGGCGGCAGCGGCGTGGTCGTGTCCATTTGTTATCTGGCATACGCACCACGTGGCCATCCCAGTGGTAGACAACGCAGCCTCCACGCCATCTTGAAATAGAGTGCGTTCTCCGATTTCAGCATTGTGGATCCGATCTCTGATCGAGATCCCGAGGACGCGTCTTTCCATCGCTCGCTGGATAATGCGTAGTTTCTCTGCATCCGCGTTGCTTATATTCCACACTTCACATCCGCAGATCATGACTGGTATGACCCAGAATTTAAAAGGTGTGCCCTTGCCATGGTGTCTTTCAGATGCAGGAGTATAAGCTTTATAGTATTGAAGGTAGACCAGACTGCAGTTCTTCGTCTGGAAATCTCCCGGTCTAGGGTGTGGCTGGCATTTATTTCCTGCTCCAAGTATATGTAGACGCTGACATTTTCAACCGGCTCATTTCCCAGCTTGATCTCGCATTTGAGGCAGTATGAGTTTTGAAGACATTGTGTTTTCTTTTTGTTCATCCATAGTCCAACACCTCTACCGACCTCATCCAGTTCGTTTAGGTGTGTTGGGCCTCCTCGGTGGTGTGGCTGATGATCACAATGTCGTTCGCAAAGCGTAGGTGGGTGAACCTTTCCCCATCTATATTTATTACTCTATCGGCCCAACTCAGCTGTTGGAAGATGTCCTCAAGCGTTGCTGTGAAAAGCTTTAGAGAAATTGTGTTGCCCTGCTAGTGGAATAGTTATTGGTCGGTGGTACAGAGTAATGTCCATACTGCAAGCTACATTTATTTCTTCAATCATCCTCGTGTAATTTTCGACCACACCCTGGTTTGTTTAAGGCATTTATCACGGCATTGATCCCAATACTGTCAAAGACTTTTTCATAATCTATAAACACTAGACATATTCTCCAAACTCCTATTTATTTGCAGTTTAAAAAAATTCTTTGTACTTTTAACCAATGAAGCATCAAGTGCGCACTAGTGCATCGCATCCGCACATTGAAAGTAGTACTGCCTTATGTAAATTATGATCTCAGATAAATAATTGTTATATATTTTGTATGATTCATGGAAAAAAGTTTATTTATTATGAATGTTCTAACTAGATATATCAAGTTAATCTTATTATTGATATTGAAAACAGTCACAATTTCTTGTTATATTCTGATAAGTATTTATATTAATACTTTTTATTAGTTGCACAAAGTTTGGTTTCCTATCTGAACTGTTCGCTCACAGCAAATCCCTACTTGAATCATTACACAACACCAGAAATGAACACATGCTTCAGAAATAAAAACTCAGCTAAGCAATATTGCTCTCCAGTGACTACCCTCCTACTGTGAGGTTGCGATATATGTGCTTATCGGCCCAATACATCCAATTTCAGCTAGCTTTCCCACTGGGATCCCTACCTCTTGGTCAGACTATATTATAAGATAGTGCAGTCTGTTTCCAGGGCTGCCAAGTTGAGGCCGAATGGGGCAGTATAGTTTGCTGACCCTGATTCAGGCAGCCAGCAACTCAAAGCTGGCTGCTTGCAGTAGGGTCAACGAACTATACCGCCATATTCCGCCTTCATGTGGCAGCCCTGACTATAAGTTACTGGCTGCTGTCAGCTACTGTACTTAATCAAGTTTAACGCCTTGACTGGACAACCTAAAGGTGTTCATCACCGTACCACAAACTGTTTAACACCTTGACTGCACAACCTAAAGGTGTTCATCACTGCACCACAGACTGTTTAACACCTTGACTGCACAACCTAAAGGTGTTCATCACTGCACCACAGACTGACAGACAGTTTAAAGAATTATACAAATATTTATTTGACATTCTTAAAAAGTGAAATCATTTTGCCACAAGTCAGCAATGACTTAATCCTGGTAAAAATAGTCTAAGCCTATAACTTAAACTGGGACCTTCCTTGGGCTCAATGTTCATATGCCACTCTGGTATTAGTAAATGATAAATAGTTAGTCTAGTCTTTAGGGTCATGCAACTCATTTTGCAGCAGTTACAGCAGATTTTATAGCATATACTTAGCTGTGGCATAGAGACAGAGAAGAATACACAAGCTGTGATAGTGTGCAGTGTGATGAAGCAGTCCTGGGGTTAATATTCCGTCCATTACAATTTTGATTGCATATATCTGAAGAGTGCTGTCACAATGATCTGTATTGTTTATTTATCTGTCAGATTTGTTTTTGTATTTCAAATCCACTTTTCCATATTCATGTGGTGTTTAGTTTAAATTGTTGGAGGCTGAAATTATAGTTGGCAGTTCTGTTTAGTAAAGCTGAGCATCATTGTTTTATATAAATAAATAGACTTCATTATATACATATATTGTTATAATTTAATATAGATGTTATGAAGTGTGATCAAGCTCTTTTAAATTTATCCTACCTGTTTTCAACTGACTGTATGTCCAGTCTGTTGTTACGTAATAAATTACATGATTCTATGTGTGACTATATTTGTGTGTGTGTGATTACATGTATGTGTGTATATCAACATATTAAGTATATATTTTAAAACAGGGTTCATTTGTCTAGCAATTACCAGGACCATTTTGGTTAGGCCTTGCATATGTTTGTCCATCACGTATGATCGTCTTCTTCGTCGTTTGTTCTTAAACTCCACTACCAAGTCCTAAAAAAGGGTTTTGCAAGTATCAGGTTGTTGTCCTAAGAACGGAATGTGTTGTTTACAGCTTGACTGCGATATTTGCACCTTTCGGTCCAACATTTCCCACTTCAGCAAGCATTTTTAGGAACCGGGTTAGCCTTCTCTCATTGATCTCTTCTCCTTAGCCAGTCCGCTTTGTTGCAACCTGTTATCCAGGATCACCGCATGGAGGTGTATAGGGTCTTGGCAGGTCTGGGCCGATGGCCCTGACGCTAGCAGTCAGCTTTTCCATCATGTGTCTGTTGATGACCACTATTGTCTCTCTATTTTCAGCCGTCTGGAAAATCTTTTCCTTATGCTCTGCCCGTTGAAATGGGTAAAAGAGTGACTTGCGCTGTGATTTGGATTACAGTGAAGAAGATTTGCATAATTTATCAACTTCACTCTCTCGTCCTGAGCTACCTTTGGCCAGTGGCAAGGCATTATCAATACGACTGGAGATAGCACAGGATACAGATTTTTCCTCAGGATTTGCTCCCGAAGTCTTTCTCATAAACAGGTATCCCATAAGGCAGCGAGATTCAATAGGTTAGGAATATAGGATGACCAGGACTAAATCTCTTATGTTCATAACAAATGGCACAGAAAACTGTATGTACCAAAAAATGTTCCAGATATTCACAAAGTGTTGTCACACAGTGAAAGCTGCACTTTGATCAATCTGACTTGCCTAAAACCTAAAAGAGGCAACGTAGGTAATCCAGCCAAATTGTGATGATGTGCGTGAACCAAAGATACAAGAATAATAAATTTCATCTATGGCATGATCAACTGAGTAACTAGTCGATTGTTGCTGGTAATCCACTTTTGCCACCTTGGCAATTAAATATGTCACACAATATAAAGATGACAAGTACCACAAACAAGGTAATCAGTGTTATAGTAGTCAACCGTAAAATCCACAAAATCGCAATGTTTATGTAAAATGCCACAGGACAATAATGTTCAATTTGGTTCAAGCGCCATCTCCGCATCGAAGGTCGGCTGCAATGGATCTCCAGTGTACTCTATCTTTTGCCACAATGGTGCAATCTGACACACTTTTTCCAGTCCATCTCCTTATAACTTTGTCTTTTGAACAACAACCTTCCACCCTATTCTGTAGTATGGCCTTTAACAAGGAAAAAATTAACTTAACTGTATAACCCTGATTTTGGTCATTAATTCTCTTTTCACCCCCAACTTTTTCAATACATCCACTTTTGTTTTCTTCTCTTTCCAAGAAAAGACCCAATCTTCTATATACCCTATCCTGCATTTAAGAATAGATTGAATGCGCATAGCTTTAAGGGCAAGGAAATGTAAATGAAACTGGTTGTATACAGACTTTGCATTCCTATGTTTATGGAGTCCAGGTCTGATGCTTTCCTTTCTCCTCATAGTTTTTAATCACATTTTCCATCTCAGATCTGAGGATGCTGGGTCCTTCATTATCATATTTTGATGGTTTGGCTCAGCGACTATCCTCAAAAAGTTCAATTGTATATGCAACCCATCTGTTTGATATGTCATTCTCATTTATCAAAATAGCAATAATGGCAAACGCATTAATCCAGCTTGCCTCTAGATGCTGAAATACACAGTAACTGGTAATAACATGCCTCAAGTCGTCATCCTACACACCAGAAGCATGTATTCAGTGTCTCTATCTAAAGGTTGAATCCTATCCAGAATATAACTCAAAACATACCAACAAGTTTATTTTCAATGGTCTTTTGCGGAATACACAAAAAGGCACTGTCATCTTTGTCGGTATGTGCCTTTACATGTGCGCCAGCCATGTGGTACACTTGCATGACAATAGTTTGACACGTAAAGTAACATCATTGTAGCCCTAACACCTTTAATCGTCAACCCGGACGTCCATGAATGAGATGGAAGGAATGGCCTTCATTGCAAAATACAGAGATGAGCTTAGACAAGATTTGGTTACTTGACATAAAGCACATACTGTGTTTGAATGGACACCAGGGTTACAGTATTATATATACACACATATATGAGAATGAATGTGACCTACATTCCTTAGGAACTTCTGTACCATAAATTCTAAACATGCCTTAAAAAAAAAGGAAATAATTATCAAATAATTTCATCATTACTTCCAAGTTTACATGTTTTAGCTGATAACACAATGTCAACACATGATATGTGTATGTCTAACGATACCCAGCGTATGTCTGCAATTTTGAAGGATATGGAGCCATTGGAATTTGTCCAGAACTCACCCATTTTATGTATCATGATAAAGAAAACATGGCAACAATTTGTACCATCTGTAAATGAGTTGATAGGCTGTTAGACTATGGAACGGTCACAATATACTTTTGCAAATGTTTACCACTAAAACTTTGTTTAAATCCATTCAGATAAGCTCAACCTAAAACTTTCCTCTTATTGGCAGCCACTTCTTATATTTGTGCAGCCTTTACCAAAATCCCAAAATGCAAAATCATTGTGTACACCTTTTAATCCATACCCAGGGAGTCCATTGCCCATCTCACTCATTCCTTATGTAGTTTGTGATGCATACACATCATCATCTTTGTACAGATAAAAACAAATACACTCTACAGATTCAAATGATGGATTTAAAAATTATGCTCTGACCACACTTTTTAGCTAATGTCCGTGACATCTGTTTGTAGTCTTTTTAACTCCCTGTGCATAGCAACAATTAACTGGCTTCCCCCAACAACATTTTTAAGACTGCCTTCTTCATCTGAAGACATTTTACTGGAAGCTGGTAAAGTCCATGGGTCATCCACAGATCGAGGTGTAAAATCAGGTGGGGTAATGTGAAATCCATTTCTTAACAAGTCATTGACTAGTACAGATGCCATCTGCTCTGATGCTAACTGTCTGCGGCTAAGAATGAGCTCCTCCTTCTGAAGGTCTAATAGCCTGTTTCCCTCTTCCATCAGCTTAAAGATTTTCTGTTCAGATAAAAGAAGAATTGAAATCTGAGATAAATCATATGGTGTAGGCACGAATAGAATTGGGAGTGAGTTGATAGAACTCTACAGAATATAAATTATTATTGCAGTTTGTCCAAATTGTTTCTTCCTTTTTTTATCACTAATTTTTCCGATGTGGCTAGAAAATGCAAATACTTTGGTCACATCAAGAGACACAATGGTCTTGAGAGAACTGTGATGGAAGGTATGGTACCAGGCAAAAGAGGAAGGGGTAGACTAAGAAGACGATGGTACCAAGATATCCAGGAATGCCTGCGTATGACTGTGGCGGAGGCTAGAGAACGAGTTTCTTTCAGACAGACTGTGATGGAAGCGACGTTCTACAAAGGACATGCTACATGATGATGGTGGCTAAGGAGGAATACGTTTCTATAAGAGCTGCAATCCTTTCTGCTGCCCTTGTTTTTCCAAATAGGTACCACCACCGCTCTTTGCCAATAACCAGGTACCTTCCCTTCAATCCACACCTGATTAAAGATCTATGTGAGCCATCTTACCCCTACATCGTGACAAGCTTTCATGGCATCTGCTGATATGTTGTCTACACCTGGGGCCTTCTAGTTAGGGCTTTTTCTAATTGCCTCTATGACTTCTTGCTTGAGTATGGATCTGTCGTTATGCGCAATTAATAATAAAATTTAAAATAATAATGTGGCAGCTGTAAACTCAGGTAAAAACAAGAACACATTAATTGTGACTCTTCGGGGAAATTCTGCTAACCCAAAAGCCTGTATATCAAGCATCTGTTTGGCGGTTGGTAGAATGCTCACTTTTAACTGCATAGATATGGGATTCAACTCCTGTCACCAGCACGCTCCAGTTGACACAGCTGTAAATGGGTAATTGACTTAACATTAGGGAATGAAAGGCAATAAGGAAGGGAACTTGGCATCTTGCCTCATAAACTATGGCCTTATACCATGAAGTTTCAAACACTTCATTCTGCCGCAGCCGGATGTGTCGGACCGAAAGGTGCAAATATCGCAGTCAAACTGTAAACTAGCAATACAACGCATGCCGTTCTCCAGACTACATCCTGCTACTTGCAAAGCCCTGTTCAGGGTTTAGTAGCGGGAGATTGAGAACGAACACAGAAGAAACACTTCATCCATGGCAGAGTTGTCCGCTATGAGACTACCTTTATCTATTGGCTGCAGTTTCATAAAGAAAACCACACCAAAAATAATTAAATTATCTTCACAATTACAGCCATTGATTGCACAGAATTATAAACATCACACAATGATTTTTTTTTTATCATGGATAAAATTACACAGTTGGCTAACCCTGATGAAGAGTCCCTAAATGACCTGTTCTTTTCTGATGATCAGGTCATATTTTACCAAAATGGAGAAGACCTACAACATCACCTGAACTATCTTCATTTTGCTTGTAACGAATACCACATAAAGATCAATACAAGCAAGACAGACTATGTTGATTTCACGTGAACAAGTGCATAGAAGTTTCCCCATCAGTGACGTTGGTATCAAGCAAGTGCGGGAGTTTAAATACCTAGGTAGTATGTTTACTGATGATGGCAGAGTGGACAGAGAGATTGCACATAGGATTCAGAAGGCAGTGTCCACTATCAAATTGCATTGATTTTGAAACACCCTAGAGTGCTTGACATGGAGGAAGAGGTTTCACCCTGGGGGCAACTCTTCTCTCTTCTCTTACCTCCCCCTGTTTCATTTGACTCTGTCCTACAGTCACACTCTTGCACAACTTTCACACGCGCCCTCATGGTGAGGCCCTTCCATTGCACTTTGGTTGGGCTAGCTTCTGAGGGCGCACAAACCTAGCATAGGTACATACAGATGCACACATGCATCCAAGCACTGGTTTATGCGTCCTGATATCGCCCAATGGACTATGGTCTGGGGTGGAAAATGGCGCGCCTCCGCCAGTAGAAACTAGTGAGGGAAACATTTAAGCAACAACAACAACACCCTAGAGTGCTTTTTTCAACTAAGAGGAGGCTGATAAATACACTATTTATTCCTACATTGTGTTACCAATGTCAATCTTGGTCCTACTAGCAACCCGTAAGAGTAAAACCCAGAGCTGTGAGATGTGCTGTGTGAAAAGTGCAGCCGGAAAGACAGTCCGTGACCGAATCCTCAACACCATGTTGAGGCAGACAATGGGGACAAACTCAGTTAGTGCCTACATTGACTCTCAAAAAATGAAGTGGTTTGGTCATTTAGTCAGAATGCATTATGACCTGCCTGCATCAAAAGCATATCATATGCAGGTCTCCGGTCCACGAGCAAGAGGCAGACCATGATGTTGATGGAGTCTGACGCTCTCAAGAAGTTAGACCTAATAACAGCAGAAGTCTCCCACTTGGCGATAGCAATAAATCTATGCATCCCACCTCTCTGCGATGCCATATGGCAAGAGCAGTAGGACAAAAGAAGAAGAAGATACAATGATCCACCATTGATATTATTTTTGCTCATGGTGTTTTGTAGCGTCTAGTCAGAGTAAAATGTGTGCCAAACAAGCTTACCTTATGCTCTCCTTTATCCTCTAGACCACTGCTTGATCTCATGTTCTTGCCTAATTTAGCTGCAGATGAATCCTGTGATACAAATACAAAATGGATTTTCCCCACAAATGTTGAAATATTTCACATCATTATTAGGAAATATTTTTTTAGTCAGAGAGTGGTGTCTGCTTGGAATGCATTGCCAGGGGAGGTAGTGGAGGCAGGGACAGTTAATGCATTTAAGAATAAACTGGATGCGCATAGCTTTTAGAGCAAGGTGATGTAAATGTAACTGGTTGTATACAGACTCTGCAGGGTCTTCTAAACCAGTATAAAGACGTTAAGTTAAGTTAAGTTAAAATATCCAGAAAGACAAAACCTTTGGAAATATAAAAATAAAAACATTAGAAACAAAATTATTATTGTTTTAGATATCTCTCCTGGTTTCAGTTATAAAACTGGAATATTCTCCACATTTTCTTTGTTGACTTAATCATTTTAAAAACAGAATGTGCAAGTGCTTCTGAGATGGTGCAACAAGAAAATAGTCTCTGGTTGTGTTGTTAAAACTTAAGAATTTTATAAAATTTGGAGTCAAAGCTCTGGTATTTTGATTCTGCCTTGAGACTATTTGGTTAATTGAAATGCAGTTCTCTGATATCTGAGAGCTGTTCTTCTATCCCTTTGTCTGAAATGAAATTATCAAAATCAGGTGTCATGTGAAATATTGATGATCAATTCCTTCCACAAACATCTGTTCTTTGAGCATTTCAGCACTTCATGTCAAGCCATCCCAGGTAATTTTTCTTTGTCATCCTCTGCACTCAATCTTTCCTACTGTCACAAGGTTCTAACAGTAATCCTTCCTGAGTATACATCCAATAAACCTTGCCTGTCTTCTTTTCATTTTGGTTGGAAATGATCTTTTAAATTATGGGTTTAAAAAAAAAAAATAATATATCTTCATTTTATTTCTTAGCAGTCCAAGATGTATGTAGAACTTTTCCCAGTAACCACATTAATGTTGCTGTTAGTGATTTCTCTGTTTGATTATTTATTGTCAACAGAGCCAGTGGTTACTGCACTGACAGCCCAGCAGAGCGCTCTAGGTTCAACACACTGATTGACCTTGAATAATTTTTCTATTGCAAACAGCTCCGTGGTCACACAGCCTCAAATATTGAGTGCCAGAGCAATTAAGGAAAAGTTAGCTAACATAATTCTAACATAATCACCCCTAGTGTGCTGTTGATCACAGAAAAATATGAGCCTAACACCATATTTCCCAACATACCAGACGGCATGTAAATGGGATTCTTCACCTTTATGTAAGCGAACAGATAAAACAATATTGGTTCTACAAAAAACTGCAAGAGACACACACACTCACTCGCTCTCTCTCTATCATAGTTAGTATATATCTTTTTTCTGGAAGCCTGCTATTGCTAGTGTCATTTTGTTCTTTCTTTCTGTAATACTGTATTTGTCATCTATGTTAGTTCCTAGGTATCTAAATGCTTTAGTTTGTTTTTGTGTATTTCTTTCTGCCAAAGTTTAACATTTAATCAATGTTTTAATTTTGTTATGACCATAATTTCTGTTTTTAAGATATTAATAATAAGTTGTTTTCCTTTACTTGCTTTATTGCGTCAACCAGCTTTTGCAAACCATATTCATATTCTGATACAAGCTATGGGAATACACACTTTAATAAAGGAAAATAGTCCCTTACTTTCTGCTCTGATTCTTTCCAATTTTTTTCTTCTTGAAAGCGGTCTGGAAGACGCAATGGATCCTGGATAGAAAAGGAAAAATACACTACAAATAATAGCAGTAAGTGGCTGTAAATAAGATGAAACAAAAAGAAATTAAAGTAATAAATTCTGTTCAAATTTACACAAAGAAAAAATACAGCAACGCTTCACTAATCTGATTAATTTGAGGAGGGGATCAACACCACATGGTGATGCTGGATAACAAGCTGCAACAGAGCAGACTGGCTAAGGAGAAGGGATCAAAGAGTGAAGGCTAACCCTGTACTTCTTCTTCTTCTTCTGCATTCGTTCTCAATCTCCCACTACCAAACCCTGAATAGGGCTTTGCAAGTAGAAAGATGTTGGCCAGAGAACGGAATGAGTTGTATCGCTAGTTTACAGCTTGGCTGCGATATTTGCACCTTTCGGTCCGACACATCCGTCTTTGGCAGGAACCCTTTACTAAAAAATGCTTGTTAAAGTAAGATATGTCGGACCAAAAGGTGCAAATATCACAGTTAAGCTGTAAACTACGACACAGTGCATTCCGTTCTCCGGACAACATCTTGCTACTTGCAAAGCCCTTTTCAGGGCATGGTAGTGAAAGATTGAGAATGAACGAAGAAAAAGAAGAATTCCAGGAGTATTAAATGACCATTCCAAAACTCATAAAGATTGAAACAGTGGCTGTTAAAATGGGAAGCATCTTATGTTTCTCTCTTCTGGATTTGTATTATTTTTAGTTATTTTGGTTATCCTCTGCTTGTTGTGTTGTCTTTAATTTATTCAATTCGTTCTTTTTTTGTGATTTCTTCCATCCATTTATCCTGGTCTGGACGCTGGCTGAATGGCGCTACGCTTAAACTAGTTATACCTGTGTCGTATCTCACGGGTTAGTTCTGCCGGTTCACCTTCACAAATATGGCGTGTGGGAATTTTAGATGCTACTATGATGAACTGAATACAGCTGGGGAGAGATGCCAGACTCACTCACACGCTGAGTGTTGTCCATACGACCTCTTGTGGTTATCGAAAAGGCACGACAAACTGCGTTAGATGCCTTCCCACCTTTCTACCCTGCGGGTTACATGTTTACGGAAAGGCTTCGGTGGTAAGCCTGAGGCAAAATCTGCATCCTATGCTATCTCCAGTCATCTCGATGAATGTCTTGCCACTGGCAAAAGGTAGCTTAGGCTCTGTGAGTGAGGTTGACAAAAGGCGCAGTTTCTTCCTCACTTTAATCCAAATCTCAGCGCAAGTCACCCATTTCAGCGGACACAGCAAGAGATATGACTGTCCACACGGCTGAACAAAGAGAGTGGTCTTCATCACTTGTGATGGATGGACACAGCAAGAGATACGACTGTCCACACGGCTGAACAAAGAGAGTGGTCTTCATCACTTGTGATGGATGGACACAGCAAGAGATACGACTGTCCACACGGCTGAACAAAGAGAGTGGTCTTCATCACTTGTGATGGATGGACACAGCAAGAGATACGACTGTCCACACGGCTGAACAAAGAGAGTGGTCTTCATCACTTGTGATGGATGGACACAGCAAGAGATACGACTGTCCACACGGCTGAACAAAGAGAGTGGTCTTCATCACTTGTGATGGATGGACACAGCAAGAGATACGACTGTCCACACGGCTGAACATAGAGAGTGGTCTTCATCACTTGTGATGGATGGACACAGCAAGAGATACGACTGTCCACACGGCTGAACAAAGAGAGTGGTCTTCATCACTTGTGATGGATGGACACAGCAAGAGATACGACTGTCCACACGGCTGAACAAAGAGAGTGGTCTTCATCACTTGTGATGGATGGACACAGCAAGAGATACGACTGTCCACACGGCTGAACAAAGAGAGTGGTCTTCATCACTTGTGATGGATGGACACAGCAAGAGATACGACTGTCCACACGGCTGAACAAAGAGAGTGGTCTTCATCACTTGTGATGGATGGACACAGCAAGAGATACGACTGTCCACACGGCTGAACAAAGAGAGTGGTCTTCATCACTTGTGATGGATGGACACAGCAAGAGATACGACTGTCCACACGGCTGAACAAAGAGAGTGGTCTTCATCACTTGTGATGGATGGACACAGCAAGAGATACGACTGTCCACACGGCTGAACAAAGAGAGTGGTCTTCATCACTTGTGATGGATGGACACAGCAAGAGATACGACTGTCCACACGGCTGAACAAAGAGAGTGGTCATCATCACTTGTGATGGACAAACCTATCAATTTATTCATGGTTTAAACCACCAGAGATCAAGACATTGAGCAGCGCATGAGCTGCAGCAGTCAGTGATCCATAGTGACCCAGCAAACCACAATTCTGCTACTTAAGCCCTTTTCAGGGCTTGGTAGTAGGAGATTGAGAACAAATGAAGCCAGATCAAGCCAAGCCAAACCACCAATAGTCATGCCTTCATTGCTAATGAACGTTGGATCACTGAGGCTTGTAGAAAAAGTACTGTTCGGAAAGATAAAACAACTGACTCATGACTAACCCTGACCTTATACACTGCATATGTGGAAGGGTTAGAATTGTGTTAGAATTGGACTATACAGCCACCTCTGGGCTCGCATGTGAAGTGCAACACAACATGTTTGACAGCTGTTGTCACCATCACTTGGATTGGACAGTTTTTATTTTTACGTGTGCTGTTGTCAGCTCTGTTCTATTTATGTGCGTCAGCTGTGACGAAGGTGTTTGAGGTAATGCAACTAAAATTTACTTACACAGCAGAATAGAATTTATTTAGTAACAGCATTCTGCTCTAATGTCTTTCACATTTGGTCACATTTGGTTCACATTTACTTATTATCATCTTGAGCTCATTTTTGACATGTAAAAATATTTTTTTTTACAGTAGTTTCAGCAATTTTTCATTTATATTCAAATACAGAAGCCATTTATCAGATGATGATAAAAATGATGATGAGATAAGTCATCACATCACAATGATGCACACATATACACAAACATTAAAATCTAAGACAAAAATTAACATTTCTATTTACAAAATAGATGTACCCTATAGAAAAATGTTGGCTCAGCTTGTAGAGCTGATTCTGGATCAAATAAATCAGATTCTTGATCATTCTCTTGACCTGGTCTACTTGCTTCCCGTTCCATCAAATTTGGATCATATAAAACTGTCCTGAATTTAACTGCAAGAGGCAAATCTGGTGTTCTATTTGGAGTCAGCCGATTCATTTTAAATATGGGCTGAAAATTACCTGGAATATCCTAGAAGGTGAAAGATAACGTAATAGAAGTGTAAGCAATGTCTGTTAATTGCAGCACATGAATAGTGTAAAACAGGGGTGGGCAACCTTTTATATACTAAGGGCTAGAACTGTAAAATATGAGGTTATAGAGGGCCAGATTATCTCCAATCTTGAAGAACTTCTATAAATTATTTAGGGGAACTGAGACGCTAGTCCAATCAGGCACAGCATATTGACCAGGACGTTGTATCAGGGTCAGGCACAATACACTGACCAAGACCACAATCTCTCTTTCATGTAGCATTCCATGGAAAAGGCTGTTTCTAAGGCAGCCTGGCTGGCTGACGAGATGGGGATTGATGTGGTCCCTGTAGTAGTGAATGTCATGCAGATGAAGCCAAGCACAGCACAACCGCTTGGAGGACTGCAGTCCACCTTCATCAGCATACTCAGGTTGTGAGGAAAGCTACTACAACCTGCCACTTAACATCCTTTTCAGGGTGCACAAAAGGGTGAACTTACTCATTGTGGGCATTTAAACAATAACTACAACAACAACATAAATTACTTAATTTGTGAGCACAAGCTAGTATAATGTAGAAATCATTTTATAGAAGGGGTATTACATGGGCCTGTGGTTAAGTGACATGGTTCACAATCTGAAGGTGTTGAATTCACTTCTCATCGCACTGGCCTTTACCCCGGGGAAGCAAACCTTTAGAAAATGCAGGAGGAAGCAGACCCTTACATAAAATTTATGCTGAAGTCGGATGCACTGGACCGACAGGCGCAAAATAAAAACATAGTGCAACACACACCACCTTGAGGATTAGAAAAAATAAGGTGACAAAAATAAATATATTATTGAAGGAAAGTGAAAGAAGGGGAGGAAGATGGAGAGAGATGGACGTAGAAAGAGAGATGTGGGAGAGAAAGAAATAATCAATAAATTCTGAATGGGTAGGTTTATAGATATGAGAGGGTTTTGCTTGAACTTCCTGCACACGCCTGTCTTAAGTATAGTGGTGATTGGCTAAGTACAGTGCGTTTTCCAGATGTTCGTCAGTTCTCGTTTTAAAAAAATTTAGTCCATTTCATTTTGAGAAAAAAGTCTTTCATAGACAAGAAGTACCATACTACCAATCAGTGAGGCCATGTTTTGGTCATTAGATATTTTTAGTGGAAAAAAAGATGCTTAGAAGTTAAATATCTTCGAGTAGTCCCTCCACTTTGATTTTAAAATATTCTTCTCTTGCAAGTTGATAAATTCCATTTACATGTACGCCAAAATAGCATTGGAGTCAATATAAAAAAAGTGTTGAGAAACACTTTAATCTAGCTGTTAATATCATTAACAGCGTCAGCATAGCTTGTGAAATTAACAAGAGATGTCTTTTTCTAATCTTACTAAGAATTTAGTATTCCCTTCCCACATTCTCAGTTTATTCTGGAAAGCCTTGATGTGTCTGTAAAGTTTGTAAACCAGCTGTCCTTGTGTCTGTAACTTGAGATTAAGATAATTCAAATGATGAGTCACGTCAGCTAGCAGATCCATAGAGTGTCTGATAATTCTTTGACAGGGTTACCTTTCTCATGTCCATGAATAGTTTGATTTCAGTCCGTGTCATAAAATTGCTTCAGTATTTTCCCTCAATTTAACTAGCGTACATCACAGTAGTAAAGCAGATTGCCATACTCAATATCAACATCTTGAAGGAATTCTTGAAACTGGCAATGGATGAGTTTGCTCGATTTTATGAAGCTCATGCACGATAAAATGACGAGTAACATGTCAATAACCTTAATTGCTTTGGCCCGCAAGTTTTCTTGGTGAATAATACAGTGTAAGAATGAGACATCAAGATGGCTTAAATTCAAATCTGACAAGAGGGATTTAATTTAGCCAACCAGGCCTGAATTTAGACAGATCACTTTGGTGCTCCCTCTGTTGTCACTCTACAGAGCTTGTCCCAAATTAATCAAAGATCTTTAAACGCAAGCTCCAGCGCTTTGAAAATTATCTCACCTGCAATGGTACCATTGAGTGGTTGTAATGCTGAGATATTTAAGAATTTGTCAATACCCCTAATAAAAATAACTAACTGAACTGTGCCTGTCATATCTGTTGACTTGTCTAAAGTGACAGAGAATGTTAGGAAATTAACGCATGCTCTATTTAGCTTCTTTTTACATCTTCCACCATGTCACCTATGAGTCTTTCAAGTTTTGTATGCTAAACTTACTTGCTCAAACGGCTTGCTTTAATCAGGGAAAAGCACTTTAATAGCTTCATTGAAACACTCATTGACAAATTCTCCATTGGAAAATAGGTTCAAATTGTTGGCAGCTTATAAGATAGCTCAGACGAACAGCGATCTCTGAGCATTTACTTGCATTGCGAACACATTCTGCTGACCTTCCAAAGATTTCTTTAAATGAGGAATTGTATCCTGTCTTCCTCGTACGTCCAGTGAACTGTAGCTTTCATATTTGGATTGGAAATATTGTTTAAGGCTTAATTCTTTAGGAAGACAAACTTTTCTATTGGGTTATTGTGATATGGAATAAAGAAACAACCCAAAGTCCATCTTTCCTGGAAAGTACAAAACTCTCTATTCACTTTCTGTTTTTTTCTCGACATTGCCATTGTGTAACTAACTATCAATGCCTTCCTTATTAGAATGTATCTACCACCCACCTCTACCCCCATGATCTCCTCTTCTAACCATACAAGAGACAAAGCTACATAACTCTTTTATCTCAGAGACTTGCTGACCATAGACAAAAATTGTTGTCTCAGTTTCTCGTTATCAAAGATGCTGACTGACACAGCCTTCACATGTCTAAGTTAGTTTTTTTTGTTTTTTTCGTGTGGCTTATTTCTCTAATCCCTAAGGCGGTGTGCGTTGCACTGTGGTTTTTATTTTGCGCCTGTCGGCTTAGTGCATCCAACTTCAGCATGCATTTTATGTAAGGGTCTGCTTCTTTCTGCATTTTTTAAGGGTTTGCTTCCCCGGGGTAACGGACTGTGCTGTGATGGGGATCGAACCCAGCACCTTCTGGTTGTGAGCCATGTCACTTAACCATTAGCCCACGCCGTCACCTGAGTTGGTTTTGAATGTGTATTTTATTTCAGCTCAAGGACCAGAGCACACAGTAGTTTTCAATCAGCCTTACAGGATAATCAAAACTGCTTGGCGGACCAGTTCTGGCCCGGGTTCCGTAAGTTTGTTCACCCCTGGTGTAAAGGTTATTATTACAAATATATATATACAAAATGTAAAACATTTGCACTTTGAATGACCACATTTTCTAGTCAATGAATCAATCAATTGTGGAATTCAAGAAAGACACACTCACCATTCTAATGTGTTACTCCTTCAAGAATGAATTTTATTTTTGAATATCCCATGACATCCTTATCATTTTCAAATCTTTCAGCGTTCTCTCTGTAAAACAATTACAACTAATGAAGATTTTAAGATTTTTAATCGCTATAACATCTATTTTAAATATTATGACAATATTTTTGGTTCAAATTAATTTAGCTGTAACTATTTGCTGTTTGATCATTTGTTTACCATTTAATTTGGATTGTATGCACCCTATCTATTCAGTTAGATTTAAATTCTCTTTTTCGGGGACGGCGTGGCCTAGTGGTTAAGTGGCACGGCTCACAACAAGAAGGTGCTGGGTTCGATCCCCACCACAGCACCGGCCGTTACCCCGGGGAAGCAAACCCTTAGAAAATGCAGGAGGAAGCAGACCCTTACATAAAATGCATGCTGAAGTCGGATGGACTGGCGCAAAAATAAAAACCACAGTGTAACGCACACACGCCTTGGGGAATAGATAAATAAGGCGAACGCAAAAAAAAATAAAAAAAATAAAAATTCTCTTTTTCTTTTCTTTTGGTGCTGCTTTTGTTTGTTCAATCATTGATAAAGGCCTGAACGTCTGTATATACCAGTTATGAGTTATAATTCTTATGTAAAATTGTATTCTAACTTTTTTTTTTAGGTTTTCAATACCTATAATGATTACATAATTAAGTAAACACAGCGTCAACATAACCAATTAAACATAAGATACCCATATATCACTTGAAAGTACTAGGTTACAACATGTGTGATGAAACAAAACACTTAAATATATGCTGTCAATATGGCCATATACACATACAAACAGCCCATAACAAATTTAAAAAAAAAATAAATAAAACAAAAACTGTCCTATGACATTTTTCTCTTTGCTGGGGTAGTTGGGGGGGGGGGGGGGGGGGGGGTTTTGGGTTTGAAGGCTGAGGACTACAGACCACTTTGCAACTGCTGTCGCCATGTCATGTGCTGGCTATGTTTATTTATTTCACCCCGAACAGAAAAACAACATATGCCATACCGGGGGGTTTGAACCGCTGCCCTCCTTGTCAGCAGGCAGGCCTCTAAACCATTCGTCCACGCACTCGTTATACAAACAGCCCATAACCACTTACAAATATAAAGACCTCATAACCACTTACAAACATGAAGACCTCATAACCACTTACAAATATAAAGACCTCATAACCACTTACAAATATAAAGACCTCATAACCACTTACAAATATAAAGACCTCATAACCACTTACAAATATAAAGACCTCATAACCACTTACAAATATAAAGACCTCATAACCACTTACAAATATAAAGACCTCATAACCACTTACAAATATAAAGACCTCATAACCACTTACAAATATAAAGACCTCATAACCACTTACAAATATAAAGACCTCATAACCACTTACAAATATAAAGACCTCATAACCACTTACAAATATAAAGACCTCATAACCACTTACAAATATAAAGACCTCATAACCACTTACAAATATAAAGACCTCATAACCACTTACAAATATAAAGACCTCATAACCACTTACAAATATAAAGACCTCATAACCACTTACAAATATAAAGACCTCATAACCACTTACAAATATAAAGACCTCATAACCACTTACAAATATAAAGACCTCATAACCACTTACAAATATAAAGACCTCATAACCACTTACAAACATGAAGACCTCATAACCACTTACAAATATAAAGACCTCATAACCACTTACAAATATAAAGACCTCATAACCACTTACAAACATGAAGACCACATGTTTCATTTCTCTTAGTCAATCCTCTCCTCTTTTCTATTCTGGAGTGTATAGATTTGCCAGAGAGAATGCTAGACTGATCTATGAGCAGGCTTTCTTTCAGCATGGTTCCAGTCCAGGTTTTAATCCTACAGAGACTGTCAAATGATGTCCATACCAGTGAACTCTGGGTCATCATGGAGGTCTGTATCCTTGACTCTTGACTTACCATGCCTGTCATGGCAGCAGGTCTCCTCCCATTTTATAGACCTGGCCGACCATCACAATTGAGACTGTTCCCCCTGGGTCTGCAGGGACTGGGTTTCAAGATCATGGCATATTGTTTGGTTACAGACTTTGTCCCTTCTTGTCATCTGGACCACCTTTCTTAAATATCTCATTTTTGAGATCTGAAGCTGGCTTCTATGACCGTGGTAATTGTCCATGACTCACATCCATTAGTCAGGGCTGACATAATTAGTTGCCCAACACAAGTGATGATAACCACACCAACAGACAGTTTTGTCTTGATGATGCAACTTGCGCTGTATTTGGATTATAGTGAGGAAGAAACTGCGCTTGTCATCGACCTCCCTCTTTGATCCTGAGCTACCTTGGACCAGTGGCAAGACATTACTCAAAATAACTGAAGGCAACTCAGGATGTGAGCACTGTGGTCTCACCTCCTATGAGACCAGGACTCACTTTAAAACTTGTGGGATTTGATAGTCCACCTTTTCTGTTCATCGTTTTGGGAGACGAGTGCCTGACCTCTCGACCAGAGCAGCCCCAGAAGACTGCAGAGTCTTTAGACAACCAGTGTTACATTCCAGTTGTGTAGTTTCGTCACAAAATGACCAGCAGACAATTGGGATGTCCGTGCCCCCCCCCCCCCCAAGAGAGGGGAAAGCAGTCTGGGTCTGGGCTGATGGATCTGAGGTTGTCATTGGCCAGCTCTTTCATGATCAGAGGGCCAGTACTGACCAGGGACGATAGTTTCACTGGTTCCGCCCGGCTGTATACAACTCCATCTGCATCCACCCCATGCTGTTTACTTAGAAATTCGCTGCCCATTGAGAAGTGTGTTATTGTCATTGAGGATGCTAGATGATTGTCATAGATTTCATATAGATGCAGTGGCATACAGCCTCTCTGTTTTCTTGCCAATTGCTTTTCACATTTTTGAATTTGACGATGTTAACAGCAATGAGCACTGACTGAATGTGAATGTGTCATTCACTGTGAATGACTATGCGATTCATTCAATGAATAAAGCTATTAAAGAGGGTGTTGCATCTCATTTTATGAATCATTCATAAAATGAGATGCAACACCCTCTTTAATAGCTTTTTACATTCTATTTGGAAGGCTACAGTGGGCATATTTTATTATATACACAATAAAACGAAATTTAGAATAATAGTATAAATAAATTAAATACAACACATCGTCATTTTACTTACGATTTCACGACTGCCGTTATCAAGAGCTTGTTTACTCGTAACTAGGTTATTCCTATTTTTTAACGTGTCCGTATTCAGAAAGGGAGACGACCGCGAAAATAGGTTTTTTTGTATGTCAAACATAAAGATGGTGACCTTATGCAAGAATAGCATAGTCTACTGAATTTTAGACTGTGGGTGTCGCTCAGATGTGACGACACACAGTTAGAGAGAAAGAGAGAGAGAGAGAAAGAAAGAGAGAGAGAGTGAGGGATACGAGTGGGAGATGTTAAAGAAATGTGACATCGCGCAATCAATTTTCTGTTTCTAAGAATCGACTTCACTGCACCCCGAGCATACCCGTAGGTGCTCAGTCTCTCTCAGCAAATGGCGCAGGGTGTGGATGATGATGATTCACTTAGTTCGCTGGTTGTACACTCTCTTGCTCTGTCCTCTCATGCGCCCTACTCCGCTCGAACCTCGTTTAATGTCAAAACTTTGCAGCCTGTGGATTGTTGCTTCATCTATTGCAGTATCCTCATCTACAGGCAGTCATTGATTGGTTTCAAAATGTCACTTCTATCCATCACTAACGTATCCATGATGGGAGCTTGTGGAGCCAAGATGTGAGCTCTTTCGCTGCCCTGAACCCCAGTATGACCAGGACAGTAGATCCAAGTCAACCTCTGCTATCCACTCGTACCTAATCCGTTCCTTCTGTACTTTCTGAAGTACAGCTTGCTGGTCTATCATGATGACTGCCCTTGTTAAAGAAGTCTTAGATATCCATCTCAGCGCTGAGGTCACTGCTTCCATCTCCATTCTCAAATTGGAGGTTGTTGACATGTATGCCCTGTTGCACTCGGCAACGACCTGTCCTTCCACTTTAGCCGAGAAGCCCCAGCCTGTGTCCCACTGAGCTGCACTGTCCCATCAGTGTATAGACATCACTATGTTCTCCTTTATCAGACGATTCACACCATTCTCTGCATAGCTTGCCTATGGTTATGATGACTCTCTAATACTCTATCATTCTATCACCAGTGCAGACCCATTCTTCCCCCTTGGCTATTGTCTCAGCTGGGGTGACATGTCCGATTGTTTTCTCTGCCTGTGCCATTCATGACGCCCCTCTATTGATTCTTGATGTATGAGATACTACTGTACAAAGGGTGCTGCATGTATGTGGTGACATACATATAGGCTTTGACCTATTCCAGTTTATGTCTGGATGTCACCGATAATAATCACAACAACAAAATTGGTGAAACTCTAGTGCAGCCCAGAACCAGTCGCATACCTTCATTCTGGATGCATTCCAACCTTTCACTGTGTTCTTGATAGTGTGAGGATACCAACTCCGTAATCTATAACTGACAACACAACCTGGCAAAATAGGATGAACAGGAGGCGCTGCTCCCAGTTGGCAGCAGCCATAGTCTAGAGTGCTATTAGCCCTCGTTTACATCTTTGTACGGTCTGCTCAATATGGCAATTATAGGAAAGACCGATCAATTGTCACTCCGAGGTATTTCAACCTGTTACTCCTGTCAATAGTACTAGTCTTAATTGATCTGTACTTCTACAGCCCCTGTGGAGGTAACATCTCTGATGTAAGCTGGATGTAGCCAGGAGGAGGATTTCCTGCTTAGCGAGCTAGGCTCGAGCAGCTTATTACTCCACTATGGAGGGTGGTTAACAGATGTGCTAGTCCATCTTATGGCAAGTTACTCAATTCCAGAAGAATGAAGGCCAAAACCAAAGTGGCTGGCGATATAATCAGGGAACTTGTATTTGCTGACGACTGCGCTCTAATGAGCAACTCAGAACTGAACATGCAGGTTGGAATGGACCAGTTCTCTGCCGCATGCAAAAATTTTGGCCTGACCATAAATGCCAAAAAAACAGAGGTCATGTACCAACCAGCACCAGGAATGCCGTACACAAAACCAGAGACTACAGTCAGACGTTGAATGCCGTAGACAAATTCACATATCTGGGCAGTACGCTGTCGAGATCTGTCAGCCTAGATGATGAGGTGGCAAGCAGAATAGCAAAGGCCAGCACAGCCTTTGGAAGAATGCGCTCGATGGTCTGGGCACGTCGTGGTATCAGCGTCAAGACCAAACTCAAAGTCTACCGTGCAACCATCATTCCAACCCTACTATACGCTTGCGAAAGCTGGACTGTATACTCTGGACATGCAAGGAGGTTAAACCACTTCCACACAGGTTGCCTGAGGCGAATATTCCACATCCGATGGCAAGATCGTGTCACTGACATCAAGGTTCTCTCGAGGGCTAACATGCCCAGCATCCATGCACTGCTAGAAAAAGCACGACTAGGATGGGCCGGACACCTCGTCCGTATGTCAGACGAGCGGCTCCCAAAGAAGCTTCTCTACGGCGAGCTGAGAGAGGGATGGCGCGAGAGAGGGCGCCCAAAGAAACGTTTTAAAGACGGTCTGAAGGACTCACTAAAAAGTTGCCAGATAGACATCGACACATGGGAATGTCTTGCGCAAAACAGATCTGACTGGAGAAGTGCAGTCAAATCGGGTGTAGCTGCCGGTGAAGATGACCGTGTTGTGAAAGCCCAGAACAGACGAGAGACGCGGAAATCCCGAGCAGCGGGAACACCATCCCCTTCTACAAACCTCGTGTGCCCGATATGTAGCAGATATTTTCGTGCTCGCATTGGCCTGTTCAACCACATGCGCACCCACACCCAACAGGGAAATCTGTGACAAGGATGATGTCGGCGGTCCTCATCGACAACGATGGACAGCTATTATTATTATTATTATTAGTCCATCTTAATAAACTCAAACACTAGAGCTAAGTAGACCCGTAGCCTGTTAGGCGCCATCTATGCTGCTCTTAACAAACCCCCTAACCATGGCCGGTGGTATGCCATGTCACACAGTTAGTCGTCGCTTACAACATGCTCTCTGTGAGGCAGTGGTTCTATTCTTGTCCTTGTCATACACATAGACTCCGGCAAACCACTCGGGGAAACCTGTCAATAGTGCATCCCTCAAATGTGATGCCCAGGAGTTCAGCCTTTACTATAGAATTATTCAAAGAGCACCACATCATGTACGCCTTGTTCGGATTGATTTTGGAGCTTGAGTCGCCACACCATTGTGAGACTGCTTGCAAGGTTTCCTGGATGTCTTTAACCAACTCTTGCCTGCCTTAGAATGTCATATGTAAATGTCAACGTTCGTCCTGTCCCTGTGGGCTGAATGTTGGCCACTTTTACTGTGTAGATGTTGAACAGCACCGGTGATAATGGAGCCCCTTGAGGCAGTTATAAACATATTCGCTTCGATTCTGATGTATAAGATCCCAAGGGCAGCACAACTGTTCATTCCATCAGGGCAGCTGATTTCCAACTAGCCAGCCACGGGTCTAAATCACACTGCGTCAGACATGTCATTAAAGTCCCAAAATTGACACGGTTGTATGGGTCTTCCACGTCGAGAGCCAAAGGGGATGTTTCTTGCTTTGACTGAAAACCCTCATACACATGAAGGCACTGATGTCTTCTCTATAGTATGATTAAACTCCTTCACCATATTTCTTATCTCTGTCTCACTTAACTGCTTGATGTGGCAATACTGAACTCCGCGAGGTCCTGGGCCAGTGTTCTTGCTGGTGCATAGACTATTTGCTACCTCAGCCTCGGTGATGAAGTCTGCATTAGCCTCTTCTCTGCTGGCTGCGTCTAAAATGGCTTAGTCAGTCTGGGAAACATATCAAGTGAAAAAACCCAGACCCTTCTCTTCATCTGCCTGCAGGTGAGTTCCTGAATGTTGGGGATAAGCCATCTTGTGGTCTTTCCATTCATCTTTCTTTGCATGTGCCATAACTTCTGGAGGGTATTATCATTACCCACCCTGTAATGAACTTCTCCCACCGCTCATTTTTGGACTCCCTAGCTAACGCTTTAAAGGAATTGGTGGCTTTGCATTTTATCTCCTTATTCTCATTCAACATACCAACATTAGTGCCTGATCTATTTCTGGCTTTCCGCCACTACTTTGTTGCTGCCTCCATTTCTCCTCAGGCCGTATCAACTACTTGATTTCACCAGGGTGGTTGGACAAAGATGGACCTAGTGGTCCTACGTCTGATCGTCTGCCGCAGCTTGTTCTTCTTCTTCGTTCGTTCTCAATCTCCAGCTACCAAACCCTGAAAGTGCTAAAGTAGCAGAATGTAGTCCAGAAAACGGAATGCGTCGTGTCGTAGTTTACAACTTGGCTGCGATATTTGCACCTTTCGGTCCAACACATCGACTTCAGCAAGCATTTTTTTAGTACCAGGTTAGCATTCCCTCTTCGATCCCTTCTCCTTAGCCAGTCTGGCCTGATGCAGCCTGTTATCCAGGATTACCGCGTGGAGGTGTAGAAGGGTCTTGGCAGCTATGGTTCGCTGGCCCCGACGCTAATAGTCAGCTATGGATCGCTGACCACTGCAGCTCATGTGCTGCTCAGCATCTTGATCCCGCAGCTTGTTCAATACATTATCATTTTAATATGTATATATGAACACCTGTTTGGCTTTCCTGTGTCTGGTGTATTTTCCTCTGGGTATAAGTACAACACATGGCAGGTGGTCGCTTTGGTGCGCCCCTAATACGTACCAGTGTGTGGATGGAGCAACATCACTCGATATGAGTTCCAGGTCGATAACACCATCCATATCCCCAGGTCGAGATGTTAGTCTTGTTGAACCGTCATTCACGACAGTGAAGTTTGTGTGAACTAATGTTTGGCTCAAAGCGACCCTTTGCCTATTTTCAGTGGCATTTCCCCACTCCTTTGACCTAGTATTAAAGTCACCTGCAATGAGGCTTTTTTGCCTTGTGACGCTAACATTTCTGACAAACTCTCACTTTACGTCCTCGAACAGGTGGTCTATGTGAGTGTCGAAATTGTAGATTCTCCATTCTTGGTGGTTGATTGTCACTACAATCCCTTGTAGCTCGACATCCTCAATTTTACAGATGCCAGTATCTATCCATGTATGGGGAAGTTCTTGCTTCACCAACATCGCCAGTCCAGTCTTGCCGTGCCCGCATGGATTGCTGTAGCACCTGTATCCTGGACACTTGATGGTAACATTCTGCTTCAAGCAGGTCTCCTGGGTCATGAAGATGTCAAAATCGTATACCGATTTTTGGAGAATGACTTTGCGTTAAGTAGCCTCAGTAATTCCAGTAGCCTATACGCACATTTTTTAACCTAAGTCTATCTGTCAATATTAAAAATCATCAATGTCATTATAAATACACGTTCAAAATCTGGAGGTAGTAAACAATTTTATTACTACCTCAGATCTACCATCAATGACAAACTTTCACAGACTCAACAGCGCTTGTCAGGTTCTGATGGAGAGTGTGGAATAACAACATGCTGACCATCTCCACAAAGGTTGCTGTGTACAGATCATGTGTGCTTAGTACCCTGCTCTATGCCAAAACGTGGACGCTATATGTTTCATGGGAAAAAAGGCGAAATGCTTTTCATATGTGCTGCTTGTGGCGCATACTTATAATTTCATGGAGTGATAAACAATTACGTATTTGATTGTGTAAAGATTGTCAGTTTAGTTACGATCCTTTGCTAGTGCTCCTTGTGGAAGCTTGAACAGAATGGAGGACGGGCAAATTCCAAAAGATATCCTATACAGAGAGTTGACCAAGGGCAACTGTAATAAAGGTAGACCTTTCCTCGCTACAAAGACGTTTGCAAGCGTGACTTGAAAACGTTGGATATGAACACATGTAACTGGGAGGAAATCCTCAGATCAGAAGGGGAAAATGTGATAAAAACTATGAGAAAAGGGAAAGCAACAGGGCCATACTCCACAAACATAGAAAAGATAGAGACCCTGGAGGAATTTGGTATAGATATAATTACTGATCTGTGTAATGATATATACAATACTGCATGCATACCAATAGACCTGAAAACATCTACATTTATAACACTTCCAAAAAAAAAACCCTTATAACTTAACGTCTTTATACTGGTTTAGAAGACCCTGCAGAGTCTGTATACAACCAGTTACATTTACATCACCTTGCTCTAAAAGCTATGCGCATACAATTTATTCTCAAATGCATTAACTGTCCCTGCCTCCACTACCTCCCCTGGCAATGCATTCCAAGCAGACATCACTCTCTGACAAAAAAAATATTTATAACCTGGACCTCTCTTTAGTCAGCTTGTAGCTATGCCCTCGTGTTACTGTAGGTGGCTGTATTTTAAAAAATAGGATGTTCAGAACAATAAGTCTAATGAGTCCCCCAATTAAAATACTACTCAAGATCATACAAGAGAGAATAAAAGGTAAAATAGAGAGGGGTTTCAAAAGAACAATTTGGTTTTCAAAAGTTTAATGGAACAAGGAAAGCAATTTGCTGTTTGCGAACTCTGACAGAGAAATATAAAGAAATACAAAATGACATTTATATTTGCTTCATAGACTACCAAAAGGCTTTTGACAGAGTCCAACATGAGAAATTAATAAAATGTCTCCAATTGTCTTGACCAACTCCTGCAATGATCACTTTCCACATCCTTGAGCTGCAGCCATGGCATTCCAATTGTCTAGACCGTCTCTTCCACTGACTCCTGCGATGATCACTCTCCACATCCTAGAGCTGCAGCCATGGCATTCCAATTGTCTAGACCTTCTCTTCCACTGACTCCTGCGATGATCACTTTCCACATCCTTGAGCTCTACCCAAGGCATTCCAATTGTCTAGACCGTCTCTTCCACTGACTCCTGCGATGATCACTCTCCACATCCTAGAGCTGCAGCCATGGCATTCCAATTGTCTAGACCTTCTCTTCCACTGACTCCTGCGATGATCACTTTCCACATCCTTGAGCTCTACCCAAGGCATTCCAATTGTCTAGACCTTCTCTTCCACTGACTCCTGCGATGATCACTCTCCACATCCTAGAGCTGCAGCCATGGCATTCCAATTGTCTAGACCTTCTCTTCCACTGACTCCTGCGATGATCACTCTCCACATCCTAGAGCTGCAGCCATGGCATTCCAATTGTCTAGACCTTCTCTTCCACTGACTCCTGCGATGATCACTTTCCACATCCTTGAGCTGCAGCCAAGGCATTCCAATTGTCTAGATTTTGTTCTTCCACTGTTTGTGCCAGGTGTACTTTGATGACACACCTCTGCTCTTTTAGTGATCTATATAATCATTCTAAATGTGTCAGTTTAAAAAGATTTAATTTTTAAAAATAATTCAAAATCTAATTGAGCTCACCTTAGTGTTTAAAACAGTTTTAAAAAAACACTTCTCAATAGCTTCTTTCAGTCATTACTATGTAAATGCGACCTTGGGGTGATTCCAGGGCGCAAGCTTGGGCACAAATATATAGAGATCAAGCTGTTGCCCATTCAGCATGTTCCCTCTCTCTACATAGCTAGTAGATCCAAATGACTGATAATAATTGATACAATTTCGTACCAGCCAGGTCGCAGGAGCTGCCAGAATAGTGCATGTTGGTACTAGACTGCCGTAGGGACTCCAACTCTGGATTCTTCCAATGAGTTTACTCTCGAAGCCTTTCTCATGGTTGGGTATTCCCAAGACAGCGAAGGTTTAAAATCATATAGTTTATCTTCTACTAGACAGACTACCATCCAAAGTTACTTAGCTGTCAGAGGCTTTGTATGACGCACAACTTAAGAGCCTTTAGCCACTGTTGAATCGTATCCCCACAGTGACTCCCGGCTTTGGCAGTCCATATAGAACCATTAAAAAAAAAATACACGATGGAATAATGCATAGATAAAAATACAAACGCAACAGAAGTAAATTTTTCCGTTTATTATAAATCATGAGTAAGGCAACTGATTTATATATGTTTCATGCAACTACTACAATCAAAAATAGAATATTTACATTTCTTGTTCCACAAATAAAAACTAACATGACTAAAAAGTACAAGTAAATAAATACAAATATACATAAGGAAAATTATATAAAACATACATTTTTTGTTTAAAACTGCCATAAACCACAATTGCAGACGTGTAAATAATGAACATCTGTTTCTTCTGCTTATTTGACATGATCTATTTCTTCTGCTTATTTGACAAGTATTTCAGATCTGATTGTTATCAATTATGTCTCAGAAAGTTTTAACTTTTTTATTATTCGGTACTGTGTTGTTTTAGCTCCTTTGGTAGTTCTACTCAACTCTAGCACTGGTAAATAGTAACAAAAATAACATTATTAGCAATAAGCATATGAAGATAAACATTATGCAAATACAGGATACGAAAACCAGTACACTATCAACATCAATATAGATAATCATAGAATTAAACAAGTTCATGTATTTGATTGTCATCACAGTGGAAAAACTGAAAAAATATATCTGACCCCTCAGTTAGGTAGTTAGGAAAGCAATGAGTATCTATCTGGAGCATTGGTGTTCAATAGAGATGCCAGGTGAACAAGGAAATGATCATCAAAGAGCCACAATGATGATTCACAGACAATTGTAAATGACAGAAAACAACCAAATTAATTAATAAAAAGTGAATACCAACAGTTCCCAACAGGCTCTAGTGTTCAAAATAATTAATAGTATAATTATACCATCTTTGAACAACACAATTAAAATAGTGCACAAATAAATGTCAAGCTACAGAAACTGACAATTTGTGACATGAACTGAATGAGAAGAATAATAAACAACACAGTAGAAGCACAATAATAACATTACAAGAATACACCAAGAAAACAAAAAGGGAAAAACCCCTAAACCTGGCATGAAATATATAATGGCACAGATATGGCTATCTTTTCAATCGTATAACAAAACTATTCTGGTCATAATGAAAAACACAGAAATAGTGTAATAACTATAGCATATGAGCTACAGGGTTTAACTATTATCCAGGGCAAAAAATGTACTATCATTCAGGATGTCCAAAGAGATCAGGAGTGCCACTGTATCTTTCAATGGAGCTGAAGATGCAGAATAGAATTTGCTGACGTCAATTAGCGGCTCATACTTGGCTGCGTACATCGGGTCAATGACGCATAACTGACCAAGACCCTATTCAGCATCCAAGTAGTGGTGGTCCTGGAAACAAACTGCAACCGTGCAGCTTGGTGATGAGAATAGGGATTGAACAGGGAAGGCAAACCAGACTCCAAAAATGATATGCTGAAATTAGATGTGTTGCGTCCAAAGGCACAAATATCGCAGCCTTGCTGTAAACTGTGATAAATCACAAATGTCTATTTCAGGATGAATGCCGAAAATGAAGAAGTATCTTTCCACAACTGCATAGAATTATATTCATCGCCATCATCATTACTTGTTGTTCCAACAGGAGAATAAGGCAGCCACTATAGCTGGCATCCTTACAGGAAGCCTGTGTCCAAATATTTATGTGCATTTGTAAGTGATGATTTTTGTAGCACTTTGTTTTAAATAACAAGGTTGCCACTTTCATGCACAACTCTACTTAATGACTATTAACTTCATACATAGTTAGGTGCAGTAGGTATTATTATCAATAAATAAAACGATTTTAGTGCATAGTATGTATTGCATAGGATAGCTACACCAGCAAACACTCTAGTATTATTAACTTTCAACATCATATTTTATTTAAGGACACACTGGCATGTGACTACTTCTGTGAAATAATATTTGAAGTAACAAAAAATGCAGTAATTATGAAACAAAGATTGTAAAATTTAAAAAAAAACAGAAAAAAATACAAACAAGGACTTCTTCGGCTGGTGATTTGATGAACTAGCTTCATAAAAATACAAGTTTATACATTACATGGTTTGATTCCGATTAAACTGAGTATTACACTTAAAGAATTTTGTTAAAATAAAAATAGCATCAAGGAGATTCTACTATATCTTCCATCTAAGGCATACATTTTAAACTTTCACTATTAAGAAATACAGTCTACAAATCAACTTATATAGAGTAAAAATATATATATATATCCAGGGCAAAGGCCAAATTCCAGAACCTCAGTTCTGAAACGGATTCACAGGGAATAGCAGTTCATGGACACATCGTAGAGGGTACAAATGACTTCATTTCTTGGACAGCATGATCACATCAGACGGGCGTAGTGACTCAGATATGTCAAAGTGGATAGGGCTTACCGTTTCCATAATGAATGGACTTTGCGGGATTGTGGAGTAACAGTGTGCTCTTCCTTCAATCCAAGCTACGTATCTACCAGTCATGTGAGATTGATGTGCTCCTGTATGGCTCCGAGACATGGACCCTGCTAAAATATGATGTATCAATACTCAAGACCTTCCACGTGTGAAATCTGAGACATATTCTTAGGATACGCTGAAATGACTTTGCCCAGAGTGAAGAGATCACTGCAAGAACAAAGTTGCCTCCCATCTGGGTTAACTTAGATTGCCGCAGCGTCTCCGTATTCTGCCATGTTGTTCGCCTGGCTCATGATGTCCAAACTCACCATATTCTCCACAAATCTATCCTTTGTCTGTGGCCACCCATCGGCTGGCTGGCAGCACAGGAGAGAACATTCCCATACATCATGGCTTCGACAGTTGGCAGACTCACCCTAAACCTTAGACGGTTTGTGGCAATATGCTGCAGTGGTCCTCCAACGCAACGTGCTTGTGACGCCTAAACGATATATGTAATAGATGACATGTTCCCTTCATCTCGGGTATATATGTCCATACAGCGAATTCTCCATTATTTAACTCTTTCACGGTGTATCTTCTATGTGCACCTTGATCTTCCCCTTTTATTTTTTCTCCTGCTGATTCCATGCAAGTACCTTACATGGTATGTCAAATATTTGTTCCCTCAGTCTAAGTCAAATCTATCTCCATTTATATTTTCTTATCAGTTGTTCAGTACGCTCTTCTACCAACAAACACTACTATCATTGAAATACCAGGTTCTTCTAGAACAAGGATAGGCAAATTGCATAGGTTCATATCACAAGATTTTATCACTTACAATTTAGATTGCACATGTTTTAAACAGCATGGAAACCAAACAGAATAAATATAGCTCAAATGGCACAGACAATTGCTAATCACAGAAACTATTTACTTGGATCTTCCTCTTTCCTTCAGTCACAATATTTTTAAAGCCCTCGCCCTTCTTTCTATTATGTGTTCAAATTATGATTATATTCGTTTTATTTTAATTATCAGTGATCTTTCAAGACTGCTTTCTTCTAAATGTTCTAATTTTACTTAGCTGTCCATAGTAAGTAGAGTATATCATTCTTCTCAAGAACCACATCTACAAAAGATGTTTCTGTTGTTTGTTCATTGCCCAAGATTCCAATCCATAAGGCAGTATTGGTATAAATAAATAGTAACAGAATGATCCTGTGATATTAAATATGTGTTTACACTGCACACACAAAACAGGAAATAGTGGAGCAAATGTAGGCATGATCTGTCTATAATAATCAAAATTAATGTTAATCATATAACCAAAACACAATACAAATATCACTAACAATATAACAAAGTAGCTTAAATAACAACAACAAAAAAGAACAAAACATATGCTTAACAATAAGACAATTCTTGAAAACAAAAAAAAGAGATCCTCCAAATACAATTAAGTCTCACTGAAGTTTGTAAACAATTTGACCAAAATCAAAAATGCCCAATGATAAAACATAATGTAACATGTTCATAATTATAAACTAATACCAGGTAGAGGAGGCTGTGTGGCCTAGGGGTGAAACTCACTCGGTTTTCACAATCCCAATGTTCCGGGTTCGATTCCCACTTGTGTCCAGTTTGGCAGACACTGGGTTTTTTTCTCGGGCTAATGCTCCTACATGTACGGAAAATAATGGCAACCTACCGTACTGCACACTTGCCAAGAAACTTTTAAGAGCCAAATAGGTGGCGGTTGTAAGAAGCTACGTTCTGTAAAAGGATATGCGACTTACTTTACTTTAATACCAGGTGAAAGCACTTACAAGGACTAACAAAAACATGCACATGCACACCTGTCAATTACTTCCTGAAAATGGAAATAAATTAAAACTAATATTTGCTTATACTAATATTTTAGAAATACCTAACTTAGACTGTTGTTGTCTTTTACGGCATTACAGTATTTCCAGAACTATATTTAGATTTATAGGTAAAAAAAGTTGGTACACAGTGTTATTGTTTTACATTTCTAATTGCAAATATAGATCACACAATATTTGTTATTAGAGATTAATTGTTTAAGTGCATGAAATTGTAACCCAAATATGCCAGAAAGATGTTCGTTTATCTGTTTTTTTACATTGAAATGATAGTGAATTAAATATTACTGTAAAAAATAGATGACTATAAATCATCTGGTTCTGGATTGTTTGTTGCAGTCATGAGATAATAATGGCTGAATCCAGAACAAAATAATATTCATATCTTGAGTCAACATTAAAGTGATTTTATCATTAATTAGTACTACGAGACGTGTTCAAATGAAACCGGACCAAACTGCACCAAGTGAGCATACGTACGATGCGCATGATGACATCACTTCTGATGTAAACAGCACATACCAACCATCAAGTTTGCAAAATTTAATTATCCTCCGACTCATAGTTTCCTCAGAAGACCTTTAAACAACCGCCAGAAAACCCGCTTCACCTTCATCAGCACGCTCGGGATGTGAGGAAAGCTACTGCAACTCACCACTTAATGTCCTTTTCAGGGCACACAAAAGTGTAAACCTACTCATTGTGGACATTCAAAACAACGACCCTTTGAACCCTGACTACTCAGTCCATAAAATACCATTCCGCTGTGCTCCTAAGAAAATGCTACCCAAATTAGACATTTGAGTAAAGCTTTTTACTTTGACAAAACTATGTGCTCTAATTTATTTATTCTATCCAAAATTGACCTGCTAATCTCCAATGTTCATACTTCAGTAGAGCGTGGAATATATTCATCAAATTTACTTGATATATTATGTGGGATACCCCTCCGGACCGTAGTTTGATCCTCAGAGGAACAGATCTAGCTTGATCCTTATAATAATCCAAATCACACACATGTTATTGTTGAAATAACAGCTGATTCCTTTTAGAATAATCACCATCTGAATTCAATTCTTCAGCCTCAAAATACTTGAAATTACTTTCAACGACTTGTTCTGTTGTTAGCCTTTTAGAATGGCCATTTTCAGAAATTTCAAAAAGTTTTTTTAAAACAAAAATCATCCTGAAGCCATGGTTTGATATTTGCGCCTTCCATATTTGTTATTTCCGGAAATGTGTGTACTGTAGACATCACTATAATATGACCAACATCCAAGCAGTGCAGCCAAAATAATGTCTTAAAATAATGGTCCTCCAGTGACACCGGCAAACGAGTAGCTCGGAAATGGGGTATTTACACATACCCCAATGTATCAGTGTCACGAGTTAAAGGGGTTAATATTCTACTTGTCTACAAACATAAATTTGTGTTACTTAATCCATTTTATAGACTCCTTCCTTAAATTACTGTAGTAAATTTTTGCTTGATTAAAAATCTATAAAATACATAGAATAAAAAAACAAGAAAAGGTAACACATATCAGCACCATATTAAAATATCTGATGGAAGATCAAGTTTCAGTTTGGCTTATAGAAGTTTAAAACAAAACTTTAATAACACATTGCATAGCTTTCTTCATATTACATATAAATTAACTCATTTAGCCCATCGATTCAACACATTGGCTTGAGAAAAATGTAACTGATGATTTTTTTTACAAATATACACCATTGCTTCCAATCCAAGTTTATAAAAGTTTGAAATAGACCTGAAGATAAATAGGTCTCAAGCAAGTGGTATTGAATGGTGGAAAAATAATTAAAGGCTGAATGAGTTGGGGGAGAAAAAAAGATTAACAAGCAAAGGTGAAATATCTGCCCTTTTCTGTTGTCCAATATGTCGTGAAATCTAGTTACTTTTGGAAGTGATGACATTTAGCTTTGTTTTGTAAATTTTGGTGATTTTGATGACATTTAGCTTTCTTTTGTAAACATTGGTGATTTTGTAGCAAAAATACTTGTACCTTGTAATCCTAATATTCAATCAGACATTGGATTTCTGATGCCAGGTAGCCAAATGACGTCTAAATATATATCTGTCTTTTGCCTTGGAAAATAACATCGTACCAAGAACCTCTCGCAGGTCATTTCTCCATCACATTGGTGGACATAGTGGAGGCCATAGAAAGTTGTAGGGCCACCAGTACATAACTATATGTGCCCATCGGTTGTCAGACAAGCGTATAACATGACCAGCCCATCTGTATTTTCTTAATAGCGATGTATCCACGACATTGTTGAAAGAGGTCTGGCGCCTAATTTCAGTGCTGTGTATCCAGTCTCGTAGTCAGACTGACAGTGTTCTTCGCAAAAATTAACCTTCAGTAAAATGTGAATTTTGTGAAAATTATTTCACCTAATTAAAGTGAAACTTTTAATATCTTTCCACATGAATTATTTGTGATAGAAAGCCAACATTTTATTCTTATATGGACATATAACTGAATTATTGCCTTTTCAGTGAAAATATTTTTAGTTTTTTGTTGTTGATAACAATAATTATGTCTGCAATCAGTTAACACTAATCAGTATCCAATTCTATTAATCATTCAATTGTCAATAGTTCAGTATGCAATATGTGACATATTGATGAAATATACCTGAAGATAAATAGGTCTCAAGCAAGTGGTATTGAATGGTGGGAAAATAATTCAAGGCTGAATAAATTAAGGAAGAAAAAAGATTAACAAGCAGAGATAAAATATCTGCCATTTTAAGTTCTCCAACATGTTAGTGTATGGGTTTCCCTAAACACTTCGTTTGGACTCCTTCTTTTGATCATCTCTAGACTGCAGAAGCTGTATGCATACAATGGACACGACAATGGACAATATGCTGACCAGGAACACAACTTGGAAACTTTCATGCCATGACATCGACATGGCTATCACACTTAGTGGGTATCCTGCTAGCACACGACCAACTGAAATTTCAAAGATCAGGAGAAACTACATTTTTACACCAAAAATGATCTTGTGGCATAATAAAAATTGGTAACAAAGTTGATACAAAATACATTTGAAACTGCTAAATACAAGTCCTTCTCTGAGCCTTTTGTCTAAAGCCTCTTTTAATCCTTAAAGAATGATTCTGTTCAATATTTTCCCTGCCAATGATAATAGCTGTATTCCTCTATAATTTGTACATTGCTGCAGATCTCCCCTATTTGCAACTTGACTACATAGTCTTCCTTTCAGTTTGCTGATATTACTTCTCTTTCCCAAACTTTACCAAGTAATTTGTATAATATCCCTATTGACATGTGTCAAGTTTGATTGTTTCTGCTGAGATACCATTTGGGCCAGTGACTTTACTATCTCTCATGGAATTTATGACTTTCTTAATTTCCTCTTTGCTTGACTACTGTTATATTTCTGCCGACTGAATGTCTGGGGGATCTTGTGGAGCTGGTGTATTTAAAAGTTCTTCAAAATGTTCTGCCCATCTCTTATTCTGCTCATTTAAATCAAATTTCCTTCCTCACATCGCATGCTCCTGTCATTGGCAATGCTATACCAATGAAAACCTAGGACTTTGGTGAGTTCATCCTGCCATGGCATCGGTGGATGGCCCTGTGGACGTCTACAGGCATTGGGCTACCAAAATGTTGTTCTACACGTCCATCTATTGTCAGGCATGCATGTCACATGTTCAGCCCAGCGATGTTTGCAAAATATCACTGTTTCCACAACACCCCAAAACAAAGTTTGATTTTGAATTTCTTTGTTTCAGATATTATCCCTTATCGACATTTTTAGTACACATCATTCCATTGCTCTCTAAGTGACTGAGATTTTCAGCATCTAATTTGTGCAAGTTCCACACTTCTCGTCTGTAAATCATTGCTGGAATGACCATGGAATTAAATGTGAGTGCTCTTACCAAGGTGCCTGTCATCTCTTGGAGTATTAGTTTAAAGGAGTTATAGAAATACCAAGCTGCTTTTCGTCATCAAGAGAGCCTGTGGTCAATTTTGTGGTTGGCATTGATCTCTTGGCCTAGGTTGCTATAGGATTCAACATCCTCGATGGTTTCCTCTCCCAGTTTGATGTCCTGCTTTGGGCAGTAAGGATTTCTGAGACATTGTGTTTTATTTATCTGAAGACCAGCAGCTCTGCTGACCCCATTTAGGATGATCAAGAATTGCTGGGCTCATCAATGGTATGACTGATGAGCACGATGTTATCTGTAAATCGTAAATGGGTGAGCCACTCGCCATCTTTATTTATGCCTCTGTCAATCAAGCCTAATTGTTGGAAAATCTATTTGAGAGCCAATATACTGTAAATAGCTTTGGGGAGATGTGTCGCCATGACTGACTCCTTTCACTATTAGAACATATACTGGACGGTGGTATATTGTGCTGGCTGTATTATAGTTTTTATTGGCTTCCTCAACCAATTTCCTTATCTTTAATTAAACCATTTACTTATATTTTGTTGCTAGTATTTGTTGTGTGCTGTTGTACAGGTCTTTCATATTTCCTTTTGCTGCAGCTTCCTCTGCCTATCTTGCAAACTCACCAATATTTTTTCTCTTGTCTTGTCTAATGCTCATTTTTACTTCTTTGTGGGCTGCAGTGAATATTTCCTTGGCTCTAGTATTTCTGGTTTTGCTTCTGCTCAAATATGCCTTCAAAATTGTTCTTTCCCTTATCTTTGCTATAGCTTTTGTTTCTATTTATGTTTTGTGTTGGTGTTCTCTTTTCCCCAGAACTTCTCCCCAAACCTCATTCTATATATTTTGTATCTACTGTCAGTGCTCTTCTGCATCCTCTATTTCATCCAGTCATTGTAACAAATGATACTTATTTGATATTGTGACTTAAAATTTATCTTGTATTTCATTTTCCCCAAGGAACTTCATGTTGAACTGTTGTCTGTGCTTATATGTTATTATTAGCCCTTTAAGTATTCTCTTTTATTTATGCTATCAGTAGATGGTGGTCTGTCACGTCTGCTTCTCTCCATACATGTAATGGTGATCTGATGTCACGTCTGCTTCTCTACATACATGTAATGGTGATCTGATGTCACGTCTGCTTCTCTACATACATGTAATGGTGATCTGATATCACGTCTGCTTCTCTACATACATGTAATGGTGATCTGATGTCATATCTGCTTCTCTACAATGGTGATCTGATGTCATATCTGCTTCTCTACAATGGTGGTCTGATGTCACGTCTGCTTCTCTACATACATGTAATGGTGATCTGATGTCATGTCTGCTTCTCTACAATGGTGATCTTATGTCACGTCTGCTTCTCTACAATGGTGATCTGATGTCATGTCTGCTTCTCTACATACATGTAATGGTGATCTGATGTCATATCTGCTTCTCTACAATGGTGGTCTGATGTCACGTCTGCTTCTCTACAATGGTGATCTGATGTCATGTCTGCTTCTCTACATACATGTAATGGTGATCTGATGTCATATCTGCTTCTCTACAATGGTGGTCTGATGTCACGTCTGCTTCTCTACAATGGTGATCTGATGTCACGTCTGCTTCTCTACATACATGTAATGGTGATCTGATGTCACGTCTGCTTCTCTACAATGGTGATCTGATGTGATGTCTGCTTCTCTACATACATGTAATGGTGATCTGATGTGACGTCTGCTTCTCTACATAGATGTAATGGTGATCTGATGTCACGTCTGCTTCTCTACATACATGTAATGGTGATCTGTCACGTCTGCTTCTCTACATACATGTAATGGTAATCTGATGTCACGTCTGCTTCTCTACAATGGTGATCTGATGTCACATCTGCTTCTCTACATACATGTAATGGTGATCTGTCACGTCTGCTTCTCTACCTACATGTAATGGTGATCTGAACTTCCTATATATACATATATGAATAATCTGATTTATTTGTCCTGTGGTCACATGGACACTGAATAAATAATTATAAAAGAGTATTGAAGCCTTCAAAATGTGGGTATATAGAAGATTGGGTCGCATTTTTTGGAAATAGAAGAAAACAAATGTGAAGGTATTGAAAAATTTGGTGGTGAAAACAGAATTAATGACTGAAATCAGGTTGTTTGTTTGCGAATGCCCACAATGAGTAGGTTACTCTTTTTTGTGCCCTGAAAAGAACGTTAAGTAACGGTTGCAGTAGCTTTTCTCACATCCTGAGTGTGCTGATGAAGGTAGACTGGGGTTCTACAGGTGGTTGTGCTATGCTTGGTTTCATCTGCATGCTGCTCGCTACTATGGGCATCACGTTGATCCCTCACCTCTTTAGCCAGGCTGCCATGAAAACAACCCGTTTCCAGGAAGGACTGCAAAGAAGCCGAGGTGAGGGTCTTTGCCAGTATATTTTGCCTGATCCAGTATATTTTGCCTGACCAGACGTTAGTCTTTCTCCCTGAAATCAGGATTAGACAATTACGTTATTTTGGTCATATAACAAGACATACCTCCTCGTTGAAGACCATATTAGAGAGTAGGGTGGAAGGCAGTCATTAAAGAGGCAGACAACATTTTAAGTGGGTGGATAACATCAGGAGATGGAAGAAAAAGTGTGTCAGATTGCACCATTATGGCAAAAGATAGAGTACACTGATGATCCATTGCAGACGACTTTCGATGCGGAGATGGCACTTGAACTGAACTGGTGACAACCATATTGGTTTGTGTATTCTTTTATGTTAAAACATGCTGTCACCAATCACCGGCTGTTTTAAGGTGTATAAGTCCATAAATAACTCTCCATTTTTATTTTTAGTCCCAATTTCTTGTGTGGAACCTTAATCTGGTGTAAAATTTGTCTTTCACTAAGTCTTCTTTGTCATTGTTTTGTACATAACATTTGATAATGTTTATCTTTATTTTCTTGTTGGCAATTTTAAAAGTAACTAGTATCATTCTAGGTACTGGGTACTATTGCCTGCCATTCTAAAAGTGCCACGATATCATTATCGTCACACCTTTACTATTGTGTTCGCCTTTTTTAGTATGCCTTGAGGACAGCAGCATTTCCCCTATCTTAATTTCATCCTCTCTTTCATTTCATCTTGTTTAAGCCAGTTCCAGAAAATCAATTTTGTAGTTTATCCTCTCCGCTGCCACCCGTATAGCCTTCCACTGTTTGTATAGTGTAAACACATTCCAGCTACCAAACCTGGCGGCCTTCTTTGACAAAAACAGGCAAGTCAGCGATGAAAATTCCTTGTGGCTTTCTCTCCATTGTGCCGTTAATACAAAAGACCTTCCTTCAGTTTTATATTTCTGTTTAGTTGACTTGATCATATTTGTTGAAGTTTTTGTAGCTTAAGATGAGAATTAAAACCCATGTCCAACCCTCTTTAGTTATCTTTTACAACGTGCTTAGCAGGTTTACAGTGATTCTATTCTTTGCTCCCCTTTTGGACTCTGACAACACTGGCAGTTTTCATGGAATAACAGAACAAATTGTTTTACCAGAGAAACAAATCAAACAATGTCTTCTTGGAGGAACAAAGCAGATTATGTTTTCTTATAAGATTATTTAGGCGTATAGAAAATAATGTTTTAGAATTCTGATTTTAAAGATTTATTCATCATCAACATAATCATGCCAGTTTATGGTCATAGTTCTCTGCAGATTCATGTCCATAGCATTTTTGATCAATTCTGATAGAGGTAATTTCTATGCTGCAATGTTAAACTGTTTTTTTTTTGGTGCTGCATTTTCCTTACTTCTTTATTATTTTAGAAATGGAGATATATTTATTTTATATTTATATCTTCTTATTGCTCATGCAATTCCCTTTCATTCCATTTATCACATGACCACATAATATGATAATATAAAACGCACTGACACTTTAACACTATATGAAAATATTAGAGGGATGAAAAATGTGCTGCATAAAACATGGTAATTCCGCTACGTCCTGAAAGTGTTAACAAAAGTAGCTCTTTTCAGTATTTTTTGTTAATTCAGAGCATTGACCCATAAAAAATTAGCAGCCAGGCCTACCCTCTGGTAAGCATTAAAAAGTTTCTTCTTCTTCTTCTGTGTTCGTTCTCAATCTCCCGCTATCAAGCCTTGAACAGGGCTTAGCAAGTAGCAGGATGTAGTCCGGAGAACGGATTGTGTTGTGTCGCTAGTTTACAGCATGGACTGCGATATTGGCACCTTTCAGTCCGACACATCCATCTTTGGCAGAGCTAGAAAGCTGCAGTCCAAATAAGTTACGGTACATGACTGTTGATAAGGATAAGAAAAACAACTAAGCTTAAAGCTTACATAATACATAAATGTACTCCTCAACTACAAATGACTGCACAACAATTTAATTTAACTTACTGTTTCCACCAAGTGTTGCTATGGAGTGGGCTGTGCCAGACAGGTTTTCTGGAGCAAGCTCCATAGAGGCCACTCCAAGCAGTGCTATGATTCCATACATGGCAAATCCAATCATAAAACTAAATAGATTGTTCAAGATCTACAAGAAGAAAAGAGATCAACAAATTTGTGAGTTCTAACGAAAGAATTAGCAATGGAATAAGAAGGAAAAATGAACTCAATTATTCTTGTATTAACAAAATACAAATGTTGATCTATGATGAGGTTTATTATGGCTTATTGTAAATTAAAATTGAAACAAGACATGACAAAATTCAATAACATTTTTGTCTGAAACCTTTACAGTTCAAATTATTCATTGAAGTCAACTAGAGTAGCACCACTTACAGTTCGATTGATCTGAAACCACATGTTGTACATCAACCAAATCTTGTTATTTAGCTAAATTTAATTTATAAACAAATGCTGTATCTAGATTTTAAAATCAAAATTTTTGATTTAATGGCTTTTTTTATTGCTGTTAACCTTGAAACACATAACATTTCTGTTCTTATCTTGGACATAAAGACTAACATCTTGTAAATTACGTTGAACTGTAAAGGGTTAATGTCCTATGTCTATCTTCTCATTGGTCCGCCTCGCTTGTCAGGTACCATACCCTCCACTATCATTTTTTCTAGAACATTTTGATGTGACCAAAGTAGGAAATTAACACACTATTGCCACATCAGCCTAGGCAGAATGATACTGTCTGGTATGATGTCTGGCAAAAAGGGCAGAGACAGACCGAGGAGAAGATGGACAAGAGACATTACAGAGGCTCTGTGGTTGATAGTATCAGAGGCCAAAGAGCTGGTCAGGGATCAAGTGTCCTACAGATCAACTGTCATAAGAGTGACATTCTGCAAAGAACATGCCACATGATGATGAAAAGTAATGTTGTTTACTAACCAATATTGTTCTATATTTATATTCAGCTCCTTATACGTATACTGCATCTATATATGGTATTATTATTTCTGTTTTCTATGATCTCATAAAGCCTCTCTAGCCACTTCACCCACGTATCTTCCCACTAGCTTGAATTGTTTCAATTGTTGTTAGTCAGTTTAAACCTGATAACTTGCTTCTATGACCTTTATTCATCTTTCTATTTCTTCTATCAGTTTCAGGAATGATCCTTGTTTCTTGGGGAAAATGTTGATTGTCCTTGGGTGCATGATAGGTTGAAAAGTTCTTGGAAGTACTCTTTTGTGTTTTGAGTCTGCGCCATGTAAAAGCATGCACCACCTATCATCTGCTACCTAAGGCAATAACACAAGCTGGATGTTGCTGCCATCTAATGACACCATATCAGTTTGTGACCTACTTACTGACTTATCATTGTACAATAGATAAACAGAGTTCTAAATATCGATTCTTTGATTTTGTCAGCATTGGATATTATTGTTAAAATGATGCAAATCACAAAGATCAGCTCATATTTCCCCAGACTCCACGCTTCTTATAATTAACATTTTAGCATCCATATTTTGTGCATTTTTGTAAACAGAATGCATATTTTCCTTTTTAGCTACTTTTAACCTAGCACCAAAAAAAATACCATTAAATCAAATCACATATAAAAATAAAGCTAGCAAGCAATTGTATTTAGCATAGAACTGGACTCAAGTGATGCACAGGATATACTGCACTAGTAAAAAGAAAGGGAGACAATGAGAAAAGACATGGTAGACAGATCGGCAGGCATATGATACAATGTGATGCACACATGGCCAACTGACAAAAATTGATTTTAAAATAAATTTAACAATGGGTCACAAAAGTGAATCAATGCAAACTGAACCATCACAAAACAGAATTCTATTTGCAGCAAAATCCGTCGCAGATAAAATAAAAAGATAAGACATTATTATATTTGATTAACTTTGTGCAAGAGATAAGAGTTTTACTGAAATAGCTTTAAAACAATGTGACACCTTTTCTGGAAGAATAGCAAGACTGAGCAGTACAAAATGCATTAGCACAAGGGAATTCTTTGCGTTTCAGCTCCCCTTGGGATCATGGTTGTAGTTTTTTTGCAGATAAATTAATTTGTTTCAGGCAGCCAGCTCTATGTCCAACCCATCATGTTATTTTGTATGACTTTTGTTGTATGCTACAAAGGTCATATACTTTTTGCTCCAACATCAGGTAGAGAATCCACATACAACATAAGAAAGTGTACTGGAATAAATTGCAAATAATTCTAAAGAACTAGATGTTAATCAACTGCCTAGATAAAATGTTGAGACATGGGCTTTATTCAAGAGAAATTGAGGAAGGAGATGATGAAAAATATTTACCTGAGAGGACTCTTGGTGTGTATGAAATATAAGTAAATACAGCCCTAATGTTTGCAGAACACAAAGAAAAGCAATGACTACTAATCTTGGCTTGGCTGTTCTTTCACCCTGTTGATAGTAAATAAAAATAAGAAAATCTTTTTGTTTGCATTAGTCAAACTACATTATGTTTACAATATTTTATTTGTATTTACATTTTTTAGGATAGGTTTTGCTTGATGTTGGTTCAAACTTATTGACAATAACATAAATAAGTCGGAGTCAGTTTAGACAAGGACACAGACACAATAAAAAACACATGCTATGATTAAAATGCTTTAACCAGGGACTAAAAACAACAGAAATAAAAATATAAAATTAGTCTAAACAATAAAGATGATAAAAAATTAGAGGAATGATAAATCATAGGAATGTACTTATTTAGACACAAATGAAGTGGACACTCTCCATGTGATTCTGTAGCCCGCTATTGGCAGAGGAAAGGAAATGGCCAAAGCATTCTAATTTCCATTACAAATAAGGTGACTAAGTAGGGTTGTGTATGTTGTTGTTGTTATCTCATAGCTGCTGAGCAAGTCTGCTCTTGGCAGTCCAATGCCATTCTAACATAGACAGAGGTCTTATTCAGTTGTTTCACTGCTCCTTACAGTGTGTTGTCTTCTTTAATCTCGATGATAGGGGGCGTCCTATTTTCTTGTATCAAATGTGACAGATAGGGGATGGCATGGCTCACAACCAGAAGGGGTAACGGCCGGTGCTGGGATGGGGATCGAACCCAGCACAGCACCGGCCGTTACCCCGGGGAAGCAAACCCTTAGAAAATGTAGGAGGAAGCAGACCCTTACATAAAATGCATGCTGAAGTCGGATGCACTGGGCCGACAGGTGCAAAACAGTGTAACGCACACCCGCCTTGGGGAATAGAGAAAATAAGCCAAAGGAAAAAAAAAAATATGTGACAGATAATTCTGAGGCACCTCTACACCTCACGGTAGAAGAGGAGCGACTAAGTAAGTAAGTTAGTAATTCTGAGGCCAGATTGGCTTATTTAGCCATCTTCGAACTCATGAGAACAGTGAATGTAGACAAACTGGTCCTCCTCGATTACAATGGACGAACAACAATGCATGTTGGCAATTGTCTGCAGTGCTTGTAATAATCATTTCCTTATGTCCGCAAGCACCTTGCACTCAATGAGTAGGTGTTGAACTGTTTCATCGAGGTGAGAGCAATGTCTGCGCAAGGGTAGGTGCTGGGGATTGATGAGGTTCAAGTGGCTATTGAGTCTGGTGTGTCCTATTCGGAACTGAAAGATGAGACTTTGATCTCTTCTATGTAGTTTATTTATGTCATCATTACTTTTTGACTGTCACATTTGGCTAAATGCACTGTGACCTGTTGTTTCCATCTTCCATATGTTCATCCAGATTTCGCTGGAATTATTCTTAATAATTCGTTTTACTGTGTGGTTACTTCTGGGTCTATCCAATTGTTGTTTGGAGGCAGGGTTGTGTATAGTGCTGGTATTCATTATTTCAAACAAAGTGTCCCAGAAGCCACCAATGCAAGAGCAGGTAAATACTTTAACACAGGCTTCAAGTCAAGAGGCCACTGTAGTGATGGCAGCATGCATAAAGATACAAGATTGTACGAAGATGGTATTGAAGCGCATTTTAAAACACTACCTTGGAAATCAAATAGTCTGAAATGTAACCTGTCAGTATTGATCCAACAATGCCTCCAATTTCTTGAACACTGATGAAACTGCTCCCTGAGAGTAAGAGAATTACTTTATTATTTGGAAAATATCCTCAAAACTTGTTTCCTTGTCTTTTACAGCACTCACACAAAAAAAAACACCCATAAATAACATAAAACATGAGCACTTGTGTACACATATATCAAGTTTTCGTCAACAGATTATGACTATTTTGACACCATATATTATGTTGTTGTTTCGATTGCCCATAATGAGTAGGTTTACTCTATTTTGCGCCCTGAAAGGGACGTTAATTGGCGGGTTGCAGTAGTTTTTCTCACACCCCAAGTGTGATGATGAAGGTGCACCATGGTTCTCCAGGCGGTTGTGCTATGCATGGATTTATCTTGTGTCGCTCACTACTAAGGGGATCACATCGATCCCTCACCCCATTAGCTAGGCTGCCGTGAAAACAGCCCGCTTCCAGGAAGTGCTACGAGGAAGCCGAGGTGAGGGTCTTGGCCAGTATATTTTGCCTGACCCTGACTAACATGTCTGATCAGTATGTTGTGCCTGACCCTGACTAACATGTCTGATCAGTATGTTGTGCCTGACCAGACGTTAGTCTTCCTTCCCATCATATATTAATAAAAAGTACTTTTCTAGTGACATTAAATCCCATTAAAAAGTGATTTTCCAATTCCCTGCCAGTACAAACAGTTTAAAAACTTATGTAACATGATACTAAATACACAAATGAATGAAAATCTAACCTGCTAAAAGAGACTGTCCCTTATTCTTAATGAGGTACATTTGAACCCAATCATTGCAAGCTCCTCGTATTACAGATACCAGCAAATACTCCAGGCACACGAGCATCAGTAGTGGGTCAAGCAGTGCTCGTACATTAAGACCTTTTACTGCTAAGTTTATAAAAAAAAAAGGTGATGATATTCAAAATTGCAGATCAAGTTATAAATGCCACATCATACTTCAAGCTCTTCTCCATCCAATGAAACAAATGTAAAATGGATAATATAGCAATAAGTATGAATGTACAACAATTTACCTAATGTTTCTTCATTTATAAACACATACTATTGTTAAAAAAATTTTCTCAACAGTTTACTTAATGCAGAGATAACTAAAAGTCAAGTCAGGTCAAGTGGAAATTCTGCAAAATTAACTGCTGGGTGGAGATGGAGTTTCTGAAGACTCCATTGTACTAAGCCGCAGCTTGTGAGAGGGAGGGTGGCCAGTGTCCTTCCTTGCTGTTTTTACTTTCCCTAACTCATGCATCAGGTACCCATTTACAGCTGGGTTGACTGGAGAAGCGGTCCCCGATTAAAATCACGACCTGGATTATTTTAGTCTCCGGACGCATGTCAAACCGAGACACGCTGTTACCACAAAAAATTGCGAATTGCTAGCTATGAACTGAGCTAACGGGGCCCTCCAACTAAACGTTGTTGTTTTTTGCGAATGCCCACAATGAGTAGGTTACTATTATGTGCACCCTGAAAAGGATGTTAAGTGGCGGGTTGCAGTAGCTTTCCTCACATCCCGAGCGTGCTGATGAAGTTGGACCGGAGTCCTCCAGGCGGTTGTGCTATGCTTGGCTTCATCTGCGTGTCACTCACTACTACAGGGATCACGTTGAACCTCACCTTGTTAGCCAGACTGTTGTCCTCGACAACAGCCCGTTTCCATTAAGACCAACAAGGAGGTCAGGTGAAGGTCTTGGAAAGTATATTTCTCCTGGCCCTGGCTAATATTGTCTGATCAGTGTGTTTTGCCTGACCAGACATTAGCCTCATCATCCCCAAACTAAATGTAGAACAATAAAAAATAATTTTTTTAAACCAATAAAAAACTCTATATATTTGTAGTATGTTGGTAAAATCATTGTAAAATGAGCACTGTAATTACACAATGTAAACACACCTTTTTTATCCTTATTTCCATCAAATTTCTTCAAATTTGAAGACTGAAAGAAGATAAAACATATGATTCCTAGGCCAATTGTTGATGAAGCTGAAAAAATAAAAACACACAGACATGAGTGCCAAGCTTTTTATATTTAAAAAATCCTAAACACAAGTTATATCTGCTCCATTTCATTAAGTTTTTTTGATATTTTTGGACATCATCATCATCTCGTTGATCCATCCTGAATCTGCTTGTAAGGTTGTCTGAGCATGTCTTTTCATTGGACCCTATCTTATACAACTCTCTTCATTTCAGTATAGGTTCATATTTCATATTTAAATGTCTCTGCACATCTGAGCTGTAAAGGTGAGTCTTGGTCACCCTCTACACTTTTTCCCTGAATCTTGCCCTCTAGTATCTTCTGTAGAAAATGTTCATATTGCACATTGTCTCCCTGCCAACTCAATCTTCATTTATGTATTATTTTCAATATTTGTCTTTGTGTGTCTACTTCAATGTAGACATTGTCATTGGATCTTTTTTCTGTACAACTCACTCTTTCCATTTTATGATGGCACTGGCTTCAAACACTTCCAAATTGAAAGTGCTGGGTTTGTACCCCAATCAAAACACCGGCCGATACTACAGGGAAACAAACCCTTAAAAAATGCAGGAGAAAGCAGACCCTTACATAAAATGCATGCAAAGTTGGATGCAATGGGCCCACAGGTGCAAAATACAAACATAATGCAATGTAAAAAGCCTTAGGAAATAGAAAAATAAGGGGAAAGCAAAAAAATTTTTTAAAAACCACTCCCAACCTTTTTTTTTATCCTTCTTTGTCAGTCCATGTTTCTGCCCCATACAGTGCAAATGGTCATACATTCTATCCTCATTTTCTTTGAGGTTAGCAATTTCTGATTTTTTCTTAAATCCTTTTCTTGCTAATGCAATCTTTGTCTTAATTTCCATTTCATTGTGAGAATCTTCTGTTTACTTATATACTTATTCAATTATTTATACCAGATCTTACTTTTGAAATTAATGTAGTAGTTTTTCTATGCTAATTTCTAGCCGACAGCACAAGTGAGTGCCCTGCTATACTCATCTGCAGAGCTCTCAACTTATACTGTATATCTTCATTATACTAGAGAATATCTTTTGACATGAGACTAGTCATGAGAACTTTGACAAGATTCACAATGAAATAACAACGCAAATTCCTGAGTACAGTACAGGTATATTTTTGTAAGGAATTTTTGTGTCATTTTTATAACTTCTTTCATTACACTCCGAGCAGACCCACAGGTGCTCAGTCCCTCTCAACAAATGATGAGTGTAGATTCTAATAGTTCCTGTAGCTTGCTGGTTGTATACACTTCTGTCCATCCACTCAGGTGTCCCTCTCTTTGATCTGATATGATTTTTAAATCCTGCATTCAGTGCATCGCTGGTTCATTGATTACAGTATCTTCATACAAAATATAGTAATTGATAAAAATGTCACCTCTATTCATTGCCAATTTCCCCACTGCGGGTGCCCCTGAGGTCAGGATATCAGCTCTTTCCTTCCCATAAACCCCTGAATGATCAGGACAGTTCCCGGCGAGGTTCCATGTCCACTATCCAGTCATGCTATAGACAGCCCTTTTGCATCTTCCGAAGCAAGGAGTGAGAGTCAGCGATGATTATGGCCCTCATTATAGAGGTCCCAGATAGCCAGCCACCTCAGAGCTGGTCACTGCCTCAATGTCCATTCTGATTCAACTATAGATTGAGTGCTTTTGGTTACACCAGGCCCCAAAATGGGAAAGTTCGTCCCATAGCACAGACTACTGTCGGAGATGAATATTTAGAGACTTCTTTGTTAATCCTAAAAAGGATTTAGCAAGGCTGCAATATCTGCCCCTTTTGGGCGAACACGCCTGATTTCAGCTGGCTTTTTTGGGTACAGGATTTGCCTTCACACTGCTATCCCTATTGTTTTAGTCAGACTACATTAGTGCAGTCTGTTGTCGGGGTCACCACTTGGAGGCGGAATAGGGTCTTGGTCAGTTGTAGTTCACTAATCCCTGATGCCCGCAGCCAGCTATAGCTTTGAGTCATTTGCTACTGTCAGCCCATTTACTGCTGTATCTTTGGACCCCACTTAGAGACTTGATTCTATGAAATCTTGGCTTTTTGTGAGGTGGGATGACTAGTTCACTTCTTCTATGCTTTGTTAATTCTTCCCTAATTGTAATTCAGGAATACATGTATAGCAGGACATACAGGTGTATGTCTCAGTCTAGAGTAGACATGAGCCCAGCTCCTTTGATGTGAGTGGGATGTGCTCTAATCCACTTTCACACAGATGTTCACATTTCTAAGTACATCATTACATTTTGCTATACTGTGTTAAAAAAAATAAATTGAAATGTGAAAATACACAGAAAACTACTTTAAGAAGTAAACTACAATGACTATAATAATCATGACTAATTTAAAACTTGGAAGCGCAAAAGAGACCTAAAAACATATCAAAGTTTCAACAATTGTAGGTCAACAATGCAATCCTTATACAATCTACTAACAGGTTGTGTATGTTGTTATATTACTTAATTTTATGCTGTAAGAATCATTGTTCAGCTGACACTAAATTTCCAAGATATTCAAGATGGCGACAGCATAAGACCTGTACTTTTTCTGATATGTTTATAAACATCAATCCTGGCACAGCAGAGTTTGCTAGACCAGAAACACTCATGTGAGGAGGTGGTTGTGAAGTTGTTACGCATTCTGCTCTTTCAAGCGGCACTGAGTCTGCTGAGCCTTCATGATGGAGTATTGCTCTGTGATCTGAGCACCTTTGGTGATGCTAGTGAGCCAGGTGGAATGGTTATGTGTTTCCTATGCCAATACATTCCAAGCATTCCCCATTCTCTGACTAAAAAAATATTTCCTAATATTTAATCTGGATCTTTCTTTAATTAATCTGCTGCTGTCCCACTTGTTCTTGTAGGCGGTTGTATTTTGAAAAACTTGTTATAGTCTAATTTATCCTTTCCTTTGATTATCTTATAAACCTGTATTAAGTCTCCTTGAATTCTTCTCATTTCTAGACTGTAGGCTAGTTTTTCTCATAATTATAATTCTGGAATACTACTATCAGTTTGTCACTCTTCTTTTTATTCTTTCCAGCATGGTTTTATTCCCTCTACAAAAAGGACTCCACACTTGAAGACAGTGCCTCAATTTAGGTCTTCTTCTTCTGCGTTCGTTCTCAATCTGCCGCTACCAAACCCTGAAAGGGATTAAGTAGCAGAATGTAGTCCAGAGAACGGAATGCGTTGTGTCGTAGTTTACAGCTTGACTGCGATATTTGGACCAACACATCCAACTTCAGCAAGCATTTTTTGAGTACCGGGTTAGCACTCCCTCTTCGATCCCTTCTCCTTAGCCAGTCTGCCCTGCTGCAGCCTGTTATCCAGGATCACCACGTGGAGGTGTAGAAGGATCTTGGCAGCTCTGGTTCGCTGACCACTGCAGCTCATGTGCTGCTCAGCATCTTGATCCCCAATTTAGGTCTAACCAAAGCTTTATACAGCTTGACTATCACTTCCATGCTCCTATGTTTAATACTTCTTTTTATCATACCTAAAATTGCATTTGCCTTTTCCACTGCTACCTAGACTCGTTCACTCACCTTACCTAGGTCCCTTTCCTTTTTTATGTTCCCAATATTGTTCTCTCCCATTCTGTAATTATGTCCCATATTGGATCTACTCATGAGGATGACTATACATTTATCTACATTAAACTCCTATAGGACTCTACCTGTTCCTCAGGCATCTAATCTGACCCCTCTACAAGGACCTGTCAGGCTTGGGTGACCTTCCCAGGAGTAATACTCCCATCTGTATAGCTACCGGGATCATGCAAACTCTCCAACATCGGTAAAGTAGGCCTACATGTGGAGTTTCCTCCCCAACTTTAGTAAAGTAGGCCTACATGTGTAGAGTTTCCTCCCCAACTTTAGTAAAGTAGGCCTACATGTGTAGAGTTTCCTCCCCAACCTCGGTAAAGCAGGCCTACATGTGTAGAAAGAAATGTAGAGGCTATCGGACTGACACAATCTGCTACATATAAACAACTTTGATAATGGACTTCACATAAACAGATTCAGGACAAACCAGCGGTAAGAAGGGAAGCCCTCCAGCTGAATCCATTGATGATTGCCTGAGAAACAAATGGTCCTGCTGTACCTGCTACATTAGAGGAAGTTGACAAAATACTCCACCATGTGGCAAACTTGTCAGCAGGGAAGTTCTGAAATAAATAAATTTGTAAATAGCAGGAAATAGCTAAGTTAATAAAAAATAAAAATCAAGGAAAAACACATTAAATATTCTGCTTTAACTTAACTTCTTTATACTGGTTTAGAAGACTCTGCAGAGTCTGTATACAACCAGTTTCATTTACTACACTTGATCTAAAAATAACTATGTGCATACAATTTATTCTTGAATGCATTAATTGACCCTGCCTCCCCTATATTTAGAATATAGTATATTTATATTTAAAATATAAAACACACCTGCTAACAAAGTTTAGTCACACACAACATTACGAGTTAGGCTTTATAATTGAGGATATATTTTACACTATGTATGGTGAGCGGTAATTCATTGCTGCACTAATTTATGCTAAATTCCTCTTCTTTGCCATTGACTGTAAAATAGCCAGATCGTTTTCACCATAAATTTGGTGGCCTATCTCAGCTGTCTTTTGTCATCATAAAATATATTCCCCAATTGGGTTGGGGATGACCATACTGTTATTCTGCTCCATCATGATGCTGACAGACTCAGAGAATATGTTCTACTGTTTGTTCTCCTGACATTTTGGCACGTCAGTTTGTCCAATATTTTATTTGTTGAACAGATGACATTTCAGTCTGTGTTAGCTGGTTGACAGTCTCAATATTGTCATTTGATCTTTATTGTTAAGAAGTTTTATGGTTCTGCTATATTAGACAACAGGTGTTCTCTACGTCATTTATTTCTGAGGTTATACTTTGTTATTGATTTTATTTTTTGATGATGTTTTTAAATTAAGTTTGGGTTTGCTAAATTAAAACGTGGCCATCTTCCCACACATTACATTATCCTTAGCGTCAGTCCAACAGATGTGCCGTATGTGAGAAAGCCAACAATATTCTGTAGGCGTCCCAATCTTTTGCAACGCTGTACCAATGCAGGATTAGGTCTTTCGTCAGTCCATCTCGCCATCGCAAATGTGGGTGAGCCTGTGGACGTGTACAGGCATATGGCCACCAGAACATTATTCTATGTGTCCATCTGTTGCCAGGCATGCGTACCCCATGTCCACCCACATGATGTGTGTGTGATATTGCTGCTTCAACAACGTCACGAAACAGAGTTTGATGTCAAATTTCTTCATTATGGATCTTATTCTGTGTCCAAATTTTTAGTACGTGCCATTCCATTACTCTGTAAGTGACTCTGAGCTTCTCAGCATCTGTTATGCGCATGTTCCCCACTTTGCATCCGTAAATCATTGCTGGAATGACCATGCAATTACAAGTGTGCGCTCTCGCTGTAGTGTCTTTAATCTCTTAGAGTATTGGCTTAACGGAGTTAAAGAAATACCAAGTTGCTTTTCAGTCCAGAAATTTTGTGGTGGTTTTTGTGGTTGATATTTATCCTTTGGCCTAAGTGAATATAGGAGTTGACATCCTTGATGGTTTCTTCTCCTACCTTGATGTTCTGCTTTGGGCAGTAAGGGTTTCTGAGGCATTGTGTCTTACTTTTATTAATCTTCAGACCAGCAGCTCGGCTGACCCCATTTAGATCGTTCTAAAGATTGTTGGGCTTCCTCAATTGTATGACTGATGAGCACTATGTCTTCTGTAAATTGTAAATGGGTAAGCCACTCCCCATCTATATTTACACCTCTGTTAATACAATGTAATTATTGGAAAATCTCTCTGAGAACCACTGTAAATAGCTAAATAGCTTTGGAGAGATGATGTCACCCTGTCTCACTCCTCTTGCTCTAAAAAAATATACTCTGCTGTGGTATAGCATATTAGCTGTCTTCAGAAATGAAATATATATATACCACTTATATACTACTATTAAATGATACTCTGGATATTTTTACAATAAAAATAAGTAGGGTTTCACCACATAAATTCCGCTAATAAGCTAATCCTGACCTGCTAATAAGCTAATCCTGACCTGCTAATAAGCTAATCCTGACCTGCTAATAAGCTAATCCTGACCTGCTAATAAGCTAATCCTGACCTGCTAATAAGCTAATCCTGACCTGCTAATAATCTAATCCTGACCTGCTCATAATCTAATCCTGACTTGCTAATAAGCTTAATCTTGACCTGCTGATAAGCTAATCCTGACCTGCTCATAATCTAATCCTGACCTGCTCATAATCTAATCCTGACCTGCTCATAATCTAATCCTGACCTGCTAATAATCTAATCCTGACCTGCTCATAAGCTAATCCTGACCTGCTAATAAGCTTATCCTGACCTGCTAATAATCTAATCCTGACCTGCTCATAATCTAATCCTGACCTGCTTTATCAAAACTGCACAAGCTGACCATGCAGGACCCTGAGCCATGCCACAGAGAAACCAACAAAGGGCAAACAGGCCTACAGATGAAACAGCTGCAAATCACACAAAATTGTTTTAGCAACCATTTCAAATGATCAATTCACTATTTGTGTACTATATTCAAGCTGTTTTCAATATTCTAGAAGCAAATTAGATCATAAAACAATAGAAAGAACAATAACAAAGTTATATTTACCAAGTTAATTTACTTTTAGTTGACCAAGCTGCCAATCGGTACCTGATGATGTCAGGGAACAATTTTTGAGCTGCAGTGGGACATTTAGCTACTTTGTTCAACATCTGTCTAAATGAATGCCTAATCCCAGACTAATGGAAAATATATAAAACCATTCTAATCCATAAAAACACATGCAGATACCATTACATGGCATTCGGCCTATGGGCAAGAACCTAGATGCTGCTTGATCCGTAATAACAATCCATAAAAAAGGGACAAGGATAACTTGGCAAATTATCATCTTCGCCAGAGTTATCAATAGATTAGAGAGGCTACTGAATACCAACCACCAGAGTAGGCAGGTTTCAGAAAAGGCTTCTCAACCCCTGACCACCTCCATAGATCGATTAACATACCGATACAGCATGGCATCCAACAGGATGATACAATCTCTCCAAAGCTGTTCACCGCGGCCCATGAAGAGGTCTTTAAAATCCTGGACTGGGGAGATAGAGGCATAAACATAGACGGAGAAATGTTTGCTCATCTCAGGTTTGCTGATGATATTGTCATTCTCAGCCACAAGGCCAAAGAAGCGGAGAAAAGCCTAAATGAGCTCAGCAGTGCAAGCAGTTGGCCTACAAATCAAACAGAAAAAAACAACCCAGTTCCTGATCAACATCTTTTGCCCAAAAGGAGATATGCGCCTCGGAGATTGACCTGTCGAAAACATAAATTAGTATATCTACTTGGGCCATTAGATCATGAACTCCCATTCAATAAATTGGGAGATTTCATGAAGGATAGCAGCGGGCTGGCTGTTTCAACTGTATTAAACCCATACTGCAACAGATGCAAAGTGATAGTGCTGGAGCACACACCTTAACAGCGTGATTGGAGCCTTGATATATGACTGCGAGTTGTTGAACTTACAGAAAGTTGATGCAGATAGACTATGCGCTGCCCAAGAAGTGATGGAGTAAAGAACATTGAACATCTCCCTTTGAAACCAAATTCGCAACGTAGAAATTAGATGTCGAACTTCCTTCACTGACATCATAGATGGCGTGTTATTACGAAAATACAGATGAGCTGTCCACGTGGTGCGCATGTCGGATAACAGATGGACATGTAGAATGACATCCTAGTGGTGCTACAACTTCATGGGCTGATGAGGTTGAGATGGAGAGATGGCCTGAAGGAGGCCCTGGGTTCAACATAGTATGACACACCAAGACAAAAGAGTGAAATGAGTTTACTTAACATTTGTGCAATGAAGTTGACTATATAAACCATTTTCCATTTACCAAGGCTAAACTATGTCATCATCAACAATAGCAATACATCTTCATCTTTATCAAGATCAACATCCTTTTTACACAATCACCTGTGAAAGCAGCGCAAGTAAAGCCAGTGAGAAGTAAACATGCCATAAATGTCAGTCCTGGGTCAAGTACATCTGCAAGAGTGCCGCCAATGAACTTGACAAAAGTGTAACCAAGTTGCTGACTGCTCACTATTAAGCCTGTGAGAACATAAAATAACTAATATGTAATTGCAGTTCAACAGATTTTAATATGAGCATCAAATTTAATTATGACAAACATCAACATCACATTCAATGGTGACAGACTTCAACATCACATTCAATGGTGCCAGACTTCAACATCACATTGAATGGTGCCAGACTTCAACTTCAATATCACATTCAATGGTGACAGACTTCAACATCACATTCAATGGTGCCAGACTTCAACTTCAATATCACATTCAATGGTGACAGACTTCAACATCACATTCAATGGTGACAGACTTCAACATCACATTCTTCTTCTTCTTCTTCATCGTACGCTGTTTACAGCGATATACGTTGCACTGTTTTATTTTGTTAAGCCTGTGGCTCAGTGCATCCGATTTCAACAGGCGTTTCTGTAGAGATGCCCTCCTTAGCCTTTGGCTGTCCCCAGGGGCAGCAGTTGTTTTTCGTCAGAGTTGTCTCTCTTAGGGAAGTTGTCTTGCAGGACTATCGAGTCTTTCCCACTCGTGTCTATAGGGTTTGGCAATGATATGATATGATGGACTATGTACTAGTTTGTACTATCCCGGAAGAGAGGCAGTCCAGTGTGACTGTGTCTCAGGATCGTCATGTCCTGCCAGAAATGTAGCATGTGCATGTGAGTGAGGTATCTCTTTGCTCCCTTTATTTTCTCGGCTCATCTGCAGTGATGGCACGCCGTGCATTCCCCGCCACCTGGGAGGTTGTCACAATAGGGCAGAGGTACAATGTCCGCTGGACTGCATCTCTTCTGCGTCCATTGGGATGACTGATAGCAGACAGAGGTAAAGAGCAAGGCAGGAGTGCATTTAACCAGGTGCATTTCTGCGGCTTGATCGGGCCGGGTTGAGACGCAGGCCCCAGGTCCCAACCATATCGTATCCTCCCATCACAGCGGTGCTGAGATTTAGGGCGAGATTCTGGCTTAGAGGCGTTCGGCCGTAGTCCCTCAGATGGTAGCTTCGCACCATTGGCTTATCAGCCAAGCACGTGGACCAAATGTCAGCGACCTGCGATTCCTCTCGAAGGAGTGCATTTAACCAGGGGACAAGCCTGGTCATGGCACGGAGATGTTGTTCGCCTGGTGTGCGGACATATCTCATGATCAGAGGCTGAGTCTCAACAGTTCACAGTGAGGTGGCTGCTCTACTGCTTACGACACCCCGACCAAGAACTAAGTCTTCTGCTGGTGGTTTCGCACCTCATCGCCGTATGGGGTGAACATCGAGCAGCTACCCGCCCGCTTTGATCGGCGGACGGCAGAGACCTCTTTCTGCGGCTCGACCGGGTGGGGCTGAGGCGCGAGCCCCAGGTCCCGTCCATATCGTAGCCTCCCATCGCAGTGGTACTGAGATTTTGGGCGGGATGTCGGCTTAGAGGCGTTCGGCCGTAATCCCTCACATGGTAGCCTCGCGCCATTGGCTTATCAGCCTAGTACGTGAACCAAGTGTCTGCGGCTCCTCTCGAATTGAGCAGGATTACCGTAGCAACGCCCTGTCATTTGTAGGGTAAAACTGACCTGTCTTCCGAGGGTCTAATACCAGCACCCGTTCACTATTAGACCCAACGAATCAATAGAGGGCTTTTTAGTCAGTCAATGACCAAGTGTCTGGAACCTGCGATTTATGTAGGGTTAAGCAGGATTACCGTAGCAGACGCTCTTTCATTAAGAGGGTAAATACTGACCTGTCTTCCATGGGTCTAATACCAGCACACGGTCCCTATTAGACCAAATGAAAGTGCTCTCAGTCTGTCAGTCATTTTACAGTGTTGGCGTGTTGAGTCAAATTAAGCCGCAGGCCCCACTCATGGTGGGGCCCTTCCGTCAATTCCTTTATCAAACACTGAATGTGGGCCAATCAAGCCACAGAGAGCTTAGCCCCAGATTTCCGAGGGTCTAAATCCAGCACCCGTTCCAAATTAGACCCAACGAAAGTGCTCTCGGCCTGTCAATCATTTCAGGGTTGGCCGTGCTGAGTCAAATTAAGCCACAGGCTCCACTCCTGGTGGTGCCCTTCCGTCAATCCCTTTAAGTTTCAGCTTTGCAACCATACTTCCCTCGGAACCCAAACACTTTGGTTTCCCGGAAGCTGCCCGCAGAGTCATCGAAGAAACTCCTGCGGATCGCTAGTCGGCATCGTTTATGGTCAGAACTACGACGGTATCTGATCGTCTTCGCGCCTCTGACTTTTGTTCTTGATTAATGAAAACATTCTTGACATCACATTCAATGGTGACGGACTTCAACTTCAATATCACATTCAATGGTGACAGACTTCAACATCAACATCATATTCAATGGTGACAGATGTCAACATCACATTTAATGGTGACAAACTTCAACATCAACATCACATTCAATGGTGACAAACTTCAACATCACATTCAATGGTGACAGACTTCAATATCAACATCACATTCAATGGTGACAGACTTCAATATCAACATCACATTCAATGGTGACAGACTTCAACATCACATTCAATGGTGATAGACTTCAACATCACATTCAATGGTGACAAACTTCAACATCAAATTCAATGGTGACAGACTTCCACATCATATTCAATGGTGACAGACTTCAACATGAACATCACATTCAATGGTGACAGACTTCCACATCACATTCAATGGTGACAGACTTCAACATCACATTCAATGGTGACATACTTCAATCATCAACAGACACCAACATCACATTCATTTGTTGACAGATATTAATGTCAATTTCAATAGTAAAAGTCTTTTAAACCAACTTCACATTCAATGACACACTAGACCCTTTTTGGAAGGATACCCACTGTTCTAGTACCTTAACTCATCTCTCCCTTATGGTAATATGCTGGATGTCCAATGTTCAAATTCTGGGTGGCTTATTACTTCAATTTCTTTTCTGGTGATCGCTAAATTTATATATATATTACTTTAGTGCAGATAAAGACTTATGTCTGTGATCGTTGTTACGAACAAACATTCTCAGTTCACATATGAAAATGGAGATTGAACAGTACCTTTAGCTTTGAACCAGCTATACCTGACCTCATTAATCAGGGAAGTCATAGTGATTCTCAATCCTTATTTCAGAAGATACTGAAGGGATCTTCAGGTATGTGTAGATAGTGACATAGTTGCCTCAATCGTTAAGGGCTTATGTTAATCTAATATCCTGGTCATGGCAGATTTTATGACAATGAAAGAGCTGATATCCTTGCTACAATAATACCATAGTTGGGACAATAGATATGTATAGGGAGGGGCCCCCTGCATATTGAATCAATAACTCCCCAAACAACTCATAAGATCAGCAAACAAAGAAACTTGGCTTAACAGATAGGCAAGGGGAAACATGGGAAGGGAGGTCTACAGACATATGGCAAGCCCCAGTCCATAAGGAAGGATCGGTGCACCATTTTCGGACTGAGAACCCAACACATCCCACTAAACAAACACCTGAACAGAAATCAACCAAAACATACTGATGAGTACCAGCTGTGTACACACCCAAATGAAACCGTTGATCATCATCTCTTTGAGTGCTCAGCGCTCAATGATTTTAAGAAAATTATTTTTTCTCCGTGGCCAGATACATGGAACACTTTGTATGGCACTAGACAACAGCTGATAAACACGTGCAGATACCATTACACGGCATTGAGCTGAAGGGCGAGAGCCCGGATGCTGCTGGATTCATAACAACAACAACGGCTGCCTGGTGGATGATGATACTGCAATCAATGAATTTGGCAATGAGTTTAAAATCAAACATTGATTGAGCAGGATCATCTGTGAGGATGATGCAGAAGTGTTACAATCAGCGAGCTGCAGGAGCTTTCGTTGTCCACGCTCTTTCCATTTACTGAGATAAACTGAGCACCAATGAAACTAATGAAGAGTTTAGTGATGTTGATTCTTTATAGCAGAGTAACACACCACATTCAAAGCTTAGGAATAAAAGAACAAAGAGTTAAGGTTAACACAATTGTATGAGTTTATTGTACAAATCTTGCCTAGGTCACTGTCTGAAAGGTTCTCAGATTCTGCAATCGTGGGTGCTGCATATGACACAGACTGTCTCACATAAACAATCACTGTGTAGCCAACATACAAAACCAGGAACATCACTTGAAGGTTCATGTCTGCTGCCATGACTAGAGATGCAATAATCTGTTACCTTCCTTTAAAATTGATAAGAAAATGAAATGTGAAAAACGTATTTATTGATTATTTATTTATTTAAAGAGCTCTTTAACCTAAATTAATGACATAGGTCAGTTTGAAAATAAAAAGTGGCGGGTTGCAGTAGTTTTCCTCACATCCGAGCATGCTGATGAAGGTGGACCGGGGTTCTCCAGGTGGTTGTGCTTTGCTTGGCTTCATCTGTGTGTTTCACTACTATGGTAATCACGTTGATCCCTCACCTCGCTAGCTAGTCTGCCATGAAAACAGCCGTTTCCTGGGAGAGCTACTAGGAAGCCAAGGTGAGGGTCTTGGCCAGTATGTTTTGCCTGACCCTGACTAACTTGTCTGATCAGTATATTTTGCCTGACCAAGCGTTAGTCTTCCTCCTCTGTGGTTTGATGTAAACAGCTTCAAGGAGACAACATCAATGAGGAAACTGTTTAGAGAAGCTTTCAGAGAGTCTTTGTATCGTTTATTCTGTCCGTGTGATAAGTGTTTGTCTGAACTCAAAGAACATCTGTTTAGGGAGGCATTTATCGATCAAGCAAACAACATGCCAGTCCATTTTATTTGGGCTTTCTGCAGCCACATATGGTTGCCTGAGAGCCTCGGTTCATTGATAATTTTAGAGGAGCAGCTTGTGAAGACAGCTCATGTGGAAACGATTTATGTTCCCTGATCTATCTGGTATAGCTTGTCCATGTTTCGCAAGCATACAGAAGTATGGTTAGGACAACAGCACTAAAGACCTTGATTTTTATGACAACACTGATCAGTCTTAAACATTCATTCATTGTCTTCCAAAAGCAGCACTAGCCTTGACAATCTGGTTGTAGACCTCAGAGTCGATATTCGCTTCTCTAGTGAGGGTGCTACCAAGGTAGGTAAAGCTGTTTTGTCCTGTTAAAAATCAACGGCATTGCAAGAGCAGATCCATAGGTGCTTAGCCCCTCTCAGTAAATGGTGAAGAGCATAGATACTGATGATTTATGTAGACTGCTGGTTGCTCACACTACTTCTCAGGGGTGCCCTTCAATGCTAAACCCACATATGATTTCAAAATTGTGTAATTTCTGCATTGCTAGTTCATCGATTGCAGTGTCTTCATCCTTCATCCAAAAGACGGTCGCTGATCAACTTCAAGATGCCACTTCTATCCATTGCAAAATACCTGCACTATAAGTGCCTCTGAGACCAGGATGTCAGATCTTTTATTTCCGCAAACTCCAGCACGGGTCAAGGCAGTTGATCCACACAAGTTCCTGAAGTTTTGAGGTCTGTATTTCCGCTATTTACTTGTGCCATGACCAGCTCTTCTGTACCTTCCAAAGAAAAATATGAGAATCAGAGACAATTATGGCACTCATTAAAGAAGTCCCAGTAGTCACCTCAGAGTCGAAGTCATTGCCTTGAATTCCTACTTAACTTAACTTAACGTCTTTATACTGGTTTAGAAGACTCTGCAGAGTCTGTATACAACCAGTTCCATTTACAACACCTTCCTCTAGAAGCTGTACGCATCCAATCTGTTCTTAAATGCATTGACCGTCCCAGCCTCCACCACCTTACTTGGCAATGCATTCCAAGCATTCACTACTCTCTGGCTAAAGAAATACTTCCTAATATCTAATCTGGACCTCTCGTTAGTCAACTTGTAGATATGCCCTCTTGTCCTTGTTGGTGGTTGTACTTTAAAAAACTTGTTATAGTCCACTTTATCCATTCCTCTGATCATCTTATACACCTCTATTAAGTCACCACGAATTCTTCTCTCTTCTAGACACTGAAGGCCAGTTCTTTTTAATCTTTCTTCATAACTGTAATTCTGGAATCCCACTATCAGCTTTGTCGCTCTTTTTTGTATTCTCTCCAGCATGTCTATATCCCCTCTCTGATAAGGACTCCACACCTGTACACAGTACTCCAATCTAGGTCTAACTAATGCTTTATACAGTTTGACTATCACTTCCTTGCTCCTATGTTTAATATTTCTTTTTATCATCCCTAACATTGCATTTGCCTTTTTTACTGCTACCTGAACTTGCTCCCTCACCTTACATGTATGATCTATTATAGCCCCTAAGTCCCTTTCTTTACCTATCTTTCTAATATTGTTCTCTCCCATTCTGTAATTATGTTCCATATTGGATCTACCCATGTGGATGACTGTACATTTATCTACATTAAACTCCATTTGCCAGATTACAGACCATTCTCGAATTTTATCTAAATCCGACCTCAATATATCTACTTCTGCTTTAGATGAGACACTACTGCATAGTTTCGTGTCATCAGCAAATTTTGCAATAATGGATCCCATACCTATGTTCATCATGTAGCATGTCCTTTGTAGAACGTCGCTCCCATCACAGTCTGTCTGAAAGAAACTCGTTCCCTTGCCAAAACTCCAGCTTCCGCCACTGTCATACTCAGGCACTCCTGGATATCTTGGTGCCATCGTCTTCTTGGTCTACCCCTTCCTCTTTTGCCTGGCACCATACCTTCCATCACCGTCCTCTCAAGACCGTTGTGTCTCTTGATGTGACCAAAGTATTTGCATTTCCTAGCCAAAATGGAATTGATAAACCAGTTCTCCTCTATGCTCAACTCTTGCCGAATGTCTACATTTGTTCTTTTCTCTGTCCAGGGTATTCTGAGGATCTTTCTGTAACATTTTGACTCAAAGGATTCGATTCTTTGTCTAGAAGTTTTGGTAATCGTCCATGCTTCACAGGCATAAGCTGCCACAGGAAAAACACAGGCTCTCAAGACTTTTACTTTTATTGTTTTGTTGGTGCCCTGCCATAATTTCTTCAGGCTGTTCAGTCTCTGCATTGCCATAGCTAGTCTTCTTCTGATTTCTTTCGAGCAGTCACCATTTTTGTCGATTCTGGAGCCCAGATATTCAAAATGTGTAACCTGATCTATTTCCTCACCACCCACTGTAAATGTATGCTGACATTGTGTTTTATCGGTGGTCATTATCTTTGTTTTGTTTATGTTTATGAACAGATTTTGATCTTTACTATGTCCATTAACGGCTGAAAGTAGCTGCTCTAGCCCTTCCGCACTTCTTGATAGTATCACTGTGTCATCTGTATATCGTAACTCTGGAATCTCACATACATATGTACAAATCATTTATATATATCAAGAATAAAATTGGTCCCAAAACCGAGCCCTGTGGCACTCCACTTTTCACTTCACACCACTCAGAGTACTCCTTATTTATACCCACCCTTTGCCTTCTTCCCGTTAACCAATTTTCAATCCATTTGGCAACTTCCCCACCTATTCCATGTGATTTTAATTTTCGAAATAATCTTTGATGAGGTACTCTATCAAAGGCCTTTGCAAAATCCAGATTAATAACATCCACTGGCTCTCCTTTATCTAACATTTTGGTAACCTCCTCCATGAATTCTAATAGATTTGTTAAGCATGATCTCCCTCTGGTAAACCCATGCTGACTATTTCTAATTAGATTAAATTTGTCTAAATGCATTACAATGTTTTCTTTGATTATTGACTCTAACAATTTACAGACTATGCTCGTTAAGCTCACAGGTCTATAGTTTGCTGGATCTGCCTTTTTGCCCTTTTTGAATAAGGGGATCACTCCCGCATCTTCCCAATCCCGTGGAACAATCCCTTGTGCAAGTGATTGAGAACATAATATAGCCAATGGTTTTGCTAATTGGTCTCTAATTTCAAACAGCAATTTTGGATGAATACCATTGTCATACTGGTTGTATTGTCAAATATGCGCTGCTACTCTCAGCAACAACCCTACCTCTCATTCTAGCAGAGAAACCCAACCAGCTTTCTTACCACGCAGCACAGATCCATCAGTATATATGACTCAATCAGCATCCTGGGCATTTTCACTTATTAGTTGTTTAACGTTGAGGTCAGCTTTCCCCTTGCACCCATCTATGAATTATATTCCCAAGGTAAGGATGACTGTGGCAGTCTGTCATATTATCTACAGTGTGAATTCATTCTTCTACTTTGTTTTTGGTCACTACTGTGGTTACCTGACAAATCATTCTCTCTGTTGTGTCATCGATGACAAACCTCTCCTGACTCTTTTACCCTTGATATGTGCAGTGGTTGCCTCTTGTCTGTGGCCACTTGCAAGTTGATTTTGGCATGAGTCAGCATGTATCTAGACTTTACAGACAGAACTCAAAGCACGAATTTAATCTTCACAATGGGGGTAACCCTGAGGCATCTAAGGACCAGTAGCATTCCTTTATTGTGGATGCATTCCAACCTGTCGCACTGTAGCCTTGACAATGTGAGGATGCAAAGCCCATAATCAATACTTGACGAAACCAAGTGATTGATAGAATGAAAATCAGGCACTGCTTCAGGTTGGCAGCTATAATTGTATAATTTGATCGACGTTGTACTTGTACAATGGATGGTGATCAAAGATCATTCTCAGATATTTCAAGCTATGGCACCTCTCAACGATATATATGCTGAGTGATATGTTATAGAGGTCATACTTTACTTTTGAGTTATTCAAAAAGTATCACATCATACCGGCCTTATTAGGTTTGATCTGGGAATTTGGCCCCCCCTCACCACTGTGAATTCGCCTGTTAAGCCTCTTGTATGTCCTTGTCCATTTTATGTCTATCTGTGAGAGTTCTGTATGTGAGGATGTCACTTGCAAACATCAACGTGTGTCCTGGGTCTGTAGGTTGAATGTTGTCCACTTTTAATGTGTAGACGTTGAACAGTACAGGTGAGATGGGAGAACCCTGGGATAACCACTACATATGTGCATGGATATGCATGATCCCAATTGAAGTGCAATTATTCTTTCTATGAGAGTAGATGCTATCCAGCTCACCAGCAGGGGATTGATTCCCTACTCCTTCAAATGGTGCATCACTGAACTATAGTCTATGTGGCTATAAGGATCCTCAAGAACAAGGGTCACAGTGACAGTTTTTTGCTTGAACTGAAAACCTTCATAAGCATCATAAGCAAAAGTTCCAGCATTGCCCCAGGTCTCCTTCAGTAGTCTGCAACCAACCAGATTGTCAGGCAAGATGTTCTTTAGATGGGAATAATTTTTCTGACCACTATTTTCTCGAGTCATTTGCCATATATATTCTGTAAGATGATAATTCTATAGCATCTTAGCTTCGTGGGGTCCTGACCATGTTAGGAAGTGGATGGAGGCAGTTGTGGAACCAGTCCTCAGGCACAGCTGCATTTAATATACTGCTGCTGGAGTCCCTCACATTTTTAATGCATTCTTTATCCAGCTGCTTCATGCAACAATACAGTACTCTGTCAGGACCCTGGCAGTGCCTTTGCTGTTACTAAAAGCATGTTCCACTTCAACACCAGTTATGAGGTCGATTTAAGATGCATCCCTGATGGCGGTGCCATGAATAACTTCCAGAATATCTAGTAGGGTATCTTTAACACCATTGTCTGTCTGAGCAACACATCACTTAAAAAACCTGTGTCCTTTCTTTTCATCAGTTTTCAGGATTGTCCCTGTCGAGTCTATCAAATTGGGAACAGACTACTTCACATTCTTTCAATGCATGAGCCAGAACTTTTGGAGGGTTTTATCATTGCCTAACTCCACCCAATTTTCGTTTTTTGATTCCTTTGCTAAAGCCTTGAAGCAATTTGTCACTATTTGTTATTTCTCATTCATTTTCAATTTTGCCATTAGTTCAGGGGACGGCGGGTGTGGGCTAGTGGTTACGTGATTTGGCTTACAATCAGGAAGTGCTGGGTTCGATCCCCATTACATCACCAGCCGTTACCCCGGGGAAGCAAACCCTTAGAAAATGCAGGAGGAAGCAGGTCCTTACATAAAATGAATGCTGAAACTGGATGCACTGGGCTGACAGGCGCAAAATAAAAACCACAGTGCAATGCACACCGCCTTGGAGATTAGAGAAATACGGCGAATGCAAAAATGTTTTTTCCATTATTCCTAGGATGAAAATTACGTTTGGTTCAATGTAGGGCTTCTTGGGAGTAGGTAGAAACATGACTTCAGTTTTCTTTGTGTTGACAGTAAAACAAATGTTAGTGCATCCAGCTGAAAACTCATTCATGGTGGTCTGCATGTAGTTCTGAATAGGTGGTAATAGTGAGTGCTGTCATCATCAAAGAGGAGATCTAAGATAGCTGCTTCTTTCACTTTTGTGAATGAACATAGATGCCTCCTATCTGTTCTATATTTGACATGTATACCAGTGGCCCAGACTTGTAGCATCAGAAAACATTGCATCCTATTTCAAATTTGTCATTCTCTGTATTTTCCAATTGCTTTTCTGCTAGAGTTAGCTTCTTCACATTTTAATACAGAAATTAAATGAATAACCAACTCACTATTTTTTTAATGTAAGAAATCATTGTCATCAAGATACAGCACTTTTCTCCACAGAACCCGTTTTTCAATAAATGTGGTAAGCGCATTTAGAAAATCAAAATTAAAATATTCAATGAAATGTAGTAAGCCTGGAACATGAAATTATCAAATATGAAATGATACTTACTTGGCAAGTTAATCTCAGAAGTGCAGCACACATGTGCCACTACTCCACCCCCCCCCCCACTCACCGTCTAGTGTATAAAATAGTGTACGATGACATAATAATGTATGTTGAGTATAATAATAATAGATCTAATTTCAATAAAAAATTATTATTATTAAAATGGTATTCAATTAAATGTAATAACTTAAACTACTTGCCAGAACATAGAACGACTACAAATGACAAGGTCTCGCATACTGCATAGTCATAAGTAGACCTTGGTACTCAAGTACTGGGTATATGAATATCCTCAAGAATTACACTACTATTACACTACTAACTCAGGGTCAGTGAGTATGTGGGTGGTATAATATTAATACACTATAATATGCGGATCAGCAGTCACAGTGTCAGCTTGACTCTTGTCTTGAGTTCACACAATTGCACGCGCGTTTGTTCACCTGACTGTACTCATTATAGTAATACTTTTTAAAAAAATCATGTTGATTTAGCATATATGAGTTTCTCTCAATGCTAATTTTACACTTTATTTCTGTTTTCCAAGACCAAGTCTCTCACAGATTTAATTATTTCCGTCTAGTTACATATTGCAGCGTAGCAGTGTTTGCTCTTTCCTTGACATTGAGAGAAGAGGTGCAATCTAATGACTGGCAGTAAAAAAAATTGAATTATTTAGAAATGTTTGCAGTTGTCTCTGATCTAGTTATCTGTGTTGATTGGTTTGTACGCACCAGTGCGACGAAAATTGACCGATAATAGGCAGTAGATTAGCATATCTTCATTACAATATCTCCATGTGAAGTCATATGCTTGAGCACTGAACTCGTTTATCTGGCTCTACTGCAGAACACAAAATTATCTCCCTTACACTCCATTAAAAAAAAACTAAATTTAACTTAATGTTTTTATACTGGTTTAGAAAACTCATCAGTCTGTAGAAAACCAGTTACATTTGCATTACCCTGCTCTAAAAGCTATGCGCATCCAGTCTATTCTTATATGCATTAATTGTTCCTGGCTCCACTACCTCCTGGGGCAATGCATTTGAAGCATTCCCCACTCTTTGACTAACAAAATATTTCCTAATATTCAATCTGGACCTTTCTTAAGTTAATTTGTATCTGTGGCCTCTTGTTCTCGTTGGTGGTTGTATTTGGAAAAAAAAAACTTGTTATAGTCTAAGTTAACCTTTCCTGTGATTATCTTATAAACCTGTATTGTCACCTCGAATTCTTCTCTTTTCTAGACACCGAAGGTCAGTTTTCTGAGTCTTTCTTCGTAACTGTAATTCTGGAATCCCACTATCAGTTTTGTCGTTTTTTTTGTTGGTATCCTTTCCATCATGTTTATATCTCCTCTACGATAAGGACTCCACACCTATATACGGTACTTCAATCTAGGTCTAACTAATGCTTTATACAGTTTGACAATCACTTCCTCGCTCCTATGTTTAGTATTTCTTTTAATTATATATAACATTGCCTTATTCACTGCTACCTGGACTTGCTCACTCACTCTTCCGGTGTGCTCTATTATAACCCCTAGATACCTTTCCTTATCTATAATTCTAATTTTGTTCTCACCCATTCTGTAATTATGTTCTATATTGGATCTACCCACGTGGATGACTGTAGGTAAATCTATATTAAACTCCATTTGCCATCTCACAGACCAGTCTTGAATTGTATCTATATCCGACAATCTATCCACTTCTGCTATAGATGAGACACTCCTACATAGCAACGTGTCGTCCGCAATTTTTTCAATCATGGATCCTCAATCAATGTCTAAATCGTTTATATATACCAAGAACAATAACATTCTCTGTTCTTGAATCCCTAAGGCAAGAGACGTATACTAAGTACTACTTTAAGTAGAGGCAGATCACAGTTGTTAATACGCATTTGTTGAAGACCTGTGCGAGATCACGATGATTAGCAGCATATGAGCCGCAGCGGTCAGCGACCCATAGCTGACTGCTAGCGTCAGGGCCAGCTAACCAGAGCTGCTAAGACCTTTCTACACCTCCACGCGATGATCTTGGATAACAGGCTGTAACAGAGCCGACTGGTTAAGGAGAAGGGATCGAAGAGGGAAGGTAACCCGGTACTAAAAAAATGCCTGCTGGAGTCAGATGTGTTGGACCTAAACGTGCAAATATCGCAGTCAAGATGTAAACTACGACATAACGTATTCCGTTCTCTGGACAAAAATCCTGCTACTTGCAAAGCTGATTGGTAACAGGAGATTGAGAACGAACGAATAAGGCCTGTTCTCCGCAGTTAGCTGAACAGTTTTTAATGATTGCTTGATGATTTTACCACAATGGACCTGGAAGTTATAAAGGGCGAGCTAGACTTGCGACATAAACAACTGGCGCCGAATCTATTTGCGCTAGGTTGCTATACGCAACGGAAAAGCATTGTCGTAATCGATTATATCGGCTTTAAAGCCATAGGAGAGTGCCTCTATTTTGACTACATATCTGTGCAGTCTGCTTTCTTATTGTCACAGGTTTGAGAATTTCTTACTCATTACTATTGCAGAGCACTATTATTTATATATTTGTAGTACATTGAAGTAATTTTAACTGACAACATATTTGCTTAAAAGCTTGTATAGTTAGTTAATTACTAGTTTCTTTAAAAAAAAAATTATTGTTATTAATATTATTAAGTCCACGAAGTCAATAAACACAGATTGGTTTGACTATGATTGGAGTATCAGGGTTGACTGATATAATACTTCTTCTTCTTCTGCGTTCGTTCTCAATCTCTCGCTACCAAGCCCTGTACAGGTCTTCGCATGTAGCAGGATGTAGTCCGGAGTACGGAATGCATTGTGTGGCTAGTTTACAGCTTGGCTGCGATATTTGCACCGTCTTCGGGGGGCAATGCAATACTATGATGGGGTAAAAAGTGGCAACCACTAAACAATTTCATTATAAAATCTACACACAAAAGAAAAAAATAAACCAAGGTAGTTTGGTTTTCCATGTATGCTTATTTTTGTAATTTTGAAAATAAGAAAGGATCTTATCACTCATGCACAAGTATAAACTAAATAAGACTAAATAAAAAGCTTTCGTATGTATCTAAATAATATAAATAAAATAAACCTTTATTTTATTTAATGTTATGTGTTTTTAACTTAACTTAACGTCTTTATACTGGTTTAGAGGACTCTGCAGAGTGTGTAAACAACCAGTTTCATTTACATTTCCTTGCTCTAAAATATATGTGCATCCAATCTATTATTGAATTCCCATATGTCCCTGCCTCCACTACCTCCCGTGGCAATACATTCCAAGCATTCATCACTCTCTGACTAAACAACAATTTCCTTATATCTAATCTGGAGCTTTCTTTAGTTAATTTGTAGCTGTGCCCTCTTGTGCTTGTATTTTGAAAAACGTGTTATAGTCTTATTTATCCGTTCCTCTGATCATCTTATAAACCTGTATTAAAAATCACCTCGAAATCTTCTCTTTTCTAAACATTGTAGGCCGGTTATTCTGAGTCTTTCCTCATAACTATAATTCTGGAATCCCACTATCAGCTTTGTCGCTCTTCTTTGTAGCAAGTTTATATCCCCTCTATGATAAGGACTACACACCTGTACACAGTACTCCAATCTAGGTCTAACTAATGCTTTATACAGTTGTTATGGTTTCGAATGTCCACAATGAGTAGATTACTCTTATGTGCGTCCTGAAAATCATCTACATAATCTGCTATCTTCCATCTTTTCTTACATCTACATAATCTGGTATATTCCATCATCTCTCTCAAATCATCTACATAATCTGCTATCTTCCATCTTTTCTTACATCTACATAATCTGGTATATTCCATCATCTCTCTCAAATCATCTACATAATCTGCTATCTTCCATCTTCTTGACACTTTGTTTTCTACCTCTACTACCAATTTCATTGACTAGAGACCAAATAGTTCAAACTGAACTGTTATCAATTACTGCCTGGGCAGGATTTTAGGGAAGAGTTTGATATTGTAGAAGTGTTCTTCTATGCTGCTAATAATCTCCTTCAGCTCTTGTTGAACCTGGTCAGCCTGCAGCTCCTTGTCAGGGTCTGGCCTGTGCTCTAGGTAATACTTAATTTTGGGTTCAGTTCCACTTGTTCTCAAGGTCGCAACACAACCATTGACGAACTTGAAGGTTAGCATCTGGCTAGATTTGCTTGTTGGGAGTGTTGGCTTCTTGTCTTCAGTTTCACTGTCATAGCCAACTGTTAGATCTCTGACATGCCTGATCCCATAATGATCACATCTTATGTTATGCGCAGTCTAATTGTTTTTAAAACAATTTATTAGACAAGGAAACATAAATGGAAATAAATTTGACAGGCGATGTGAATACCATTTTTAGAAGATCTCATAAGAGATACATTACATTAGGAAGACATGTGTTGTGTTGTTCATGCATTGTAATTTATGAGGACCAGTCAACATTGACTGTTTGCACGAGTTTGAAGATGGCTAAAATATGCCAATCTGAGCCCTAAATTATCTTCTGTTGCAGTTATTACACGGAAATAGAACACCCTCCTACCGGGAGGAGAGGGCAGATTACTGTGCTAGCTTTATTTGTATACATATATTGATGCCTCATGTCTCACCCCCCACAATAATACTTCACCAATCTGTGCGATCTGTGGGAATTCTTTCGCAGTCATCATTGTTAATACCGTACTGGATCAGTGATCTCTTAAGTGTGTCCTTGAGCCTTTTCCACTGTCCACTGCTTGCTCTTTTACCGTTTTGGAGTTCATCATAGAGCAGTTCATTTGGAAGACATTGATCTGACATGCATACCATATGCTCAGCTGTGCTGCACATATCATAGTGTGTATACTAAGACATCTGTATTTGGCGCCATGTCATGCCATCTTATCTTCAGTAGTTTCTGCAAGCAGTGTATGTGGAAGTGGTTTAATTTCCCAACATGACAACTATAGATGGTCCAGGTCTCACGTTCATAAAAGAGGGTAGGTAGAACAACTGTAGTGTAGACCTTCAATTTTGTTTGAGATCTGATCCCTTGCCTATCCCACACCTTACTATGAAGTCTACCAAATGCCTTAGTTATTCTTGTATTCATCTCATCATCTACATGAATAACCTGAGACAGAGTTCTGCCAAGGTATGTAAATCTGTTAACATTTGTTAAACAGTGGCTGCGTACCATAATTGAAAGTGCTGAATTTCCATATTAAGAGTTTGTTGATGTAGAACCTCTGTTATTGTGATAGAGATGCTTAAGTTGAAGGTCTTACACGCTGTGGCAAACCGACCCATGCATTATTGCATGTCACACTTCATATCTTAATTTAATGCACAGTCATGCGAATAAAGTAAATCTTGTACAGTTACCTTGTGGATTTGGGTTTTGGCCTTGAAACTTGTTAGATTGAATAACCCTCTATCCATCAGTGCGGAAATGAAGCCCAACTACAACGTCGCAACTGCTGTAGCATCCCACAGCATGACAGAAAAGGTACTGAAAAGAACCGTGTGCCAACACACATCCCTGCTTCACACTGTTAGTAACAGTAAAGGGAGCAGAGTAATTTAACTGATCAATAACTCAGATATGAATGCTATCATGAAATTGTTGCACCATTGCAACAAATGTTGCTGGACGTTTAAACTTGGCCAAAATCTCCACAGACCTTCACAGCTGACTGTATCAAATGCCTTTGGGAAGTACAAAAAAACTATTTTTCTCCTTCGCACAGTAGCGATATCCCTCTGTGGTTATCAGATATTTGTTTACTACCTTTTTGCATACAAACAATGAATTCCCATGGAATGCTTTTTTTCTTCCATATTTTGCTAAACAACTGAGGAAGCTTCTCAACCATCTTTTGTCCACCAGCTTTGTAGATCTCTCCTTGGATGGCGTCATCTCTCGGATCTTTGTCATTTGATAGGTCAATCGCAGCCCTAGTTTCTTGCTTGGTCGGAGGATCATCCATGCTCTCATTCATTTCAATTTGCGGTAGATGATCAATTTCCTCTTCATTAACAGTAGAGGGTCTGTAAAAGACCTTTGCAAAATGATCTTTCCAGTAGTTTATATTTCTCAGTGAATACAGAATTACTAACTTTGCTTAAGAGGGTGCCAGATCTGATCTATACAGACTGTAAACAGCCTGCATTGGGAAGACTATGATATACATGGATAACAGCATTGTTAACAAATCTAACTATTATATGTTTGTGGCAGAGAACTGATATGCGTGAAAAACTTTTGTCCCCCAACGATTCAAAGAACATAGACGTTATGCTTTGAATGTATTGAAAAGAATAATATACTTTTAAAGTCTTTAAATTTATGATAATGACTGAATACAAAAAGTATAAATTCTTCATTCTGTGCTGTTTTTAAACTTTGCTTTTTGTCTCAGCTCATTAGTTATATGATTTTTGTCTTTAAAAAAAATAATTAAATTTGATAAATTGTTCTTAATGTTTCTTTATTAACTTTGCAATTTCAGCTGCTCAAATTTGGCTTTGAGTAATCAAATAATTTTTCAACATGGATGATATGGTGAGATTTTTCTTTTGGTAGATGACTTCATCTTTTAATTGGATATAATGTATGCTTGATGAATTTTGTTACTTAATGTAATAACATTTAAGGTGTTGTGGGAATGTAAATATTAAAACATCTTTTGTAGCACATTCATATTTTGACTTTTTAATATTTTACATTTATAAATGCCGTATTATAAATCATGCATCATTTCTCAACAGAACTGGCAACATTTGGTATCCACAAAATTTATATCGCTAAAAAAAAACAACATATCATGAAATTTTATTTCACATACTTTTTTTAATGAACAAAACTTTTTGACGTCTTCAAAATGTGATGATAATAATTATTTTAAATATTTCATTTTTAGCATAATAAGGAGATGAGCTCAGGAATAGAAACTGCTCATTATTAAAATATATTACTCATATTTGTACAACATTGTGTATGAGATTGCAATGAAAACTTTTGTGTATTATAGTAATGAGTAAATAAATTACAGACAATTCAGTAGATAACTAAAGATATTATAAAGGAGAACTAGTTAATTGTTCTAAATTACTATGATTTACTGAAATGCTGTATTTATGTTTACTTAACCAGGCAAAGAAGAGCACAAAGAGATCAGTCGGCTCACCAGTATGAAAATTGACTTGATTATTTTTGTCATGTATACTTTTCCTCTGTTTTATATTCCTCCATTCCCATGTGTATCATTATCATAACATCTACTGTAAGAAGTAGTATGCTAGTTTTTATCAGTTTTAAGAAATAGGGATATTTTCATAAAACTCAATCATTTTCTGTTTTAATGTTGTTGCGTTTTTCTGGTTTTCTTAAATATATCTGTTTTAGAGACAAAACATTGGTTTCCTAACTATGGTCAAACTATGAATTTTGCATGAATGCAAACAGTTTTGTTAGAATATTAAAATCACTAAAGTATGTTTTCAATACACTGCAATATTTCTTGAAACTGTAAATGCAGAAATAAGAAAACAAATATAAGCCAGATTTTGTGTTAATCCATTGCATAGATATCACATAAAGTTTAGTTTATGTTCTTACATTTAAATTATCACTTCCATATTACATACATTTTTTAATCCTGCAAATATGCTTTGCTTAATGTGCTTTAATTTGTATAAGGATGCAAGTTTGCTCTGCGTTTTAAGCATAATTTATCTTTCTGTAAATTTAAGTATATTTAACAAATTTGTCCAAAAACCTATTCCAAACCCACCTTATATAACAACGAATTGATTAGATTTGTTTATAATTAAATATTTATGAACACAATGCTTATACCACAGTGAACATGTGCCAGTAATTTGAAAATATTGTATAGTTGCAGACTTATCAATCTCTTGCTGATGTATTCCGTATGTAAGATTGATAGGAGTTGATATGACTAAATAAAAATATCTGCATTTATAAACCTATATGCTCAATCAGCAAAATATCTCTCACTTCCTAGTGTGAAAATAAAGGGCACCAACTGCATAGTGATTCGAGACTTCAACGACCATTCAGAAAGATGAGGATATTCATAGATGAAGTAGAGAACTGGGAAATTGATACAAATCTCCACCTAATAAATAAGTAGAATGTTGAACCTAGCTTCTTCTCCAGAAGATGACACTTGATCTTCACTCAAGATCTAGCTTCATGGAATATCCACCATAACATTGCTCTGTCAACTAGCACCCAGCAACCACAGGCTGGCAATAAATATGGAATACATTTCCAATACACAACAATTATTGGCTATTTGGAACTACAAGATAGCTGACTGGGACAGATCTGTCATGCTCACAGAGACTTTGTGAGATCATAAATACACAAACTGTAACAAGAAAACAATGGTTGAAAGCCTAAATAAAGCTATTCTATAAAAGGCTGCTGCTGAAACCATGCCAAAGGGGCAAGGAAGAACTATAAATCCTACTGGAGTGGGAACTATAAAAGTTGGAGGATGAAGTATCAGATGCCAGAAATTTGGCAGAGAGGGAACAGTCAACCAAAGCAAACATCATTCTAAAAACATCACTGTAAAATAAAAAAGAACTTTAATTAAGTCAGACAACAAGAGATAGCTGTAAAAAAGAAATCTCTCAACATCGATAGTGGCGGAAACAAACTTTGGAAACTAGCTAGAGTATTGAACAATGAAGGATACTACACCAAGCAAATTACAATCATTACAATCAAACAGGGTTACTTTTTATGACAGAAAAAAACTGCAACTGTACTAATGGAACACTATGCTAGTGCACATCATGTGGCAGTTACAGTAGATCACAACAAAACCATCATTGATGAACAAAAGAGCCATAACAACACAAATATTATGGCAGAAGAGCACATGATGGCACATTTAACAATGGAGGAAATGTTGACGACACTAAAGAAAAAGAAATCACCAGGAAAAGATGGAATAACAAAGGAAATGTTAACAAGTCTGTGTACAAAGGCAGAAAAGAAACTCCTGGCAGCTCTAAACTGCAGTTTGTAAAAGAGAATTGTACTGCAGTCATGGAAGGAGGTCATATTGAAACCAATTCTGAAGAAAGATAAAGACTTAATAAATCAAAATGGCTATGGACAAATCAGTTTACTTAGCTGTGACATTTGGAAGAAAAAGACTTCTTTTTAGTCCACGACAAGCTGGTTCAAACAAAAGCAATCAACTGAAGATCAGATTACTTACATTGCTCAGGTAATTGAAGGGGCCTTTCAAGAAAAAAAACTAATTCACTAGTGGTCTGGGAGATTTATAAAAAGCTTCAAATAAGGCATGGAAAGAGGAATGGAAAATCGAGCTGTGTAGAAGTTAAGTCTGTGTGAAATTGTTCAAATGGATCAGTTGCTATCTTTAAAACAGAACTGCTAGAGTTCAAGTTTAAGGACATACTAGCAGAAAGAGTACATTAGAGCAGGGAGTCCCCCAAGGAGGTGTCCTGTTGTCTACTTTGTTCCTGATATATATATATAAATGATATAACGGATACTTTCTCAAAAGTGCACACAGTTCTGTATTGGCCTTGTGGATCTCAGAAGAAAACATAACAGCAGTAAGCATTCAGATGCAGTGCACCTAACATCACTAGAGGAGTCGGCCAAGACATAGCTAATGAAGAAAAAAACCCACACATTCAATTTTTTTTCTTTCAAATAAACCACATAGCTGATAAGAAGGCTAAATGGGAAAAATCTGTGCCTTTAGGAAAACCCTAACTATTTAGGTATTACCTTATATATATAGATATAGATATATAGAGAAATCGGACGTATTCAAGTTAAGTAAAGTTAGAATGCGCTCCACAGCAGGCTCTGTAAGAAACAGGGGGCCCCTCATGAAGGTGCTGCTGGGGACACAATAATGTAGGAGAGGCCATTGGCATGGAAACTCCAACCCGGCAAGCCGAACAGTGAATCCAGCGGCGATCTCTACACCTGGAAAGGAGAGGCTATATTAAATGCTTCTTTTTCCTTTAATGAGCGGGACGTCCAGACCAGACCTTGCTACCCCCCTCATTGCTCCGCCCTTGAATAAAAGATGAAAGCTAATCAGATATGATCTGAGCAAAGAAATGAGTAATAGTTAAAATTTTAAGAAGGATGTAAATGATAAAATTGTCAGAAAACTTTAAGCAATTCTGTGATGGTGAAAGATCATATTTAAATTTCAAGATAAATATAAATCAAACATCAACCACATAATGACAGAGGAAATTAGGTTGTCGTAGATTCTGAAATAGAACAGACATAGTGACATTTATAACAAAACATGCATTTTTGATTATTAACTACAGCCACAGATTAGTGACATTGAGAATGGCTTCTATTCCAGGGGACACAGTCATAATACAAATATATATGTCTTGTGCTATCCCATGATGAAGAGGAAGTAGAAGAGATGTATAGTGCTTTAGAGAATATACTTAGGACAACAAAGGCAGGAGATAATGGGAGATTGGAATTTGATTGTTTGAATGAACTCTGAGGAGAACGCAATTGGGAAGAATGGGCTGGGGAATAGGAATGAAAGAGGACAAAGGCTGGTGGGCTTCCGCTACCAGGAAAACTACATTATAACAAACACCTGGAATCAAGTCTTGAAAAGAAGGTGATGCACATGGGAAAGACCAGGGAATCTGGGAAGAAATCAGATAGATTACATCAGGATAAAAACAAGATATAGAAACCAAGTGAAAAAAATCTACAGCCTACCCTGGTGTGGAGGCTGATACTGGTCATAATTTGCTTATAAAATGCCAACTAAAATGGGAAAAAAAACCTGGTAAATCACAAAAACTAGCAAAGTGGAATTTAAGTGCTTTAAACAAGTTGGAGAAAATAGGATAGCTTTCAAAACTCAGAAAATGAGACCTTAGGAAAAAAAAACAAGTCACTGAAGATGTTAATCAACAGTGAAGAATATAAAGAGGCAACAGAGATAATATTGTGTAAGAATAAGCAGAAAACAAAACACAATGAGTAACAACTGAAATGCTAAGCATAAGGGAGTAAATATCCAAATGGAAAAACAGTAATACAGAGCAAGGCATTACTAAATATAAGAGTATCAAGAGTGAATTTTATTGAGAATGTAAGTTAGCACAAGACCGATGTGAGGAAATTGAAAACCTGATTTAAAAAAAAAGGAAATTTGAACAAGTACGTTAGAAAGTAAAACAATCCTTTAGTAAAAATAAGGACATGCAATCACAGATGATCTATGACAAGAATGAGACACCAATAACAGACCCATGGAGCAAAAAACAGATGATGGAGAGAAGATGTTATTGATCTGTATGGGGGACTGTATCAGGCTAAAAAAAACCTTCAATGACATGTCTTTGATAGAAGAAAGATTACCTGTAACCAGAGAAGAATTTAATAAGACATTTTTATACAATTGTGATCAACAAAGCACCAGGGATAGATGAAATGCCTACAGAGCATCTAGAGAAGAAACTTAACACAATTTACTTTTTAAGCATGCTAAGGATATTTTCAACAAGAGAATATGGCCAAAGAAACACAACAACTTAAATAATAATTCTTTTGCCAAAAAAATCAAATACAAAAAATGCAGCGAATTCCAAACAATAAACTTAAAACTAAATGCATCTACAATTCTATTAATGATAGTTATGAAAAGAATCAATATTAAGAAAAAGGAGGCACTTAAAGACAACCAGTTTGAATTTTGAAAGGCCAAAGGTACCTGGGATACCATCGGATCATTGCAGCTTCTTGTAGAAAGAATAATCCATCAAGGTTTATCACTTTTCATTTGCTTTATTGACTACGAGAAAGCCTTTGATTGAGTCCCCTGGAACAAACCTTTTCAGATGTTGCAACAAATGGATACAGTAAAGGTAAAGGTAGTTCCATAACAGACACTGCCATCAGGGGTGAAGTGTTAAAGACTTCATTGTAGTAAGCCACAGCTTTGTGGAGTAGGGTGGCCAGTTCCCTTTCTTGCTGTCTTTTTTCTTCCATAGTCATCAACCAGGTACCCATTTACAGATTAAGTTGGCTGGGACACAATATGCCACATGAAAGTCATATACAGATGATAATAGAGGTCAGGATCCAGGGGACAAGAGGAACGAGGTGACCAAGACTCACTTTTACATCTCAAGCATGCAGAGTCATTGAAGCATGCACTGATGCTGATATCAAAAGAGATGCAGAGGATAAGGTCCAATGCAGAGACATGCTAAGGCAACCTTACAACCAATCTTAGAATTGACCAACCAGATGATGATGATGCTATTTGCAACTTTTCCTAAGAAAAGTGGCAGCATTGAATGTCGGGGTTACCACACAGCTAAACTTATAAGCCAAATGACCAAAGGCTATAGAAAATTAGTTTGGATCAGACTGAGAAGGGGATTGGTTATTGATCAAATGGCCTGTGGGCTCCTGCCCTTTGGCTCGATTCCATAAAGTGGTGTCTGCAAGTGTTTGTGAGCTGTTATTTAGTTGTGTACAAAGTGTTCCATTTGTCTGACCTTCAAGAAAGAAGTTCTTTTCTAACACCGGAAAGTGCTGGACATCCAAAAAGACATTGTGAAACAGTTTTATAGAGAGAGATGTGTGTACAGCTGGCACTCTGGAGTATGTTCTGGTTGGACTCTGTTCAAGTGACTGTTAAGTTGTATATATTGAGTGTGAAGTCGGCAAATGGTGCTTTGATCTCTCCTTTTCAGGACACTGATGTTGTATTTGGGATGACCGTATGTTTGTAGATTTCTCTCCCAGCATTCCCCATTGTCCATCTATTCAACCAAGCCTCTTTGTTTACAATCTTCAGTAGTTGGTGTGTATTGTTGTTCTTGACTTTCCTTCTCAGCCAGTCTGTCTGCCATGTCATTGCCAAGTGTATTTGAGTGACCAGGGATCCATTGAATAATTATTCTGTCTTTATGGGATATTATAAGTTGGTTGGAATCTAGGGATGTTTGGGTAAGTACAGGCTTACAATGACCATTATCTTTCAGAGCTTTAAGGACAGATTACGATGCTTTGAGTGTTAATGGGAAGGCATCAAAAACAGTCCTCAAGTGGTACAGAGCTACTTTCAATGATGTTATTTCTGCCTCATAGTTTGAACATATCTCCCCACACACATCAAACAGCTCATCAGATGTTCTGTCTGTAGAATCCATATTCTGCTTTAATGGTGGCCTTAAAAGCAGATCGATCAGTATAGACATGTATCCATTCTTCTGGTTAGCATCAATAGTTCTATGTGATGCTTTCATAAGACATACTGGATCAGAACTACTTGTTTGTATTATCTGTTAGTTTTATTTCATTTTCTGGCATTATTAGACATGCATGCAGTGGTAAATTTGATTGTTACTCTCTGTGTTTCTTGTCTTTTGTCTGGGAGATGATATCTGTCTTAAATCTCACTGACGTGGTGGAGGACTGACTTTTTTTTCCTGCTTTTGCTGCCATTTTTCTACAAGATGTCTATTGGGGTAGTCTTTTGTCATTTTTTTACTTCTCTCACAAGCTTCCATAGTAGCCACGTCTCTTTGAATCTTAAAAGGTTCCACATTCACATGAATTTTACATGCAGCTGTGGGTGTTGACCCCAATGCTCTACTAATAAGCAGCAGAACATTGTTCTGCACTCTGTCTAGGGATTCTACATTTGTCCGTGTTGTCAGGAATGAACTGCTATATTCTAAAGCAGAGCATATATATCCAAGACACAAGCTTCTCTAAATGTCCTTGTCTGATCCCCATGCTGTACCAGCAAGCCTCTCCAGTAACTGTAGCCACCTCAATGTCTTATTTTTAACATTTTGGACATTTTTCTTGAGGCCAAGCTGTCGGCTGAGAGTGACTCCAAGATATGTAGGCTCATCCTTTCTAGGCAATTTCTGTTTGTTGAATCTCAGACTATTGTTTTGCTTTATGGTTGTTAGTAAAGAAAGTGTAAACAGTCTTTTCACAGTTGATCTTCAGCTTCCACATTTGGGAATACTCATACAGTCTTCTCACATCTCCATTTAGTCTTTGTGCTGCACTTTCTTCATGGTCATTGATGCAGATAAGAAAAAGAGTGCAGCTCAAAACTGAGTCCTGTGGTAAGCCTTCCTCTAATACTTCTTCAGAGGAGACTGTATTGTTCATCTTTGTCTTGATTTTTTGGTCAATGAGAAAATATTTTATCCAGTTGTACAGCTTTCTGTTAATCCTCACATCAGTTATCTTCATCAGGAGACCTTTCCTCCATACTCAATTATAGATCTATTGTAAGTCAAGGAAGATGGCTGCTGTATGTTTATACTTTTGGACTGAGCTGTCCAATACATCAATAATTGACAAGGAACAATGCATCTTTGTTATAGATAAAGCAACAAACATATTTGTGTTACATAAATATTATTTATTTGTTCTTTGGTGTTACAATACGATCTTGCCACTCTGTAAATAGAGTAACAGCATCAATTAACAGAGACAAGTATTTAAATCACGTGGAAAACATTTATATTTTGAGTGCTTAAACTGATCTATGCAGTAATTATCACTATGTTTGCTATTTGCTAGCCTTGGAGATATTTCCTCATGTTTTCTCCTCACCCTCTGCCATTTAATTCATTTCTCATACATACACAGTCTAACCAGTTTTTATTATTAAGTATTCCATGGTTACATATGCCTATTAAAATACTGCTGATTTCTGAAGTCACAGCTAATTGTAATTTCAGTTCTTTAACTATCATTTACTGCTGCCTCCATTGTATGTGATCTGAATGTCCACCTACTATGAAAAATGAGCTTGGGAAACTCAATTACTTTGTTAAAGATACAATTGTACATTCTGACCATAAAAAGCACAAAGTAGCTGTAGACAGTGTTTTTCAGATACAAAATATAACTTGTGATACTGAAAGACGTGCATATCTCAGCTTCGACGTAAACGAAGCACGAAAGAACCAATATCGGTACACAAGGCCACCGGCTTCCACCATAAGCAGCACAAGACACATTTAAGGTAACAGAAAACCTCGATGAGGACTATGAAATAAATCTCATCAGCACCATCATGAACATACAAAAAGCCAGATAAACTCCGGCACCAAACCATATAACAAGCAGCATCTTCTTAACCACCAAGAACCTTCTCAATCAGCACCGCAAATGGACAGAACACCAGCAAACATCAAGATGTTTAGTACGCTTAGCAAACTGTGTCAGCAAAAGATCAATGAAGACCACACCAGTCTCACCAGACGAAGAGTCATTGCAGTCACAGAAGCATCAAGCAAATCACTTGCTCCATCGCCAAGCACCATAATGTGATACCATCTCGCAAAGCAACAGACGGAAGGAGAGTGATGTCTCATCTGCAGATAGAAAGAGTTATCTGCGGCTTCTACACGAACTTATTCAAGTCATCGCTTCAGCCAACTCACCTACACTTCCCTCACTACTTCCACCATTTCTGATCTCAGAGATCCGAAGTGCTATTGAAAGCATGCCCTCTGGCAAGTCCACAGGCAAGGACAGAATCATGGTGGAGACATTAAAAGGATGTGGCAACCCACTCTGTGTAGCACTTGCACAACGATTCACACGTTTTCTAGAAGAGAAGGAAATCCCATTGGGCTGGCGAGAGTGATGACTGTCTTACTATTCAAGAAAGGAGACAAAGAAGAACTGGCTAACTACCGCCCTATAACCATCCTCTCAGTACTATACAAAGTATTTACCAGATGCCTCCTGGCAAGGATCCGCAACACCCACGAGGATGCCCCACCCATAGAGCAGGCCGGGATCAGGCGCACCTACAGCACGCTGGACTACATAACAACATGTTGCTGGTTGATTGAGGCAACAAGCGAGCACCACACACTGCTAGTGTTGACATTAATCGATTACAAAAAGGCCTTTAACTCGATAGAACCAGAATATGTATGGAAAGCTTTGGAAGAGCAGGGAGTGGAAGCTGGCTACGTAGACGTATGCTGGATGCACAACCATCATTCGTTCATTCTCACGACCAATATCAATTGCCACTGAGAAAGGTTTACGACAGGGCGAGCCCCATCTCACACGACCTTTTCTCAGCATGTCTGGAGTCAACGATCAGACATTGCGGCTGGAGTGAGTACAGCATCAACATAAATGGGCGATTACTAAACCACCTAAGATTAGCTGATGATATCACATTTATCACAGAGACACCCGTTGAATTGACACAGATGCTAGCATCACTGGAAGCGGAAGCCAAGAAAGCAGGCCTCACAATAAATATAGAAAAAACCAATGCTATGCGCAACGGTAATGCAAAGCCTTATCCCATATCCCTAAAGGATACACCATTGGAGAATGTTGATGAATACTTCTACCTCGGCCGCCTCCTCAACATGGACAATAACTTGAATCCCAAGATTGTCAGACGCGGTCGAGCAGACTGGACTGACTTCAACGTGATAAAGGCGGCAACACACACCACAAGAGACACCAGACTGCAAGCTGACATATTCGACTCAGTGGTCCTACCAACAATATGCTATGGATGTGAAACCTGGTCTCTGACAAAAGCCATGGAGAACCACTATGGGCAACACATGCCTCGCTTGAGCGCCATCACACGGGCCTACACAACAGTGATATCCGGTCATTATCACACGTCAAGGATGTCATCCATCATGCCAACAACTCCAAGCACCGCTGGAAAGACGAATGCTGGAGCACAGCAACCACTCTGTGGTACCAGTGTGGCAAAAAAAGACTACCTGGCAGACCCCCCCCCCCCCCTCCCCCCCCTCCATATGGCACGATTTGAGTTGCACAACACTTGTGATCCTGAAACAGACATGTTAGCCGTCCACTGGACAACCCGTGCCCGAGACAGAATCAACTGGAAACCAAGATGAGACCAGCACAAAACAAAAAAACATAGCACTGCTTGAGCCCAACCGAAAAGCAAAGAAATGCACCGGGTTGGAAGAAGAGTTAGGACCTGCACAAGGGCTAATGCCCTTGTTGATGCACAGGTCGACTAAGACTAAGATACTGAAAGTAACATGTTCTTCTCTCATGTATACTTAAACCTTTTCATCTGTTTTTGCATGCTATAGCAATGATTTTAAGTAAGTTTCTATCATAACTAAAGCCCTATTTGTCAATATTGTGATTAGCCAAGGTTAGTGCTATATTTATCTATACATATAACTTCATCTTAACTTAGTATGTTATTTACTTTGCATGCATTTTGCTGTTAAAATAAATGGTGCTTTGGATTGTGCTGTGTATTCTTTGTACATTTATGCATGATTTAGATATTTAATGTTATTGAAATATAAAGCTGTTTATTAAGAATATAATTGAGATTTTATTCAGATTTGATTCATATACATATATATATATACACACATTAATACAACAAACCTTATATTAGTACATCCTTTTCAGTTTCTACAGGATAAAAACCAAATTGACTGTAACTACATCAGTTAAATAATTAAGTTAAATATTTTTGGATGCAGCAGAGATGTATATAAAAAAATGTATTATTATGATACACATAGATAAATTCTTCATAATGACACAGTGGTTTTTGTGTTATTATTGAATGAGTAATAGTAATGTGTCATAATCCCAATGCATCGAGGTCGATTCTGTGTCCAGTTTGGCAGACATTGGGTTTTTCTCTGGCAATTGTTTCTCTACGTATGGAAAGTAATGGCAACCTACCGTACCGCACACTTGCCAAGAAACTTGTAACAGCCAAATAAGTGGTAGTTGTAAGAAGTGATGTTCTGTAAAGGACATGCGACTTACTTTTAATAGTAATGGGAATATTGTTTTGTGTGAAAAATTGATCAGATTATTGTATAGTATTTGAAATTACACCAAAAAATGTATGAAAAATTGTGTAACTTAGTCATAACTATACTTCTAACAGTCAATGGGGCATGTAGAAGATAAATAAAATACTTACTTACTTGATTACTTGATGACCCGTTCCTCAGCGAGGGTTGTACCACTGTGGTTCCCAACTTCATCTCCAACAATCTCTATCCTTAGCTATGGTGGTCAAGTGGGTAAACTTTCTTTTTGAAGTATCGTGGATGTTGAAGTCTGACATGCATTGAAGGTCAACCCTGCAACCTTTTACCACATCGATGGTACCAGACTGCAGTTGATGTACACCAACATTTATCCTTTCTTCTGAGTATGTGGCCTGCCCACCAATGTTTTCTTGTTTGCATGAACCACTGCATTGTTCACCAACGATAATTGCTGTATGTTCAAATTGTGGGGTCTGCATGCGTTGGTTGCGGAAAGTAAGACCCATCAAGTCTCTCTCAAGAGAAACCTGGATCACTCACAGTTTGTTTATTACTTCTGTAAGTGTCCATGTTTCACCAGCATAGCACAGATCTGTAAGTGTCCATATTTCACCAGCATAGCACAGATCTGTAAATAAAGTTATCAAATCAGAATTATGTTTCTTGTTTGTACATTTAGGAGGCAGTGTGGTCTAGATGTTAAGTGACACGGTTCACAATCCGAAGGTGCTGGGTTTGCTCTCTAATCACAGCATCAGCTGTTACCCCGAGGAAGCAAACCCTTAGAAAAATGCAGAAGGAAGTAGACCCTTACATAAAATGAATGCCGAAGTCGGATGCACTGGGCCAACAGGCACAAAATAAAAATATAGTGCAACGCACACCGTCTTGGTAAAGTAAGTGGCATGTCCTTTACAGAACGTTGCTTCCTACAACCGCAACTTATTTGTTTGTTATAAGTTTCTTGGCAAGTGTGGAGTACGGTAGGTTGCCATTACTTTCTGTACAGGAAAGAGCAATCGCCCGAGAAAAAACCAAATGTCTGTTAAATTTGATACCATGGGAATCAAACCCGGTGGATTGTGATTATGAAAACCAAGCGAGTTTCACCCCTGGTCCACATTGCCTTGGGGAATAGAAAAAAAAGGCGAACGAAAAGAGAATTAAAATTGTTAAAAATATATCTATTGAAATCAGGATTTACAATTTCCAATTTCTTTGTGTCTTTAGACAATACTTGCCTTAAACCTTACTTGAGCTGCTAACTCTCCTGTTGTCACCCACTTCAATGATCTTGGGTACTTAGTCAAAACTGCCATTCAGGTCGCTGTCACCATCTCAGGAGCTTTTCTTCAACTCCAGAGAAGTTGCTTTACACACAAAGCAAAAAACTAGTCCTTTTCAATGCCAGACCTTCCACAGATAAGACAGAGCTTCTAATGACAAGCAACACTTTCCTTCTTGCAAGAGAACATGATTCCCAGTGCTGACAGACAACATACCAGAAGGGGTGAAAAAAATACATCTAAATATATAGAGATAAAGCCTTGAAATATGTTTGATAGACATACAAATACACAGAATGGATCAGTGTACACAGATGGATCAGCAACATGAGCTATGAAAAATGGAGGAGAAGGCATATACACAAAAATTAAATGGTGGACAAGACATTCATATCTCCAGGACCACTGGAAAAATTCAAACATATTCAGAGCTAAGGCTGAAGCACTAAGAACAGCTGCAGTAGCCAACATGATAAACAAGGAACATGCCAGAGACAAAATAGATTTTCTTACAGATTCCCTATCACTCAGATTGATTCTCAGAAATCACACAAAATTATGAATTAGCCTGTTTAAAACACAAAAGAATACTAGCTACAATTTAAATAGAGTGAAAATTCAGTGAATTCCTGCACACCGTAAGATACATGGAAATGAGGCGGCAGACTAGTCAAAGAAGGAAGAGTAAAAACTCAAACAATAAAAAAACAACACAATAATAAAATCAAAATTGTTGTCTATTATTTTTCTCTTTTGTCTTGCTCTCTGTCTCTGGTGAAGACCTTTTGATCATCACAGATTGTATTTTTGTATTTGTGCTTATGCAAATTGACTTATACTTATGTTTCTTATTATCAACACTTACCTGAAACTAACAGACGGAACAGAGGTGCTTGTACTAAAATTGATTCTTTCTCTATATTTTCTTCAGTAGAACATTAAACTGCATTTATGATAATGTTCAACAGGGAAAGAAGAAAAAGTCTGCTAAAGAACGCAAGAAAAAGGAAGAACAAGAGAAAAAAGCACTTGAAGAAGGTAATTTATTAATGTTTTATAGTATTTATTTTGCATTTATTAGTATCTCCTCTGTTCCTGTGTAGTACGAGGGAGGAAAAGACTAGAACTACTTGTCTTCTTCCAAAAGATTACTAAAGAGGGTTGTGGTTGGGGCTGGCTACTTTATCATGTAAAACACACACATTGTCATTATAATCAGCCACAGCAGAAGCTCAGATACAGACTTCCTGTAAATGGACCAGCTGTAGTTAAATCCTAAGCTTCACGTTGAAACGGACAGGTGAATGATTGCAAATGCTTGAAAACAGGCTTACTTTAAAAGGGGCCACCTCTATTGCTTCGTTGGGTCTAATAGTGAACGGGTGCTGATATTAGACCCTCGGAAGACAGGTCAGTTTTACCCTACAAATGACAGGGCGTTGCTACAGTAATCCTGCTCAATTCGAGAGGAGTCGCATACATTTGTCCACGTACTAGGTTCATAACCCAATGGCGCGAGGCTACCATGTGAGGGATTACGGCCGAACGCCTCTAAGCCGGAATCCCGCCCTAAATCTCTGCACCACTGCGATGGGAGGCTACGACATGGTTGGGACCTGGGGCTCGCGTCTCAGCCCGACCCGATCGAGCCGCAGAAAGAGGTCTCTGCCGTCCACCGACCAAAGCGGGCGGGAAGCTGCTTGATATTCACCCCATACGGCGATGTGTGAAACCACTAGTAGAAGACTTAGTTCTTGGTCGGGGTGTCATAAGCAGTAGATCAGCTACCTCACTGCGAATTGCTGAGACTCAACCCTTGACCATAAAATATGTCCGCACACCAGGTGAACAACATCTCCGTGCCATGACCAGGCTTGTTCCCTGGTCAAATGCACTCCTTCGAGAGGAATCACATTTGGTCCACATGCTTGGCTGATAAGCCAATGGTGCGAAGCTACCATCTGAGGGACTACGGCCGAACGCCTCTAAGCCAGAATCCCGCCCTAAATCTCAGCATCGCTGTGATGGGAGGCTACGACATGGCTGGGACCTGGGGCTCGTGTCTCAGCCCGGCCCGGTCAAGCCGCAAAAATGCACCTGGTTAAATGCACTCCTGCCTTGCTCTTTACCTCTGTCTGCTATCAGTCATCCCATTGGACGCAGAAGAGATGCAGTTCAGCGGACATTGCACCCCCTGCCCTATTGTGACAACCTCCCAGGTGGCGGGGAATGCTAGGCGTGCCATCACTGCAGATGAGCCGAGAAAATAAAGGGAGCAAAGAGATACCTCACTCACATGCATATGCTACGTTTCTGGCAGGACGTGACGATCCTGAGACACAGTCGCACTGGACTGCCTCTCTTCCGGGATAGTACAAACTAGTACATAGTTCATCATATCATATCATTGCCAAATCCTATAGACACGAGTGGGGAAGACTCGATAGTCCTGCAAGACAACTTCCCTAAGACCAAAAACAACTGCTGCCTTGCAGTTAGGCTGGGGACAACCAAAGGATAGGGGGGCATCCCTACAGAAACACCTGTTGAAATTGGATGCACTAAGCCACAGGCTTTAAGAAATAAAACAGTGCAACATATATCGCTGTAAACAGCGTACGATGAAGAAGAAGAAAAGGGGCCAGTTGCAGTGGTGACATATACTACACATTGAATTAAAAAGATGAATGAATCGTCATCATCTTCTATCCACTTGTGTCGTTATATGTCATGAGGATGTGTTGTTTTTTGTGATGTGCCAGCTTGTTACCGATGTTGTCATTCTGTGTTTCTTCAGTGTCTCACTGACACCATCTATCCATATTTTATTCTCCATTTTATTCTCTGTATTTCCATGTATTCCATACACAGTGTTGCACCCACGTTCTTCTTTTGAATGAGTATCTCCTATTTATGCCTGTGTATTACTGGTTTCCAAAAGGATTACAAAGATTACTAACACTGTAACCTGCCCGGCATGCCGTAAGAAGTAATTAAGAAAGGTTGGACAAAGAGCCAGCTACCACATCCTGCAGAAACTATAAGTCACAAGAGATACATAAAATAAGACCTTTACAATGCATAATGGAAGAGAAGTGGCTATGGCAAGTCAATCTGTTTCTTAACTTAATGTCTAAATACTGGTTTAGAAGACTCAGCAGTTTGTATACAACCAGTTTCATTTAGTATTCCTTGTTCTAAAAACTATGCACATCCAATCTATTTTTGAATGCCTCCACTGCTTCTTGTAGCATACCATTCACCACTCTCTGACTAAAAAAATATAAAATCATTTGCTGATGACACAAAACTATGCAGTAGTGTCTCATCTAAAGCTGAAGTGGATATATTGATGTCAGATTTAGATAAAATTCGAGAATGGTCTGTAAGCTGGCAAATGGAGTTTAATGTAGATAAATGTACAATCATCCACATGGGTAGATCCAATATGGAACATAATTACAGAATGGGAGAAAACAATATTAGAAAGATAGATAAGGAAAGGGACCTAGGGGTTATAATAGATCATACAGGAAAGGTGAGTGAGCAAGTTAAGATAGCAGTGAAAAAGGCAAATGCAATGTTAGGTATGATAAAAAGAAATATTAAACATAGGAGCAAAGAAGTGATCATCAAACTGTATAAAGCTTTAGTTAGACCTAGATTGGAGTACTGTGTACAGGTGTGGAGTCCTTATCATAGAGGGGACATAAACATGCTGGAAAGAATACAAAAAAGAGCGACAAAGATGATAGTGGGATTCCAGAATTACAGTTATGAGGAATGACTCAGAAAAACCGGCCGACAGTGTCTCGAAGAGAGAAGAATTCGTGGTGACTTAATACAGGTTTATAAGATGATCAGAGGAATGGATAAATTAGACTATAACAAGTTTTTAAAAATACAGCCACCTACAATAACACGAGGGCATATCTACAAGCTGACTAAAGAGAGGTCCAGATTAGATATTAGGAAATATTTTTTTAGTCAGAGAGTGGTGTCTGCTTAGAATGCATTGCCAGGGGAGGTAGTGGAGGCAGGGACAGTTAATGCATTTAAGAATAAACTGGATGCGCATAGCTTTTAGAGCAAGGTGATGTAAATGTAACTGGTTGAATACAGACTCTGCAGGGTCTTCTAAACCAGTATAAAGACGTAAAGTTAAGTTAAGTTAATATCTGTAGTATCTCCTAAGGTAATTATGTATTTCCTGGTCATTGGATGTAGCAGTGTCTTGTCTGTTCATTCACCTTTTTGCTATAATATGAAGCATAGGCCACGACTGCAGATGGTCTCTTGAAAAGGAAACTTGTTTCCAAACATTTTGCAATCATTCTCCCTTTCCCTCCAAAGTGAAACATTGGTATTAACTACATCGGTCTCAAACAAACACAGCTCTCTTTAATTGGCTCTCTTTACAGCATGCTTGTTAGTGCAGCAGTACCTTCATTATAAAATTTTGAAGATTTATAACAACATTAACAAAATTGTGTGCTAGTGGCTAGGTAATGTTCTTAGTTGATGCAAAGGTGTTGAGAAAATTGTTGGTAAATTGTTAGAAAAAATGTCAGCCAAGCAAATAAACAAGTTTTTAAAATATTATAATTATCAAATATTACACTACCTGTGCAATTATAAAGTAGGATGTCAAAGGGATTTTTAAAAGTAGACAAAGAAGATGAATAATGGAAGATCTCAAAGAAGGTTATAATACATAAAATTAGTCCAAGAATTTTATATAGTTTGAATAATTACAAGAAATTGTTAAACATATTGTTTCATTGTGAATGTTCATTTATTATGATAATGATGAATAAAACTGTTGCAATTTTATTTTAATACAATTCAGGTAATCTGTGTAACAACTATTTAAACTAAAAACATAACATTTTATCATACTAAAGAAACATCTTTGGTAGGAGATGAAAGTAGATCTTACTGAGAAGGTGATAATGATGTGCTGATTATTTGTTAAAGAAGCAGTTAAACAATTTGAATATATGAGATTCAACTCTGGTATTGAAATGTACTCACTAATGCCAAAAAATCCATGACTTTTAAATATTTTTGTAGATCATCATGTAGCATGCCCCTTTATAGAAAGTTGCTCTCATCACAGTCTGTCTGAAAGAAACTCTTTCCCTTGTCAAAACTTCAGCCTCCGCCACAGTCATGTCCAGGCATTCCTGGATATTTTGGTGTCATCGTCTTCTTGGCCTAACCCTGCCTCTTTTGCCTGGCACTATACCTTCCATCACTGTTCTCTCAAGATTGTTGTGTCTCTTGATGTCACCAAAGTATTTACATTTTCTGGCCAAAGTGGAATGATAAACCAGTTCTCCTCTATGTTCAACTCTTGCCGAATGTCTACATTTGTCTTTTTCTATCTTAAAAGTACCGATTATTATGAAATTCTGTAACATTTAAGGGAACAATAGCCTCTTTAAAATTTTAGGTCTCAAATGTTTTACGCCATGCAGATGGCACTTCATGCGACAGTTTTCTTCTTCTTCTGCGTTCATTCTCAATCTCCCACTACCAAGCCCTGAATAGGGCTTGGCAAGTAGCTAAATGTTGTCCGGAAAACGGAATGCGTTGTGTCGCTAGTTTACAGCTTGGCTGCGATATTTGCACCTTTCTGTCTGACACATCCATCTTCGGCAGCATGCGACAGTAATTCATCTGTTGCAAAATAGTGTTCACTGAAGAAGAAAAAACAACAATAAAATTTCTTTGACAAAACAAACAGTGTAATGAAAAATAGCAGCTTAAGGAGTTTCAAAACAAAGAAAGAACTTTAAGCAGACTGGCATATTTTATTTGCAAAAGATAGACTAAACCGGCACTGTTGAACGAAGTAAAAGCACTAGATATAGAAATTGCTTGTCAAATAGGCTCTTCTCAAATATCCGTGGGCAGACACATCAAAATTTAAATTCAGTTAAAATGTTTTAAAAACATCAGGTGATATCAGTTGACTGAAGGCAACAAAGAGTAACAGTTTTCCCGGTGCCAAGATCTTTGCGGAGTATAAAGTGAGTTTCATATTTTTCACTAAAAAATAAAAAATACTTTTTACTGTTGTTACCAAATAATCAAAATGACTAGGTGTATGCACTGGTTGTCATCCAACAAAAAAAAAATATCTGCTAATCAGTTGCTGGGGAAAAAAAATCTGTGGTGATTTCTATTGATTCTATCACTGGGTCACACTGTAATAATTTTGTTCAACCTGGTATCAACATAGATGGCGATTACTATCACAACAATTTGTTGATGAAATGTCTTCTTCCTGAGGGAAATTTCAGAATTCTGTATCTTCCAGCAAAATGGCTCATTATGCTAGTTGTGCTGCTCACTCAGGAGACACCTGAACTCACTGAACTGAATGTGTGGCCACCAGAAAGTCCAGATCTGAATCCTATGGACTATATGATTTGCGGTATCTACTAAAAGAAAACTTGCTACATAGATGAGCTTACAGAGCAATCAAAGCAGGCATGGGCTGATATATTAGCTTGAATTATTATCATGCTAATACAAATACAAGTTTCTCCCAATAAAATATTCCTAAATGTTTAAATATATGTGTACTTCATAGTCTAAGTTTTACATTGGAAGATTAGATGTGTTCAGATACCCAAAGTATTCTGAAGTAAATATGTAAATTTGATGTTTAATCTGTGTTTCAGAACAAGAAAAGATTAGAGCCAATGCTGATGCAAAACTTCAGAAAATACGTGAGGCTGAAGAAAGAATTATTAAAACCAAACAACAAAATGAGGTTTGACAAAAATGATAATAATCATAATGACCTTCGGTGTTTATGAATGGTTTGGATGTGAAGACTGAAGGACGAATTATAATATTCATTTGAATTCATGTGCTTTAAAACTACAAAACAATTGACAGAGATTGTAATAAAACCATTTTCTTGAAATAGTAAATTTAGAAATATATCAGCATTGATAAAAAGAAAGACTTACATTGTTACTGTGGAAAATGTAAAAGAAAGGAAGAACAACAAAGTATTTACATGTAATAACACTAATGAATGGAGCGAGAACTCTAACATTGCAACACACCATAAGCCAGTTCATGGGGAGTAGTCTATTTTATCTGCTGGTTTATATTTTTATGGAATTTCTTTATGTGACATTTTTTTCGTGTCTGTGTAAACCAGGCAACAATAAAGCACCTTACTTTGAGTTTCCCATTTAAAAAATCATTTATCAGAAAATAAATAATATAACCTTTCTCCGCCTGACTCAAGCGATGGAAATAAATGTTATAATAAGAGTTAACAAAGTAAAATAGTAATCAGAATTATATCAGCATCATTATCATAGCAGAAAAATATAAAACAAAAGGGATTTTATGGGATGATGAACAAATAAGCTCTATCTTGTTATTTTTACTTTGTTGTTTCAATAACAATAAATGATAACTTAATATTTCTTAAAGACAACAATTATTTTTTTCAGTATGGTAAATAGGAAAACCACAATTTACAGAACTGTTAATTTATATATTTCACAATATTCAGTATAATCATGCTATAGATCTCATAATTGTATCATTATATATAAATATGTATATATTCAGTAAATATTGATTGAGGAGATCTACTCGGAGGTAACATATGTTTATAACACTTTCATACACACCCACACACACACTCCATGTGCCTTCAAGGAGTGAGGCTCTTCCAATGCACTTTGATTGGAGCTAACTACTGAGATTGCCCTAACAATCATAGGTACAACAAACAGACTCACACATGCATCCAAGCACTGGTTAAAACATCCTTATATCGCATAACAGACTATGATGTGAGGTGGAAAGGCACACAAAATATATATTTCGAGGTCAGTACTGTATTCATTTAAGTGTCCATCATGATTAAATATTAACAAAGTTTTTGTACATTATTTTTTAAATAGGAGAGAAAAATACGCAAACAGGAAATGACGGAGCTAAATGAGATTTTGGAAAGAAATGAGAATATGCTGAAAGCACTTAATGAGTCTTGGAGGGTACAAGCACAGGTAGAGTGAATGCTCGTTCTGTTTATGTTATTATGTATAACATTTGTAGATCTTTCCACTCATGTTTATTGTATTGAGGATTTATGTGTCTAAGATGGGCCCTGTATTAAAAATATATCCAGACAAAGAGACATAATAGTTGCCCATTGCAAGTAAAGATGGTGACAGCATCAGACGTGTTGCGAGATATGATCTCATAAGACTGCAAAGTCTAATCCTGGCATGGCAGACTGCCATACTGGGAACACACATGTGAAGACTCAGCTGTGATGTCATCGTGCATTCTGTTCATTTGGGCGTTTTATTTTCTCTGAGCCTCAGTGATGATGTTTTGCTCTGCAATCTGAACACTTAGTCTGATGCTAGTGAGTCAACTGGAATGGTTCTATGTAAGCATCTTCCAGGAGTGACATCAATGTTTAAGCTTTTCAGAGACATTTTTAAGGAGTCTCTATAGCCTTTATTCCATCTCCCTGATGAACTCACTGTATAACAGCTGCTTGGTTAGGCACTCAACAGACAACATGTCCCGTCCATTTTTTCTGGTCGTTTTGCAGAAGCAAATGGAAGCTCAACATGTTTGACGTGTTAAGGATATCAGGGCTAGGCACTTTGTCCTGCCACCAGATCCTAAGCATCCTGCGCAGACAGGTCATGTGGAAATAATTTAGCATGTTTGCAAAACATTGTTCATGTTTTATAGACATATAATATAGTGGTTAGCACTACCGCATGATACACTTTTACCCTAGCGACCGTTGCCTTGTAAATTCCAGATGTTGCTTTTAGCTCCCAAATGCAGAGCTTGCCTTTGCAAATCTGTTGTTGATCTCAGAGTTGATATTTGCTTCTCTGGTGAGGATACTGCATAAGTAGGTAAACCTATTGACTTGCCTGGAGACATTGGATTTGCCTGGTTGTGTTTGGTTATGCTATACAGCTTCAAGAGCGAGCTGGAAGAGTGCCTAAGTTTTCCCAGTGTTGGTTGCAAGACCTAAATTACTACATGCTGCTGAAAACTTCATAATGTTGGACTGCATATCTTGTTCCAAACAAGGTGTTGAGGATGCTGTCATCAGTGAACAGAAGTTCCAAGATGGTTCTTTATTCACCTTGGTGTAAGACTTCATGCTGCATATATCATGTAGACAATCCCACAACGTGCTCAAGAGCCATGCTGACTTGGAGAATGCCCTGCTAAAGAGACTAGTTAGGTGACTGAGCAGGACTTAATTTTGCCCACGACTGACAGGAGATAGATTCAACTGTGATTATCACAGTAGTGACGATTGCAGTTTCTCTTCTACAAGGGGACAATGGAGGTATCTTTCAGGTTCTGAGGTATCTGGCAATCATCTCAGATTGAAAGGAAAATGTATGTTGACCATTGAAGCAGGATGAGCATTCCGCTTTGTAAACTTCAGTTAGAAGAGCATCTAACATGACGGCCTAGCTGTTAGATATTTGGCTGATTGATTTCTGTGACTGTTGCACTCTGATGTTTTCAGATGTTAACCCTCTTCATGGATCTTGAACCCCAATGGACTGTATGTTGAGATTAAATTTGAAAATGGGCCAAAGAGGCAGCAGTGAATGAACTGAAAGCAGCCAGCAACTCATAGCTTTGCATCAGGGTCAGCAAACCACAACTGAGCAAGACCCTATTCTACCTCCAAGCTCCATCTCTGGAAACAGATTACATTAGTACAGTCTGGCTAATAGAATAGATATAATAGCAGGAAGGCAAACTCTGTACCCAAAAAAACCAGCTGAAATTGAATGCGCTGGGGTTAAAGCCACAGATATCACAGACATGCTATGACACAATGTTGCAATGTCCTTTTCAGGATGAATACTGCAAAAGAAGAAATTTGGAAACAATCAGCCTGTGGTTAGTCCAGCATGGAGCACCACACATAGCTTTGCTCATTTCACACTCATATCATGTATGTTGTTCCTCCTGGTAATGACATAGTCAATCAGGTGTCACTTTTTAGAACAAGGATGCATTCAGGATGTTTTTTGATGGGTGGACAAGTGAAACATTGTGTTTTTGATAGAGAAATTGGGTAGAACACATGAGCTCTGCATGTTGTTGCATTTCTTTATGGCATGTATATCAATTGTTCCCTCCCAAGTCTGATGGACATCTCCACTCCAGCATTGAAGTCACCAAGGATGATAAATCAGGTAAGATCAGGTAGACAAATTGTCACAAAAGCGATGTAACAACCACTAGACTGCCTTAGGGACACCACCTCTGGATTTTTCCTCAGAGCTTACTTCTAACACTCTTACAATTCTTATAGCAGACTTGGCCAGCATTTGAAACAAACTATACATTTAGAAAAATGGCCGGCAGATACCGTGCTAGATTGAGGAAGACATGTCAGTAAACGTGCAAGATAAGTACTGTGTGTAGAATTGCTTGAATAGAGATAGAATAAATCTGTTATATGACAAAAATTGTAACATAAATTATAATATAAATGAAGGGGTTCATCAATCAAAACTTTTTAACTTTCTGTGGAGCACAGACCTTCAACAAATCCACACAGATTTCCTGTCCTGGGTCATCTATTCCAACTCTGCCCACATCTTCTCTGTTTCCTTTATGTTTGTCTCAAGCTTACTTCTCCATGTGTGTTTTCATCTACCTCTACTTCTCTTTCCTTGGGGATTCCAGAAAAGAAATTGTCTTGTAATACTTTGAATTGTTTTTCAAAATGTGTTATATTCAATTTCAGTTCCTTCCCCTCACGTCCTGTTCCATTAATATGAATCTGGTTATTTCCAACAATTTCATATTTATGATCTTATCACAACATTTCAATCTCTTTATTCTGCACAGGCACCCATTCATGAAAGTCTGTACCTTTTATGTTGTTCATCTGGTAAAAATGTCCCTGATCTCTGGGTAGTGAGATCAGACTCTCGTGTTCAGCATCGAGTACGTTAAAAATTCCTTGGCAGTTGGTTATCGAAAAGAGTAGTCAACAGTCGCTGCCCGGACAAAATTCAAGTTAAAAATCTACCCAAGCTATTTGTACCTTTTCCCAGGTGGTTTGTTAAGAGCAGCTATAGATGGCACCTAACTGGCTGTGGGTTTATTTACCTCTAGTGTTTGAGTCTATTAAGATGGATTTGCACATCGGTTAAATCACCCTCCAAGAAACTGGTTGTATACAGACTCTGTAGAGTCTTATAAATCAGTTAAAAAAACATTAAGTTAAGTTACACTTCCCTGTGCCACTACCTCTCTCAGCCTGACTGACCTGCTGGATAGTTGTCCATTTTAACCCTGGCAGATCTTTGGAAGAGATAACTTTTTAATCCATGAGAACATTATAACTTTTTAATCCATGAGAACATGTTGTTGGTAACTCCAACTTGGAGGATTATCTGCATCAGGCCTAGTCTCCAACAGTATTGAAGGCACGGGAGAGATCAACAAGATGGCTAGAACTTTCTTTTTCTCTTGGAAGGTGTTTTCTATGTTCTGTGTTAGATATGTTAATTGGTCCTCTGTGCTTCTGTGCTGCCTGTATCCTGTTTGAGTTGGAGCGAGTTGCAAGTTGGTCTCAAGGTACCTTTTGTTTATCAGTCGTCTTTCCATCAGTATTCCCACATAGCTAAGGACACTGAAAGGCCTGTAGTTTTTATAATTTTGTATAGAAGAGCTGTCATTGGCAAAGTACAGATCATCAAGTTATTTTGTCAACTTCCATTGCATTCTATTTGAATTGGTTGATGTCATTGTCTTCATAATCCAGTGAGCCAAAAGATAGAGGAATGGTGATATTAGACATCAGTTGCACACTAGTTACTGTCTCAAGTGGCTTAGAAATCTGACCTATGTGTAGAACTTTACATAGAATATTTCAATACATTTTCTTAATTATGTTAGTGAACTTCTGGGGCACTCCTTAGTGTGTGAACAACTTCCCAAGATATCTGAATTATTTGGCAGCTCTGTTTTACTGTCACCCAGTAAAGGATTTGTCCACCGTGTCATCAAACAATTCAAATTAAACACTTCTTGAACACATGGAAAAAATAAGAAAAGAAGCTTTGATATACATCAACAAGTCATACACACATATCATATTCATATCAACAACACCAAAAACATGAGAAACAAAAAGATAGCCTTAGTGTTACACAATTATAGTACTTGAACCCAGCTTGTTTGTTTCATAAAGTTTACTTGTAAAGTTTTAAATAAATGTCTATACATATTTGTCTATACATGTTTTTAGTGGGCACGATATATGAGATGTGATGGATCACCAGACCCCACTAATCAAGGAGAAATAAACACATATATCAACCTGAGGTTAGAGGATAACGTACATAGTAATGCTGAAAATCTTATAAAAGACAGTCATTTGGATTTAATGGTGAGTTTGGAGATGTTTAATATGAATCTAAGAACTAAATCAAAATATTTAGAAACCACTCCAATAATGATTTAGAATTAAGATATACCTTAATTGTATAATTTGGCTTCAACAATTCTAGTTGCAGAGCTAAATATCCAAGTGTAACGGTGACCTGCCTTCTAGGATTATTTAAGTTCTGATGTATATCCAACGACTATTTATACTATTTTGGGTGAATATAATCTCTAGAGTAGAAAGTGTTAAGCTAAATTTAAACAAAAAAGAAGCATTTAGCTTAGTTCTGTCTGACCAAGAGTGTAACAATTGTACCCTTTTGTTTTCATCATTATCATCATAGGCGTCTCAGTCTCCATAGACCATGCATGTGGCGCCCTGTACGTTTTGTCCAGCTCTGTCTCATGTATTTTGACACTGTCTGCTATGGCTGTAAAGGCAGATCTGCGAGTGATCGTACAACCATACTGAGGAACCTGGCTTTTCCCTGATCCCTTCAGTCTTTCTCTTTTCTCTGCAGCCAGAAGACCTCTACTAGCATCAGCAGCCACTATGCCCCCTCCAACTGACTCTCTCCAGATAGCTCGATCCTGAGCAATTTCTTCTCAGCCCTCGGATGGGATATCACATGACTTCATGTCCCTCTTGCATATGTCCTTGAATCGCAGTGTGAGACGGCCGATTCATCTAACTCCAATGGCTAGCTGTCCATAAAGAATATCCTTTGGCAGCCTCTTGTCTTTCATGTGATAAACATGTCCCAATCACTGTAGACGTCGCTGGCTCAACATCGAGTACATGCTGTGAGTTTTTGCTCTCTGTAAAACTGTATTTTGTGATACTCTCTCTTGCCACCCAATCCCCAATATACGCCATAGACATTGGAAAGGTGTTCAGCCTTTTGTTTTACACTAATGTAAATGTTATTGTAAGAAATTCACAATCATACTCATGTTTATAACTATTCATTATTGAATATTATGACCAGGAAATATCAAATAAAGATATCTAGACATAAAGATATATATTTTTATTCATAAATTATTGAATGTAGAAAGATTTGTTTCTTTGATGTTACCCAAAAAAAGATAAATGAAAATCACTTGTTCTAAAAGTGATGTTTTGAAGAAAGTCACATTTTAAAAACAAATTAATTTTCATTGGTCCAACTTGAATAAAAGTTTCATTTTGAATAACAGAAATAAAAGTATGACCACTTTCTTTGTCACAGCTGATAGATGAGCTGAAATTCGCTGTGCAGCATACACCAAAAGAAGAGTTTTCAGATAGCAAGATGGATTTGTACAAGGAGGTGATGTACTTTAATTATTAACCAAAATTGTATGTAGAAATTGATATAAAATATTAATCTTAGCAAATATGAAAATATGAAAGCACAAAGAAATATGGAATATGAAGTGAAACATTAGGCTGAAGCTTCTCAGCTAGTGTGACAGGACAGGTCATTGCTGAGCATAGTGGGGTATACACATCAATAACCTCCAGTTTGAGAATAGAGATGGAAGCAGTGACCTCAGCATTAAGATGATCTCTGAGACTGTTTTAACAAGGACAATCATCGTGACTGACGGGCAAGCTGTATTTCAGAAGGTACAGATGGGATGGCGGCAGTGGAGAGCAGCTGTTGAGGTCTCACACCTCCAGGGGTTGACATGGATCTGGTCATGCTGTGGTTTAGGGCAACAAAAGAGCTGACATCTGGGCTTTACAAGCTCCCATCATGTTCATGTTAGTGATGAGTAGCATTTTTAAATCAATCAACGATCGTCTGTTGGAAGACAACACTGAAATAGATGAATCAGCAATTCACAGACTGCAAAGTTTCAAGCAGAGTGAGGTGTGTGAGAGGATGGAGCAGGAAAGTGTACAACCAGCGAGTTACAGGGACTATCAGAACCCAGAGCCTGCACCATTTGCTAAGAGAGACTGAACACCTATGCGTATGCCCAGAGTGCAGTGACATTGATTCTTAGAAACAGAAAGCTTAGAAAATGAAATGAGTAATTATAAGCAGAGATGGATTCAACATATAAAACCGAAGATGCAGCAGTGAATTAGCTGGCTGCTTGCATCAAGGTCAGTTACCCATAACTAGCCAAGACCCTCTTCCATATCTAATTGGCAGCCCTGGAGGCAAACTGCAACCATACAGTCTGGCTAAGAGATTAGGGATACAAATAAAAGTAAACCTGGTCCCAAAACAGCCTTGCTGAAATTGGCTGTGTCAGGCCAAAGGTGCATATGTTGCATCTGTAACTATGACACAGCATTGCAAACGTCCTTTTCAGTATGAATGCCGAAGAAGAAGAAGATTCAACATATGTTAAGAACAATGACCAATAATGTAACTCTGCAGTGTACAATCAAGTAAATCTATCATTTTATGTAACTGTATTCTTTACAGTTACTTTGTCCCAAGTGGTCCGCCAGGGTCTTTGTGTTTGACAAAGATAAGAGTAGCACCACTACCCCCACAGAAAGCATGTCATCAGGGGCGACTAACTGTGTGACATGGCATTACCCTGGCCATTATTAAGTAGTTTGTTAAGATCAGCATAGATGGCACCTAACAGACTGCAGGTCTACTTTGCCCTAGTATTTGAGTCTATTAAGATGGACTCACACATCATTTAACCACCCTTTGCAAGCGGCACCTGTCCCAGCGCAGTGGAAAAACAAGAAGCTCAAGCCTAGCCCGCTAAGCAGGAAATCCTCCTCCCAGCTACATGCAGCTTACACCAGAGCTGGGACCTGCACGGGTGCATCTGTCTCTGTAGAAGTACAGGTCGACTAAGTGGGACCTGCACGGGTGCATCTGCCTCTGTAGAAGTACAGGTCGACTAAGTGGGACCTGCACGGGTGCATCTGCCTCTGTAGAAGTACAGGTTGACTAAGACTAAGACTAAGTATTCTTTCCAACCTTTTTTGTGAACATTGTTCTGCTCAGTTTACCCTTAGTTTTCTTGACTTTTTACTCTCTCTCTTCTCTCTCTCTCTCTCTCTCTCTCTCTCTCTCTCTCTCTCTCTCTCTCTCTCTCTCTCTCTCTATCTCTTTCTTGCATTCTTTTTATTGGTACCCTAGAATTTTTCTTTAAATTTCCCCCCCTAAAGGATCCTCTTTATGACAGCATCATAATATGTTGTTAAAATGCGTTTTTAATAAATGTAATCTCACGTTGCCAACCTGGTTCTTTTGCAATATTGATCCTTAAGTAATCCTTGTGCTTATGTTTTCTACATTTTTTGTTTTATGTTTAAAGCAATGATCAATAACGCTGAGGGCTTCAACAGCAGGATAATAGCAAATAGCCAGGAACTCGAAATGGTTGACAGTTTTAAATATCTGGGTTCAATTGTCAGGATCAAAATGTGAGGTGTTGGTCAGAATAGCACAGACAATAGTGGCGCGTGCACGACTTAACAAAATCTTGCAAGATAAACGGTTAACGCTATGCACGAAAATCAGATTAATGCGTACATTGGTCCTGTTAATATTCATCTATGCTTGTGAGACATGGACAGTTACAGCTGACCTTCAGGAAAGGATATAGGCCTTGGAGATGAGATGTTTCCAAAGACTTTTAAACGTCATGTACTAAGATCGAGTTACAAATGAGGAAATACGAGATAGAATTACAACAGCAATAGGGCCTTTTGAAGACCTCTTGGCAACTGTCAAAAGAAGGAAACTAGCTTGATACGGTCACATATTGAGATCAAATGGTCTTACAAATACGATCCTGCATGGAAAGGTACAAGGCAGATGACAAGAAGCCATCCCAAAAAGAGATGGGGGGACAACATAAAAGAATGGATCAATCTCCGACCAGAAGAGTCACAGGCAGCGGCCGCTGACAGGGAAGGGTGGCATGGGGTTGTGAGTATGTTTTCATGTATTCCCCAACGACCTCACCGGTTACAGGATGATCTGACCTGACCTGAATTAAAAGAATTTTCTGAAATATTGTTTCTGAAATCCTCCACAGTAGCTTTTATTAATTTTTGTGTGCTAATATTCAATGTTTGCAATGAAGAAATCATGTGCTAGATATAACTTAGATTAATTTTATATTTTATGTCTTATTTTCTGATTATGTTCTCCAGTATTTAGATTGCATTACTGATGCATTCATTATCTGACTGTTTTTCTCCTGGTAATTTTAATATGTAGTAAAGAATCTATAGAGATTTACAAATATAGTATTTTAATAATCTCTGCTTACACTTTTCAATAGTTCTGATTGGCTTATGTTACCAGAGGTGTACTGCCATGAATTAACATCTGAAATGCTAAGTTTATTTACACTTTCTACAATTATTTATTTCTTATTTTATGTTGTGTAATTTCCTTTTTTTTAAGTTAAAAATAATGTTAACATGTTTTGTTTTACATAAACATGATACACATAATATCTTTTTTTTTAGCTTTTAATAATTTAAGAAGCAATATTTCACTTTATGTTAAAAAATAATATCAGGATTGTATTTTTGTCATATTTTCTGTTATATAACCAGAAAAATGTTTAATCTTATAACAGACCACTGAAAAACTACAGAAACTGATAAGAACAAAGTTAGACCTGGCTACACTGGAGCTATTGTGCGACACTACTGCTCTGGCAAACAGTGAAACTGGGAATCTCCAGTGTGCTGTAATGAAGGATGAAATTGCTCTGTGTGTCTGGGGGAACATTGTGAAGAATCCAAGGTATTATAGAACTTGGCTAAAGTGCTGTTTGTCATGAAATCTCTTAATTTGTTTATCAGGTGTATAACTTGTTTATTAGAATATACTTATGCGATAATGTAATGATGTGCATATTTTACCTAATAATAATAATGTTCGCTTAGGTGTCCAAGGCCCACTGCTCAAAAAGTGATCATACGCTGTTTATCTGTGAGTATTAAATTATAACGTGGACACGTATATGGTCTTCTCCCTTGTTATATATGGTGTCTTATTTCACAAGCCACTCCGCCTGTCAGGACAACAAGGAATTTTTACTCAAAGCACAGGAGATGTTTCACTTCTTTCACAAGCATCTGTACTCTTAAAACCACTCTCATTTCTGCCTTCCAGCAGCTTCTCCCTCATTCCTGCTCCCCGACTTCCATCTGGTCATGTTCTCAGCTTCCACCCTCACAGCTCCTCTGTCTAGAATATTATATTCTGCCATCTTCCTATTCTTATTCTGATCCTTCTACACTCAAAGTATTTCCAGATCCTTCCTTTGTCACCTGCAAATGGGACAAAAACTTTAAGGACCTGTAGGTCAGTAGCCGTATGCACACTAGCCCCTATAACCACCTGGTTACCATGCCTTGCAACAACAAACATGGTTGGGCTTCAAAACACATTTGAGTACATTCCCTAAAGCAATTTTTGACATCAAAGAAAGGTTTCACCTGCAAGTTAAGCAACCTCATTTATTCTATAATTTGTCTCCAGTGTGTATTGACACATGTTGGTGAGACATCTTTTGACTGAGAGCACAATTCTGGCAACACCTCAATAACTCTGGTTTCCCTATTGCCAGTCACTTCAGTTGTCCAGGACACTGGGAAAAAGTTGATGTTAGGGTCACATTCATTGTCTCTTACTCCTCTGATGATTGGCATCAATTTAAGTTGAAGAATAGGATGATCTATATCGATTGCGTTCAGCCACACATCATCAACATTTTCCATATTTTTTCTCGATGCTGTATCTGCTCTGATCTTTCCTCCTGCCCTCCACTTGCCTTTCTTCTTTATGTTCTCCCAATTGTGTTTAATGTATACACAATTCACCATCTGGTCATTTCCTGTTTGGCTGCTATAGACTTTTCTGGTCTTCTACTTTTCTCACTTCGTACACCTTTCTGGTCAGCTACTTCTGGTCCCCAGTTGACGAGTCTACTAATGCTCTAACCATTAACGAGTCTGCATCCAGCTAAGTACCCTTTCATGCTAATTTATGTGTTCATATCTATTTTTTATGTATTTATTTTTCCATGATGTATTAAGTCATATTTGCATTGTCTGTTGCCCCTGATTAAGACTTTTAGGTCATAATTGTGAACCATCCTCATACATATTTTTTTACACAAAAATAAGAGCTATATTCTTATCAAACATATCATAAAAGGTGACAAAAACAAAAATATGCATGGCTTGTTGACACTCAACCTGTGGTAAATGTGGATTGAAGCAAAAAATTAGTTTGGGTTGCCAATAGCAAGTCACTCATCCAAAATAAAAAAGGCAAAAATTGTAACATGTCATTTGGCCAGCATCACAGGGCCATCCTTGTCCTGGAAGTTACTTAATCAAAACATTGCAATACACAGAGAAGACAATTGTTCTTTTACTAAATGGTGTCTACTTTACAAGTTAGTACTAAGAAGGTATTGTATCCTGTGTATCCATGTGATTGTTGACTTGGAACGAGTATTCTCAATATTTGTAGACCTTCACCTCCAATGCAAGTGAGATGGGAAATAGCTGTCTTCAAATTAAATAAATAAAGGTTTGAAAATTATGATACAGTTTCTAGATCACCTGTCATTTTCATTGTCTTCCGTCTGTATCTCCGATTGTGAAACTTTAAAAACAATTTCTCATCTTCTTCTTCTGAACCTTTATTTTCTGTGTCGTAATATTAGCATATTTGCTCAAACCTATTTGACTACTTGACACTAAGTTATGTGTGCAAACCCCATGTGTTGAGGAGCCTTCTACCATAGTAGCTTCTTCTTCTTCTTCTTCAACTTATGAAAAGCTAAAAGTTCTGTGAGGTTCATTAAGGAAACTGCGTTTCACATCTTTGTCGGTTCCCCATAGCTTTTCTAGCATGGTCGCTCCACTGGGCCACACTGTCTCTTTTTGGTCTACATAAGTGGGACAGTTCTGCAGAATATGTTCAGGTGTTTGCTTGGGTGCTCTACAATATATATGACGGTATCTCTAAGATCCATTCTGTGGAGGTGGGTCTTGCTTGAGTCTGCAATGTCATGTCCTGAATCTGAAGATCTTTGTCTGACCATTTCTGCCAAGTTTGCATATACTATCATTTTTTGGCTTGTATTCTTTGTGCTGGTTTCTCCATTCTGTCCTCATGGATCATTTGATGAGTGTCTTTGCTTCTTTATAGTCTGTGGAAGGCGAGACTGCATGCTACCACCTCAGGCTTCCACCTCAGGCTTTCACAAGCTCATCTGCCTTCTCATTTTCAAGAATCCTACAGTTAGCTGGAATCCACTGTAGGACTAAATCTGTTTTTTGAGACAGCAAACCGGTGTTATATATTATTTTTTGTGAGAGTCTACCTTGTTTAGGGTTTGAGGTGGCTTGTAGTGCGCTCATGGTCCATTAGAATGATCTTTTTTCTTGTAGTTGTGTTTTGACTGATAAGAATCTGACCAAAGTAGTATTTATCCAGATTTTAAAAACTCAGAATTCAGGGGGAATTTTTAGAAAGAGTATATGTGTGTCAGATTAGGAAAGATTAGAGATATTGTTAAAGGCATGTGCTGCATAGCATGAAGGAGATGACATTCATGCAATCTTCTGTAGAAAAATGTTGCCTTTAATGCTATAGTGAATATCACAATATTAGTAAAAGATGGATAGCAATTCTAAACTTTGTTTTCTATTGTGTCTGCAGAATTAAGTCCGTTGAATTTCCAGAGATTCATTTCACCTTTGACATCCCAAGAGTCCTTGCACTGGGTGATTATGCTGTGCGTGTCTTGATCACAAAGTATGATCATTACTCCTCCACTAGTAAAGCTATCATTCCTCGAATCAAGCAAAAGGAGGAAGGTAATTTTGGGGGGGGAAATTTATGGGTGCCTGTTGTAGCCCCAGTTGATCCTGGGTAGCAAAGAAAAGAACAACTGCAATCTTCCAAGAATATTATAAAGATCTATTAAAGAGGGTTGTACATGTACCTAGCAATCACATTACATGAAACAAATTGCTACAGAACCACCACTGCAAAAACACACAAAATGCTTTGGTGGAGACTCTAATATAGAAGCAGCTGCTGTGGTGGCACTATACTTTGTAAGCAGTCAAACCAAGATAATGAGAAGATTCTCACCTTCTAGGTGAGTCAAAGTTTAGATACAAACGGTCCTTATATACATACATGCATAATACATTTCTAACTATGTAATCTGAAGGCTTCTGTCCTAAAGTCTGTTGACTGATGGTTATAATGCTAGCATTACGGCCAGTGAATCAGAGCTGTTAAGGCCCTTCCACGTGGTGATCCTGGATATCAGGCTGCAACAGAGCAGACTGGCTAAGGAGAAGGGATCAAAGAGGGAAGGCTAACCCGGTGCTAAAAATTACCTGCTGAAGTCGGATGTGTAGGACTGAAAGATACAATTATCACAGTCAAGCTGTAAATTACAGCACATTTTGTTCTCCGAACAACATCCTGCAACTTACTAAGCCGTTTCCAGGGCTTGGTAGCAAAAGATTGAGAACGAACAAAGAAGAAGAAGAAGGTGCAGTTCAGAGCATATATCACTTGCCAGTGAGTTTTCCAGCTATAAGGCTCCATCTGCTTCTCAGTCCCTTAGTCTGACCCCTCTTTAAAGACCTGTCCAGCTTGAGTGACACTGTAAGTAATGCTCCCGCACGCATAGCTCTCAAGATCATTGGGGTGTGCAATTTCTCCAACCTCAGATGTGGAGAGGAAAATGAAGATTGACTACAATAGTTTAGTGCTACACTAACACTTCAATCATGACAGCACTCTATGCTATTGGATCACCTTTTGGTATCCATCCAAAATTGCTATTTGAAATTAGAGACCAGCTAGCAAAAACATTGGCTATATTATTTTCTCAATCACTTGCAAAAGGGATTGTCCCACGGGATTGGAAAAATGCAGGAGTAATCCCCTTATTCAAAAAGGGAAAGAAATCAGATCCAGCAAATTATAGACGTGAGTTTAACGAGCATAGTCTGTAAATTGTTAGAATCAATAATTAAATAAAACATTGTGATGTATCTAGACAGGTTTATTCTAATCAGAAATAGTCACCATGGGTTTACTAGAGAAAGATGGTGCTTAACAAATCTATAGGAATTCACGGAGGAGGTTTCTAAAAGGATAGATAAGGGGCAACGAGTGGATGTTATTTATCTAGATTTTACAAAGGCTCATTGAAGATTATTTAAAAAGTTAAAATCACATGGAATAAGTGGGGAAGTTGCCAAATGGATGGAAAGTTGGTTAACATGAAGAAGGCAGAGAGTGGGCACAAATAAGAAGTACTCTGAGTGATGTGATGTGAAAAGTGGAGTGCCAAAGGGTTCGATTTTGGGACCAATATTGTTCTTGATATATTTAAACGATTTGGACATTGATATGGGATCCATAGTTGCAAAATTTGCAGATAACACAAAACTATGTAGGAGTATCTCATCTATAGCAGAAGTGGATATATTGAGGTCGGATTTAGATAAAATTTAAGAATGGTCTGTAAGCTGGCAAAAGGAGTTTAATATAGATAAATGTACAGTCATCCACATGGGTAGATCCAATATGGAACACAATTACAGAATGGGCGAGAACAAAATTAGAATGATAGATAAGGAAAGGGACCTAGGGGTTATAATAGAGAACACAGGTAAAGAGAGTGAGCAAGTCCACGTAGCAGTGAATAAAGTAAATGCAATGTTAGATATGATAAAAAGAAATATTAAACATATGAGTAAGAAAGTGATTGTGAAACTGTATAAAGCATTGGTTACTATGATTGGATTACTGTGTACCGGTGTGGAGTCCTTATCGTAGAGGAGATATAAACATGCTGGAAAGAATACAAAGAAGACTGACAAAGCTGATAGTGGGATTCCAGAATTACAGTTATGAGGAAAGAGAAAAACTGGCCTATAGTGTATAGAAAAGAGAAGAATTCAAGGTGACAATACAGATTTATAAGATCAAAATCAAAAGAAAGGTTAAACTAGACTATAACAAGTTTTTTTCAAAATACAACCACCAACGAGAACAAGAGGACACAGATAGAAATTAACTAAAGAAAGGTCCAGATTGGATATTAGAAATTTTTTTTTAGTCAGAGAGTGGTGAATGCTTGGAATGCATTGCCTCAGCGGTAGTGGAGGCAGAGACAGTTAATGCATTTAAGAATAGATTGGATGCACATAGCCTTTAAAGCAGGGTAATGCAAATGTAACTGGTTGTCTACAGACTCTGATGAGTCTTCTAAACCAGTATAAAAACATTAAGTTAAATTTCATTTTTTTTAAATAGAGTGTAAGGGACATAATTTTGTGTTTTGCAGTAGAGTCATAACAATAAGATAAAACTTGGTTAACTTTACATAAATATAATGTATTATGACCAGGGCTTGACAAAAGCGTTCATCTGCTTGTCTGTGACGAGTAAAAATGTTTGCTTGATGGGAGAAAAAATATGTTTTAATCGTTAATTACGTTTTTAATCATTACTACAAAACAACTCTCGCACAATTATTAATGATATTGTGGTTCAAATAGATTGTACATAAGCTAGCTTATGATGGTTAATCTAAATCAACCTCCAATGCCACAATTGAAACTTACTGAAGTTGTTGATAAATGGTGCTTCAGTGCTAAAACTACAAAGAATGTTCAAGGACACACACACCATGCCTCTAACAGTAGTGCATTTTTTTCTTAAGAAGAAATAGACTAATAATGTGTAAGTAATACAATATATTTTGGTTTGGTACGCATTGTAATCAAGAAATAAAGGTGAATTAGTGCCTAGTTTAAATTTGTTAGCATACATTGCATGACTGTAGTCCCACCATGTTGACTGGTAAAATTTATCACTGACTGGTAAGCCACCCTAAAATTTGTCAAGTTCTGATTATGACACTGAGAAATGTTATCAGATCTCAAATTGTTTGACGGCTTGTTCAATGTTTGATGACTGACAGCCAGAAACATGTATGGCTTGGCTTCGTTCGTTCTCAGTCTTCCATTATCAAACCCTCAAAAGGGGTTAAGTAGCAGAATGTAGTCCAGAGAATGGAATGCGTTGTGTCGTAGTTTACAGCTTGACTGCGATATTTGCACCTTTTGGTCCAACACATCCGACTTCAGCAAGCATTTTATTAGTACCGGGTTAGCATTCCCTCTTCAATGCCTTCTGCTTAACCAGTCTGCCCTGTTGCAGCCTGTTATCCAGGATCACCGCATAGAGGTGTAGAAGGGTCTTGGCAGCTCTGGTTTACTGGCCCTGACATTAGCAGTCAGCTATGGGTCGCTGACCACTCATGCGCTGTCAGAAACATTGTTTAACTTGGTAATTCATTATTTTGTCTTATTGTGTTTAATTTAGGATAAAAACTGAGCAAATTTTAAATCTATTAATTATGAACAGAGTGCACAGATATAGATTTGTATGAACTTGTTTGTTTTGTTTTCATGTGAATAATATGCAAAAAATGTGACCTCTTTTTTTTCCAGTAAGAGGTCAATTGATGCTATTTTTGTAAACTCTTGATGCTGTTTTAAAAAAAAAATGTGTTTTTGCTGTGATTGGGCGCATATACTGCTGTTTACATTCTTGAAACTGCATGCAAGTCAAATACCAATTGTTTAATTTTCTCTTTATCAAAAGTTTGAATTGCATTATTGTTTTTACGCCTCCATAATCAGATAATGATGAGCAACTACAAATCATGTTAAAAGTAATATAGCTGCTCTAATTTTGACATAGGAATATAAGTAGTAGAACATTGCTCTTACAACTGCAAACCTATTTGGTTGTTATGTTTCTTGGCAGGTATGCAGTTCAGTAGGTAGCCATTACTTTTCGTACGTGAAGAAGTGCTGCCTCCTGCTTTTTTAATATAAAGTAAATTCAATCAACCAAAACCATGTCAGTTCTCTGTGAAGGACTTTGACAAATGCACACCAAGTCTTCCTATTTTGTGTCATCTGCTGTCTGTCTTGTATGGTTGAGCTGTACTCCTTTTGATTGACATGTCTATATTTGTAGAAGTTTTTTTAACTAAAAAATTTTTACAGGATGAGGTATCTATTTATATTTATATTAAAGTAAAGTAAAGTATCCAATAGCATTACTGCCGTAGGGGTGTGAGGTTATAAGCGATCTCATATTTCAAAGGCTCCGCTATATGAGGGCGGTAGCCATCTCCTCTCCCTCGCCGCTTTTACTTCCTGGACTGAACCGGTACCCATTTAAGGCTGCGTCGACCCGGGAGCCATTGCGGTCTGAAAAAACATTACCGCCTCAACTGGGGAATGAACCCAGGACCACTCAGATGCGAAGCCAGCGCTCTAACCACTGCGCTACGCGGCTCCCTTTATATTTATAGAGACGATGAAAAATTACATAGAGAAAAAGACTCAAATACATATAACTAATACCATTCGATATCACCAGCTGATATCACTTTCCAAACATTCTCACACATACAGGGAAGTCAAACAGCAAGTGGTCAATAACTATCATTGTACTCTTAAGGCAGACTGAACTATAGACAAACTCAACAGTACACTGTTGTCGTTCGTCCATCACAGGTGACGAGGATGACTATCTCTCTTTTCGTTCAACCAGTCCTTTCAGTTTAGTATTCTGTGAGTCGCAGTTGTGAATAGGTGTGAAGATGGCTAACGAGCGGAATATTGAATCTGCATACTCACATGCAGTGAGGGCATGAAATGTTTGCTTCACGAGACGGTGATAGTTCACAGGTTTTTTTTCTAGTCTGTCTCTGCTGTTCTGCTGCTGCCTTTTTGGAAGCTGTGCATGATACTGCTCCTCTGCAGAGAGCTTGGCGCCAGGTTGCTTGATCTTACACAGCTTCCCTAGTTTTTAGGTTTATTCTGAAAGTCTTTAGAGATGTTTTAAACGTGTCTTTAAAGTACTCCCCCCCCCCTAGAGTACCATATAACATAGTCAAACAAAGTGTTATGATACAAAAAATGTTAGATGGAGTAATGCAATGGCGGAACCAACTCCAAGATAAAAAAGAGAAGCTGAGAAACAGCAGATACTTAATTTAATCTTTATAGAGGTAAAGAAAGAACAAACCAATGTTAATTTTGCTGTTGTCCTTCTTATTTTCTCTCTCATCTGTTTCTCCTAATTAATTTAAAAAGTTTTCATAAGAAACAAATTTATACTTATTGTTATTATTATTATTATGAAAGTAAGTGGAATTCAATCGACTCTCACTAAGTCAATTTAAAAACCTTCTGATGGGTGGTTTTTAAAAAAGAAAGTGCATGAATTTTGTTCAAAGTATGCTCCCTGATAAAATATATTTTTAACAAGAACTGTAAAGTTTTCATGACTAGTTCCTTGTATCAGAGCAAAATAGAGCCGGGTATTTCCGATAACATGTTCAGAAAGGAAAAATCCTACATGATCAAAAGATTGTTACGTATTGAAAAATTAAAAACATAATTGATCAATCACTCCAGTAATGTTAAGAATTCCCTGTATGCATTGTAATGAATGTTGACCTTCACTTGCACAGTTATTTTAGACGATTTCAGGGGTGAGATGAATGGGTATTGATATGACTGGATGCTGATGATAACTTGGTACAGTGTGACAGACGAACAGTGACAAACAGAATTATGAGTGTCAATTTTACAGTCTAATGTCCTCTTTGTTATTATTTTCTTTGTCATTTTCCAGAACCCATTAATGTGCAGATAGAAATTGAAGATCAGAAAGATGAAGACAAAGGAACAGAAGAAGACACTGAAAATGCAGATCAAGAAAAAGAGCAGGAAGAGGAACATGAAGACACTGAGATGGTAAGTTTTATTGACCTTTCTAACTGTTCATGTTTTGTCACAAACATCTGTCAAAGTTTTCATCTTTATCACTGCAACCATCATTGTTGGTGTTTTGTGCGCCCCCAAAAGGACATTAAGTGACGGGTTGCAGTAGCTTTCCTCACATACCAAGCGTGCTGATGAAGGTGGACCGGGGAAACAGCCCGTTCCCAGGGTGTGCTACTAGGAAGCCGAGGTGATGGTCTTAGCCAGTATGTTTTGCCTGACCCTGACTAACATGTCTGATCAGTATTTTGTGCCTGACCAGACGTTAGTCTTCCTCCCCACAACCATCATAATTGTTGTCACCATATAAATAGTATTTTAAGAGATTACAAGATACATTAGCAACTTTTAAACATTTTAGTTTTACACTACATTGTTCTGAGTGCTTTACAGACCTTAAATAGGTATACAAACATTTTATGTCAGCGCAAGAATGGGACAAAATTGAACATTGCCACTTCTAATACTTAATATTTAATCAGATCAGATAACACTATTCACCATTTTGTCTCATTGATGTTTATGGTCCACTGGTAGAAAGCCTGTGTCAAAGCACTTTATGTGTTCTTGCAGTAGCTACTTGTGTTGTAATTTGTTATTTGCTGACGACTGCGCTCTAATGAGCAACTCAGAACTGAACATGCAGGTTGGAATGGACCAGTTCTATGACGCATGCGAAAATTTTGGTCTGACCATAAATGCCAAAAAAACAGAGGTCATGTACCAACCAGCACCAGGCATGCCGTACACAAAACCAGAGACTACAGTCAGCGGGCAGAAGTTGAATGCCGTAGACAAATTCACATATCTGGGCAGCACGCTGTCGAGATCTGTCAGCCTAGACGATGAGGTGGCAAGCAGAATAGCAAAGGCCAGCACAGCCTTTGGTAGAATGCGCTCGATGGTCTGGGCACGTCGTGGCATCAGCGTCAAGACCAAACTCAAAGTCTACCGTGCAACCATCATTCCAACCCTACTATACGCTTGCGAAAGCTGGACTGTATACTCTGGACATGCAAGGAGGTTAAACCACTTCCACACAGGTTGCCTGAGGCGAATATTCCACATCCGATGGCAAGATCGTGTCACTGACATCGAAGTTCTCTCGAGGGCTAACATGCCCAGCATCCGTGCACTGCTAGAAAAAGCACAACTAGGATGGGCCGGACACCTCGTCCGTATGTCAGACGAGCGGCTCCCAAAGAAGCTTCTCTACGGCGAGCTGAGAGAGGGATGGCGTGAGAGAGGGCGCCCAAAGAAACGTTTTAAAGACGGTCTGAAGGACTCACTAAAAAGTTGCCAGATTGACATCGACACCTGGGAATGTCTTGCGCAAAACAGATCTGACTGGAGAAGCGCAGTCAAATCGGGTGTAGCTGCCGGTGAAGATGACCGTGTTGTGAAAGCCCAGAACAGACGCGAGACGCGGAAATCCCGAGCAGCGAGAACACCATCCCCTTCTACAAACCTCATGTGCCCGATATGAAGCAGATGTTTTCGTGCTCGCATTGGCCTGTTCAGCCAGATGCGCACCCACACCCAACAGGGAAATCTGTGACAAGGATGATGTCAGCAGTCCTCATCGACAACGATGGACAGCTATTATTATTAATTTGTTTTACATAATGGGGTTGCTAACCAATGCACATCCTCTTTAGTTGCCTTTTACAACATGGTCTGGGGAACTGAGATGCTAGTTCCGCCAGGCACATTATACTGACCAGGACGTAGTGTCAGAGTCAGGCACAATATACTGACCAGGACGTAGTGTCAGAGTCAGGCACAATATACTGACCAGGACGTAGTGTCAGAGTCAGGCACAATATACTGACCAGGACGTAGTGTCAGAGTCAGGCACAATACACTGATCAGGACCACAATCTCTCTCCCATGTAGCGTTCCCTGGAACAGGCTGTTTTCAAGGCAGTCTGGTTGACGAGATGTGCAACGATGTGATCCCCATAGTAGTAAGCATCATGTAGATGAAGCCAAGCAAAGCACAACTGCCTGGAGGACCGTGGTCCACCTTCATCAGCATGCTCAGGATGTGAGGAAGCTACTACAACCTGCCACTTAATGTCCTTTTCAGGGCGCACAGAATAGTAAACTTACTCATTGTGGGCATTAAACAACAACAACAACATGCTCTAAAGGCTACAGTGAACCCTCCTTTCTTTGCTCTCTGAAATCTACATGGATTAGACAGTCATTCTAAATTCAAAGGCCATAAGTTAGGCACCATTTATGTGGCTCTTAACAAACCACCTAACCATGGGCCAGTTTTATGTTATGTCACACAGTTAGTTACCTCTTACGACATGCTCTCTGTGAGACAGTGGTGCTATTCTTTGTCTTTGTCATACACAAAGACCCTGGCGGACTACTTGGTTAAATATTTTGGTACAACAACAAAATTGGAATACATTTTTATAACATAATGGATGAAACATTTTTGTTACTATTCATCTGTAGGATTTGATGGCAGCTCTTGGACAAGCAAATTTAAATGAGGACACAGAGGAACAGAAGCAGGGAGAAGAACCAATAGAGGACATAGAAGAAGATTATCCAGATCCTCCAACACCTGGTGAGATTTCCATGAGTGGTCTGTGAATGAAAGTGTTAGGTGCAGAGCAGGATTGAACTGTTTGAGTGAAAGAACAAGTTGTCTGTATGTGTGTCTTACTGAAAATAATGAAGGACATATACATACAACTAATAGTCTAAATGGATCCCTGGAAGATCCATTAATGGGGAGGAAAGAATAAGACTACTTCATCCTTTTACCCTTGTTATAAAAAGGTGAACTAAACAGAGTGGTGCATGAGGCAGGCACTTTCACCATGTAAGACATGATAACTGTCCATCGTTGTCGATGACGATCACCGACATTATCCTTGTTGTATGTCATCTGTTTTGTTTTGTAACTGCACTATCTGACATGTTTTGGTTTAGTGTTTGCTGGACCTCATGTGGCTAATCAGTCCAATGCGGGCACGGAATGTTCTATTGCATGGTTTGCACATTATGTCTTCTGCTGCCGGTGAGGGTGGTTTAGCTGGATTAGGTGTTTGGTTTGCGCTGTCTGCAAACTGTGACTTATTCCTTCAGCAACGCCCCCATTTACTGCATTTGTCCAGACCAATCTGTTTTCCCCAATACTTTCTCAGTTGTTTTCATCTATCTGACAGCATCTCAGAGTTTCCTTCAGGCTGTCCTTGAATCGCTTTTTTGGGCGACATTCTTTTGCCAGCCTTCCCTAAGCTCACCATACAGAAGTCTCTTCAACAGTATGGTATGTGCATAAGGTACCCAGCCCATCTCAGTTGTGCCGCCTGCAGCGATCCATGTAAGACATAGTGCTACAGAAACCATCACTTCAAAAGTATATACATGCTTTGCTACAGTTCAGGTTCAGTGACAAACTTAGGCTCCAGTTTGAACAAAAATGGAAGGATAAAATATAACTAATAGCAGATAAAGCTAAGGGAAACTACTCAGTCTATCTATCGGTTTCAGCATCTTATGATGATCTTTCCAGTTGGAAGGCTGCTGAACATACCTCTTAATGAGGATACTGTTCTTAAGTATTGCTGTAGATCGGCTGTGCTGATGTTCTCAAACCATTCTTTCATAATGTATGCATATTAACCTTTCTCCTCGTGGTCTTCATAGCATATGTATTCATATGTGAAGTGGAGGGTTTGTATATCATTGTCAGACATCTTGCATTAAATGGTATTTATTTCAAACAAACATATTATAATTGGGGGAAATCCAGAACAGATGTAATAAAGCAAGTCAAATGATTGGACATATGTCTCTGATATTACATGCAAGCATGTGACAATGGATTAAAAAAAAACAAGCTATACAATATTCCCACCCACATTGTGCTATAAGTGCCAGAATTATACATTAACGAACAAAGATAAAAGAAACATCGTAACAACAGAGATGAAATGCTTGCGCAGAATGCTTGGAGTAACATGAATTGACAGAATCAGAAGCAAAGATGTTAAGAGACAAATAGGTACAACACCACTGCTAGACCTCATCAAGAGACAGCAAACCAAATAGTTTTGACCATGTCAAACACCAGATAGTATCCCTTAGAAAGCAATGCTATACAGATACAATGGATACAAAGCCAAAGGCCGACCATGTAAAAGAAGGATAGCAGAAATAACAAAAGCAGTAAAGTTCCAAATGTACAAAGCATGTACTAGGGCATGTTCAAACTCTTTATAACCTGATGCTGATAGGCACAAGCAGGACAAAAAGGAAAAAAAAGAAGTAGAAAAGTGAGACATTGCATTAGTCTCAGTGTGTGTGCAACAAAACTGCATGTTTAGTTAGTTTATTTTGTTTTTCTTTATTCAATTATTCTCTGCTATAGCATTTGTATTTCTAAACAAATTTAAGTCAATATCATAATACACAATTTCTGAGACAAGCAGATCATCAGCAGTGAAAAGATTTCACTTATACATAGAAAGTACTTTATTTTTATTGAAAAAATTGCGATAATATGTAATGTTATCAATCCAAAATCAAGCTACATTTAGTAACATGTTAAAGATATTTCTTAATTATCATCACTCTGTTTCATTTGACTCTGTCCTACAGTCACACCCTTGCACAACTTTCACACGCGCCCTCGTGGTAAAGCCCTTCCATTGCACTTTGGTTGGGCTAGCTTCTGAGGGCGCACAAACCTAGCATAGGTACATACAGATGCACACATGCATCCAAGCACTGGTTTATGCGTCCTGATATCGCCTAATTGACTACGGTCTGGGGTGGAAAATGGCGCGCCTCCGCCAGTAGAAACTAGTGAGGCAAACATTTAAGCAAAAAAAAAAACAAACATTTTCTTAATCTGTTTTTATTTTATGACTAGTCAGTATTTAAGCTAATAACTAACAATATCAGATTATAAGCCATGTACAATATTAAACATACTGTCAAAATAATGCATACTTAACATATTAAGTTAAACACAAAAATACAAATTTTCAACTCAAAAGTAAAGCTTGTTTATTTGACAATCTCTATTCTGGAATCTCTCAAGGTAAGAAATGTCAAGGCAGACCAAAACACACATGGTGAAGATAGCTCAAGACAAACATAAAGGAAACAGTGAAGACATGAATGGAGCTGGAACGGTTGTCCCAAGATAGAAGGACTTGCCTGCAGGACAGGGGCGACCAATGCCAACCAGGCACGTCCACTTTTTGGCAGATAGTGGAACGATCTCCAGATATGGAGCGTCAGCTGCGATATAAGCCAGGTATAATAACTGGACAAATAAGCAGTCGTGGACCAAACGGCAGTGTATTCCAGCAGGATGGGGTGGGACAACAGGTGGCACTGCTTTCCCCACTGAAATACCCCATGTGTCCTATAACGGGTACACCAAGCGGGTTAGAGCCGCTATATGCTCTAGCCACGGGAAGAAAGACACAGTAGACAAACTAACCTACTGCCATGCAGGTACCATCGGGAGGTGGAAAGCCTATGGGAGACAACCCAAAACAGAAAACTCAACCTGACCTGCCGAAGACGGAGTGTGTCAGCTACAGGAACTGGGAAAAATCAGGGCACACACGCATCAACAGGATATGGTCATGCGACAGTCTACCCGATCGTCTTAGTGTCGCTCCTACAAGTCACACAACTGGGCAGGAGTTGTGCCGTGCCCCCAGCCTTGAGGGAGACAAAAGCTGTGGGGCAGCCGCTCCGACCTGGTGAAGACTACAGACTTCATCATGGGGACTGGCCTGGAGATATAAGCATGACCAAAAGCTGTGGGGCAGCCGCTCCGACCTGGTGAAGACTACAGACTTCATCATGGGGACTGGCATGACAGCATGACCAAAATATTCTGTATGCAAAGCAGAAGAAAAGAAGGACTTGACATGTATTTATTGAAGATTTATGCTGCTCAGGTAACTAAAAGGTTTTTTTTTAATCATAATATGCTACGGAAGTGAAAACTGGTCTATGACAAAAGTCATGGAGAACCAGCTAAGGACAACACGTGTTTCGATTGAACGTCGTCTCATGAACCTATCACTTAGGCAACAGTGCCAGATGAGCATACACAATAGTGACATCTGAGCATTATCACACGTCAAAAATATCCTACAGCATGCCAACAACTCTAAGCACTGTTGGGCTGATCATGTAGTCAGAAAGAAAGACAAACGCTGGAGCAACTACTCTGTGGTACACACGCAGCAAAAAAAGGCCTCCTGGAAGACCCACCCCTACTAGATGGCAAGATTTTCTTGAGCTGCACAACACTCATGATCCTAAAACAAAGAAGTTAGCCATGCACTGGACAACCCAAGTTGGCCATCTACTGGACAACCCATGCCCAGACAGAATTGACTGGAATCCGAGATGGAATCTGCACAGAACAAAAAAATTGCATTACCACTCAAGCCCACTCCGCTATCCAGAGAAATGCACCTCCCGGCTACTACCAACTCGCACAAGAGTTGGTACTTGCCCTTGTAAATACATAGGTTGACTAAGACTTAATATAAATGTTTGAAAAAAATTATATGCAAATGTTTTAGAGCGAGAACTGTCTTTGAAAACTGCACTGCATCGAGACAGCACACTGAATGAAAAGAACACTGTGTTCCAAATTTATAAATATAATGTCTATTAAATAACTTCATTGCAGTCATTTGACAAGATGCACTATCTTCCAGAGTTGACTGAATGGGAAGACTTTGATGAGGAAGCTGATATTATTGATCTACGAGCCTATGATGTCCTTGGCGGTGTTTGCATGTTTACTCTACTTCAGATGCCACCTCAGCCTAAAACAGTTGAATCCTGGACTATTACAGCATGTATTCTTGCTTGTGCAGTTTAGATTGTATTCAACTATTACCATCACCACCTTTCATCATCATCTAAACCGCCTCTACACAGGACTGAAATATTCAACTTTAACACAGTGTATTTGTTTTCAGTTTGTTGCAGCTTCTATTGTCATCTTTCATCATTATTACTAGCCTCATCACCATCATTATAGTTATCTGCATTATCACATAGTGTATGGTCAGAGAAGTTAATACATGTTTGTTAACTTCATCATTATTCTCCTATTCTATAATTCTCATAGCCATCTTAAGCCTTACCAGTCCTTCATAATTTTGCCGATTTGTGCATTTCAGTCCAGGTCAATTGCGGAATTATGTTATGTCAAAGTTTTATTATAAATTAAATAAATTAATATTGAACAAAATGAACTAAAATTATCTAAACATTGTAAAACACATAATTAAATTATCTATGACATGAGCTGTTCATAATTAAGATTATATATTAGTATGAAAATCAAAATGGCATTAATTGGAAGTGGAAATTTGAAAGGAAAAGATTTTTTTATTTACTCACCACGTTTTCTGTTTTGCTGATATATCCATTACATCAATTCCATTACATATACCTATCTTAAGTGTATCCTAGTCGTAGTCTGAGTTGGGCATGTATTGAATATCCCTGAGTAATCCTGATGCTTGATCATTGGTCTCATCAAATAATAATGAATTTCTCGAGCCTTGAAGCCTAACTTAACTTGCAATAAATGAACCAACTTTGAAACATAATAATTTTCTCAAATGTCTACCTACAGAAATAACCTTACAGTTAAACATCAACTGTGCAAGCGTGAAGAACCAACATATGTTGTAGGGAAGTTAAAAAATGAAATTCTACAAACATAAAGGACAAAATTAAAATGTATATTTCATAAGTCTGTGTTGGTTGTAGTGTGTCACAATTTTTGGTTTTACTGCTGTTAGAGCTGGAAAGGGTTATTAACTCATTCAGTCTGGAATATGGGGACGGTGTTGGTTATGGGTTAAGTGACACGGCTCACAATCACAGCACCGGCCGTTACCCCAGGGAAGCAAACCCTTACAAAATGCAGGGGGAAGCAGACCCTTACATAGAATGTATGCTGAAGTTGGATGCACTATGCTGACAGGTGCAAAATGAAAACACAGTGCAATGCAGAAACATTAAAAAAAAATCCATATCATTATTGCCAGGAATGTCAGTTAGTTGATAAAAAACAACATTCAACTGGTTTCATTCTACTATCTTGATCCTCCCAAAATGGAAAAGACCTTGTCTGTACACCTCAAAATGATGGTGATGTTAAAGAAAGCAATAATCTAGATAGTTATTAGCAAGCATATGAACCTTGTGCCATGTTTGTTATTAATTGTTCCTTCTACTATTTCAGTGGTTGATCCTCCTCAAATTTGCATCCAAGATTATGTGGCTGACTTGGGCTCTACAGAAGGGGGCAAGGATGCCAAGAAAGATGAAAGACCACTTCTTAACATTAGTATGATGTATGTGTTCAGACATGTTATCTTTTTGATGATTGGTCTAAAAATATGACTTTGATGTTGGTCAGTATTTACATTCTACAAATTTGTGGCTACAAAGCAAGATTAAGATTATAATTACTTTATATATAGTTAATTACTTTATAATTGTATTATACATAACTCATGTTGTAGAGTGTACCTTGCTTTCCAATTTCAAACAGGATGACTGATGTATATAAGGGAAGGGGTCCGAAGCTATGTTGCAAGCGCAGATGTTGTTATAATGTTCAGAACTCGTTTTATTGTTGAAAAGTTAATATTTTTATAATTTTTTATTCTCAGAAGTTATTTGTTTATTAATTTTATTCTTCTAATTGAATTTGACAGAGCATTCATACCATCATAAATTATCTTGTAAACAGTATTACTTTAGGAAACTCAATTACTTTGATCATTTTAAGAGCCGAGCGCATGAGCTGCAGCGGTCAGTGACCCATAGCTGAGTGCTAGCGTCAGGGCCAGCAAACCAGAGCTGCCAAGACCCTTCTACACCTCCATGCGGTGATCCTGGATAACAGGCTGCAACAGAGCAGACTGGCTGAGGAGAAGGGATCGAAGAGGGAATGCTAACCCAGTACTAAGAAAATGCTTGCTGAAGTCGGATGTGTTGGACCGAAAGGTGCAAATATCGCAGTCAAGCTGTAAACTATGACACAACGCATTCCGTTCTCTGGACTACATTCTGCTACTTAAGCCCTTTTAGGGTTTGGTAGAGGGGGATTGAGAACGAACGAAGCCAAGCCAAGCTATATCAAGAGCCACAATGGTTTAGAAAAAACTACATCAGAGGGTATTGTTCCTAGAAACAAGGGCAAGGCAGACCAAAGAGAAGATTGACACATGACAAGGATGTCTTATGATGACAGTGACAGAGATGAGATAGTTGTCCATCACAAGTGATGAAGACCACTCTCTTTGTTCAGCCGTGTGGACAGTCGTATCTCTTGCTGTGTTCGCTGAAATGGGTGACTTGCACGGATTAAAGTGAGGAAGAAACTGCTCCTTTTGTCAACCTCACTCACAGAGCCTAAGCTACCTTTTGCCACTGGCAAGACATTCAACGAGACGACTGGAGATAGCATAGGATGCAGATTTTGCCTCAGGGTTACCACCGAAGCCTTTCCGTAAACAGGTAACTCGCAGGGCAGAAAAGGTGGGATGGCATCTAACGGTGTTTGTCGTGCCTTTTCGATAACACTCAGCGCGTGAGGGAGTCTGGCATCTCTCCCCAGCTGTATTCAGCTCATCATAGTAGCATTTAAAATCCCCACACGCCAAATTCATGAAGGTGATCCGGCAGAACTAACCCGTGAAATACGACACAGGCTATAAGCGTAGTGCCATTCAGCCGGCGTCCAGACCAGGATAAACGGATGGAAGAAATCACAAAACAAAGAACGAAATAACAAGTCCAGATGGAAAACAACACCACGTTTCCGTGAACACAAGTGTAAGTCGTCGACTAGTGTGAATTCCAGGCAAATCCGTGGTCTGGCGGCATCCATAATGATCCAAAACAGTAGAGAAATGTAGACTTGCAGTCAGTTACGGCGCCATCTTTGCCAGATTTTGAGAGATGAGAGAACTGACTAAACATCTGAAGTTCTTTCGTAGCGGTTGTGTTGAGAGCAATGTTCTGCATGATGGTGATAATTACATTTGCATTTGAAGATCCTGATATATTATAACAAGGATGGGGAGTAGAGAAATAGGCAGCATAGAACTGTTATGCATTTTATCAAAGTGGGTTGGTGAGGATTGTGCATAATGATATCAAAGTCATCATCACATAAAACGAATCGCTACATAAACACTAGTGATATTATGATATGGATAAATGTCACAGTTTTTATAAAATTGGAAAAATGATGTCTGACGTGGTGCCAAAGACATGGAAAGTAAGTAAGCAAGTACAGTTTTTATATACGAGGCATATTCAACTGAAACCGGACCCAGAGGCTTTATTAGAAATATATGAAAGTTACATCACCTGGTGTGACAAAATTAGATATAGCAATTGTTATGAAGCAAACATGCCACAAGGTTAGTTAGAAAAAGTTGCTATAGGCATTCAGACATGCATCCCACTGCTTCAGTAGACGGGGGATGCTTTTCGAAAAAATTACTTTCTTTGCTCTTTGAACCACTGGGTCACAGAGGCCATTACGTCTGCATTGAAGTCAAATCTTTGTCCCTTTAAAATTTTTTTTAAAGGTCCAAATAAATGGGAGTCACAAGGGGATATATTGGGACTATAGGATGGGTTGGCAGTACTTCTCATCTTTTCTGTGCTAACACTTTCTGAACAATGTTTGCAGCATGTGGACACACATTGCTGTGCAACAGAATTACACCACGCGAAAGTATGCCGGGTCGTTTATTCTTGATTGCTGTATGCAGCTTGTCTAGTTTGTCATTGTAACGGATGGCATTGATGTTTATACCAGGCTCTTTAAAGCCTATCAACAAAAGTCCCTCATTGTCAAAGAACGCTGTCAGCATAACCTTACCAGCAAAAATGTGTGACTTGAATTTTTTAGATTTCGGTGATCCAGGATGTTTCCATTGCATGCTAGCAGTTTTGCTGCTTGGCTCAAAGTAGTGATACCACAATTCGTCATCTGCCACTATACGCAAAAGACATGAATCAACCTCCTCTTTGTATCGCAGCAAGTGTTTCAGACTCCATCTCATGCGTTCTTCCTTATGATGGTTGGTTAGCAACTGAGGTACCTATTGTGAACACACCTTCCAATACTTCAGTTTCTTGCTAACTACCATTTGGACTATTACTAATGACACAGTGAATTTCTCTGCTAGTGAATGTAAGCTCCGGCAATGGTCCACCCGAATTGCTGCATTCATTTTGGTGATGGCATCTTCTGACGCAACAATATGCGCCGGACCTGGTCTCAAAAGATCTTTCATTAACTCACATCCTTCTTTAAACATAGTTTTCCAGTTCTTCACTGTTGTCTTCGACACACTTTTGTCACCATGCACTGCCTGCATTCTGCAATGAATGTCAACTGATCAACATCCTTCAGCTGTTAGAAACCAAATCACTACTCGATCAACTCTGGACGGATTCCGTATCACACCCGCCATGTTTTCAACGATCTGCTGAAGCAACTATGAGTCAGAGGATAATGAAATTTTGCAAACTTGATGGTTGGTATGTGCTGTTTACACTAGAAGTGATGTCTTCATGTGCATCGTACATATGTTCAATTGTTGCAGTTTGGTCCGGTTTCATTTGAACACGTCTTGTATATACTTGCTTTACTGACCGGCTTCGCAAAGGATTCAGACATTTTCTACCAGCGTTAACAATAATTAAGGCATTCATAATAATAATAAATAGTAATAATAACACAAAAATGGACACCCCAGAATACGCAATGAGGAAACACAATTTTAGATCATTTTTACTCCACTGTTCTCATTCATCACTTTAAACAAAATTATGTCCACACGTGAAGTTTAAATGGTAACTGTAGTGGAGTTCTTCAAGGCTTCCAAACAGCTTTGTGCGGAGATTTGTCTCCGTGGGCTATTGCTCAGTATGCAATTGGCTAAGCATATAACAGTCACACAGGACATGTATTTTGATTCTTATAATGTAGATATATATATGCATAAAAAGCTGAGTACTTGAGTATTTTTTTAAAAAAGTAAAAAAGGAGCCAACTGGGTTGAGTGTATCGTAAACATACCTGAATGTTTTAAATTTGTTTATATATATCATAATGATGTTGATTCAGTCTGGTTTACAATTTTTGGATATATCATTTATTTGCAAATGCCTAAGATTGCAATATTTTAAACACTGAATTATTTGCAGACTTCCAAAGGACGTTATATTTTTAGAACAACCACAGATTGCTAGATGGGATTATACAAAGAAGTTATGGTCTACTAATGGATTTTCAGATCTATCTTTTAATGAAGGTGAGTTACTCTTTCTTTGCATATACATTTTTCTTTGTTTCAATGGAGATTACATTGCATATAAAATTGATTTATTTTGGTATGTTGGTTGCCCCTTGATTTTTATTTTAAAATTGCTCATAATTGTAATTGTTAACATCCTTTTAAAACTTTGTCTAGACCAATTTAGTTTATAAATATCTTTAATAATGTTTTAAAATACTCTGTATTGATACAGCCTATAGTTCATTTACATATATCTTGGTTTCAGGCTAGCCCTTTGATTACTATATTAATGTTTCTTTGTTTTTACTTTTTCGGCATTTGTCCTGAAAAGAACATTGTGACGTTGTGTTGTAGTTAACAGCAAGGTAACAATACAAGTATCTGCGTCTTTAGGTCAGACATGTTCAGATTCAGCTGGTGTTTTTGGGTGCTGGATTTGCTTTCCTACTGCAATCCCTATTTTTTTAGCCAGACTAAATTAGTGCAGCATGTTTCCAGGACGGCCGCTTGGAGGCGGAATAGAGTCTTAGTCAGGTTTGGTTCACTAACCCTGATGCAAGGAGTCAACTGTGAGTCGCTGGTTGCTGTCAGCTCTTTCTCTGTGTTGCTTCTTTTGCTCCATTTGTTTGTTTGATCTGGTTTATGCTATATTGTTTAATTAAGCAATCATCATCATGTAGCATGTCCTCCGCATAATTTTGCTCCAATCACAGCCCATCTGAAAGAAATTTGATCTCTTGCAAAATCTCCAGCCTGCTTCAGAGTCATGTCCAATCATTCCTTGACATCTTGATGCCATTTCTATAACATTTTGACTCAAAGGACTCGATTCTCTTCCTTGAGGTTTGGGTAACTGTCCATGTTTTGCAGCCATATTCTGCCACGGGAAAAAATACAGGTTCTCAAGATGTTCACTGTTGTTGGTTTGCTGGTATTCTGCTATAGTTTTCTCAATTTGTGTAGCCTCTGTATTGCCATTGTCCATCTCTTCTAATTTCCTTTGAGCAGTCACTATTGTTGTCAATTTTGGAGCCCAGCTACTTGAAGTTTGTTACCTGTATATTTCCACATCTCTGAATTTGAATTCGTGTGGATTTAATTGAGCAATACACTGTCAAAATGATTTCACTGTTTTGTTGTGTAGGCAGACAAAAATGTGATATAATGCATTTATTAATAATGTATACAAGTATATTATATAATATTGAAACTATTTCACACATGTTTACTGCACCATCTTAAATTGGACAGCTCAGGGGATGTAATATTTATGTTGATTATGATTTGACCTTACAGAAGCACGGACATTTGGTTTTAAGACGGCCCAATTTGGAACATTTTGTTTGCTTCAAGACAGCTACATTAACATGCCATTTCAGTCCTGGGACATCAGACCACATAAACTGAATGGTGCTATACTTTCAATCACAGCTGCTATTGTTGATATTCAAATCGAAATAAAAGTGAGTTCTTGATTTTGTTATTGTTTATTGTTTGGGTTTTTCTTTCACAGGTTGACTGTAATGAATCTAAATGATTTTCTGTCTCATGCCTTGATCCTATACTCTGACATATCAATTCATGTTTAAAATATTTTCTTCTCGCTTATATCATATCATCATTTTTCCAGTTACCATTAATCTCGTTCTACATTTTATGTAAAAAAGTGTTATGTCTGAAGCATTTTACTTATCAGATTTTGATCTCTTCCATCAATTCAAGTAAAATGAATTTTGGATCATATTTCTTTTACTGAACTCAGTAAGTAAATTCCTATATCACATTGCTAGTAAATATGGTGTCAGTCAAAATTGATTGTTAAGTTTACCTTATGTGTGGATGCACAGTTGGGTATGGTTTTTGTTATCCTGCACCTTCCAAAGACAAAAAATAGAATTGATAGCTTTTGTTTTTTTCATACATTTATAGCAACTGAGACTCAACTGAATAATATAACTCAAGGTTTGTCAATGACCTGTTAGTAACAGTTACTGTATAACATATTTATTCTTGTTATTTGACACTGTTATGTTTTGTTCAATTATTGTTACTATTCCTGCCTTTAATTTCTTAACAGTTGTTACATGTCTTTACATTTGCCTTAACTGCAAAAGAAAAAGCTTGTTATATGTATTGTATTGTTTTGTATAGTATATTGCATTATAAAATCAGTATTCTGTAATTTGTACCTAACTTGCATTTTAATTTTTTAAAAATTATTAGTGCTATTGCTGAATTAAAATAAGTCCTGGTTGGCTATATTATGGCATTGTCAGTAGTGTGTTTTGATGCTGCTTGCACATTGACTTGGTGGCATATTCCAACTTTTTACTGAAATGAAAATGACACTCAGCCATATTTATGTTGCCCCAAGCTAGAAGCTAGGAATATTTTACAACTTAATGTGAGCCTATCAACAGCCAAAAATTGTTAAGAATAGCTTGTGCAAAAGTACAACAATATTAGAGAATTTACAAAAAAATAAAAAACATGACAAGCTTCCTCCAAAATATGGTTCAATGAATTTACAAAGTGTGCATAAAATTATAAAAGTTGGAGTATGAGATTTACGCTGAAATCAACAAGAAATGGTACGAACTGATGATATGTTAAATTATAAATAAATTTACTGGAGTGAGCAGTTGTAATGCACATGGTAGTCAATACTTTTTTGGACATGAACTGTGCATACCAAACTGTTAGTATAAAGAGTTAACATGATAGAATGTTACACTACAGCAATACATAATCATAAGTGAACACTCAGTGATGTTTAAATGGAGAGAGATATTGTATGGCTACAAGATGAAATAGCTGTCTAGAATTTGATTCATCCAAGTCTAATGTTGATAAAGTTAGGGACTGCAAGCTTATACCTGTTTATTAAAAGAATATATAGTATGTCATTGTTCAATATGTAATTATCTGCATTTTTATCAGGATGCCCTATGTTGTCTTAGTCAACCAAAAGATAGGCCAGAGTTGCAGTCAGTCAGAGATAAATGGGTCACTCCATCAGAGCTCATTGTGGTAAATGTTTCTGTAACCGGTCACACCAGAACTAATTAAAATTTGTATAATTGTGAATGGAGCAGTGGTGGGTTGAGAGTCATCACGGCCGGGATCATCACTCATGGATTTACGACCTTCTCTAAAACATTTACACTATTCAAATGTCTTACTGCGGCTGAGTGTCTCATCACTGTGTTGTGATTGCAGTCTTCTGTAAATTTTTGCAGGTTTGACACCTTCTTTCACAACAAACTTCATCACAACACGCTGATCCATGCAAGCACTAACAGTGTTGTCCGCCATTTTTATTATCTGTCACATGAATGGCCCATGACGAGTGGGCCACCTAGCAGTAATAGAACACAAGTAGCAGATGCTACATTTACACCATTCAAATGTCTTACTGCAGCCGAGTGTCTCATCACTGTGTTGTGATTGCAGTCTTCTGTAAATTTTTGCAGGTTTCACACCTTCTTTCACAACAAACTTCATCACAACACGCTGATCCTTGCAAGCACTAACAGTGTTGTCCACCATTTTTATTATCTGTCACATGAATGGCTCATGGCGAGTGGGCCACCAAGCAGTAATAGGACACAAGTACCCCTAACTAATGATAGTAGTTCCAACACGCTATAACCCATTCAGGTAGAACTAGAACAAAAAGTCCCACTTTGATTTGAACGCCCCTCGTACAAAAGGTGTTCAATGACATGTTTTCCTATTTGGTATAGTATTGTAAACTGGCACAATATGTAGATTAAAAATGTCTTCCTTAGACTTTAGACTTAAGGGTAGGTTGGACATCATGTCTACATTTTGTTTGTCATGAATTTTGATCAGACATTTATAGGTTTTATACTGCATCTGCTACTGGGCCAGTACTTTATTTTTAAATTTAGCCTATTTTTATCCTCTATATAACTTGACTTAACATCTTTATACTGGCTTAGAAGACTCTACAGAGTCTGTTCACAACCAGTTTCTTTTACATTCACTTGATTCAAAATACCTATGCTCATTCAATTTATTCTAGAATGCATTAATTGACTCTGCCTCCACTATTTCCTGTGGCAATGTATTTCAAACACTCACCACTTTCTGGCAAACATTTTTTTTTCCTGGTATCTAATCTAGGCCTTTCTTTAATTAATATGTGGCTGTGCCCTCTTGTTCTTGAAGGTGGCTGTATTTTGAAAAAAACAACTTGTTATAGTCTAATTTATCATATATGTTGGTTATCTTATAAACCTGTATTAATCACATCAAATTCTTCTCTTTTCTATACACTGTAGGACAGTTTTTCTTAGTCTTTCCTCATAACAATAATTCTGGAATCCCACTATCAATTTTGTTGCTCTTCTTTGTATCCCTTCCAGCATGTTTATATCTTCTCTACAATAAGGACTCCCCACCTGTACACAGTACTCCAATCTAGGTTTGACTAATGATTTATACAGTTTGACTATCACTTCTTTGCTTCTATGTTTAATATTTACTTTTATCATACCTAACATTGCATTTGCCTTTTTCACTGCTACCTGGATTTGCTCTCTCACCTTACCTGTATGATCTATTATAACTCCTAGGTCCCTTTCCTTTTCTATCATTCTAGTATTGTTCTTTCATTCTGTAATTATGTTCCATATTGGATCTACCCACGTGGATGACTGTACATTTATCTTTATTTAACCCTGTTTGCCATCTCTTAGACATAGTGGTGGATCCATTGAGATAAGATTTAGCTACTATTTATAAATGGTATGTGAGCTGGCAGATGGAGTTTAATGTAGTCAACTGTAGAGTCATTCACACGGGAATATCAAATATTGAACATAATTACATGATGGGAGTGAACAATATGAGAATGATAGAAAAGTAATGGGACCTAGGTGTTTTAATAGATCATATGTGTAAGATGCGAGAGCAAGTCCAGGTAACTGTGAAAAAGGCTAATGTAATGCTGGGTATGATTAAAAGAAACATTACACATCGAAGCAAGGAAGTGATAGTCAAATAGTCAAACTATATAAATCATTGGTGAGACCTAAATTGGAGAACTGCATTCAGATGTGGAGTCCTTATCACAGAGTGGATATAGACATGATCGTGGGATTCCAGAATTTTAGTTATGAAGAGAGATTTAAAAAACTGGTCTGTAGTGACTAGAAAAGAGCAGAATTCGAGGTGACTTAATACCGGGTTATAAATTATTCAATGGAAAGGATAAATTAGACTAAAACAAGATTTTCAAATTTCAACCAACTTCAAGAACTAGATGGCATAGCTTCAAATTATTTAAAGGCAGGTCCAGATTGGATATTATGAAACATTTTTTCAGTCAGAGAGTGGTGAATGCTTGGAATGCATTGCCACAGGAGGAGGTGAGGTGGAGGCAGGGTCAGTTAATGCATTCTAGAATAGATTGAATGATCACAGTCCTTTTTAAAATGGAATAAACTGGTTGTATACAGACTCTGTAATCTTCTAAACCAGTATAATGAAGTTAAATTAAGTTAAGTTAGCACATTCACTACAGTAGTTCAATCTAGACTCAAACCCAGGCATAGTTTCCTTAAATCAACAAGGCCCATACAATCAAGCCCTGAAAGTCATCACACTGAATTATGGCTAGAAATGATACAGGACCCAGGGAATGAGCTTCATTACTAATCTACCTCTGGACATCACTTACCCTACCTCACTTTGGAAGACAATAAATAGACTTCGAACTGGCGTACCACGATGTAGGAAGAAAAGGAAAAAATGGGATCTCTCAGATGGTGATACACGTGACTGCTGTGCGTTACAAGATGTCGGTCATCTGATGATTTGTCTCAACCTTCCGGATACATGTGACGAGAGCAACGTGCTGAAGGTGAATGACAGGACAATTCAAGGCGCTGAACACTGGATGAATGCTACATGGCGTGGTACTTGGACACTGAAAGTAAGTGTCACTGAAACCTTTTAAAAAACATTGAGGAATCATGTGTTACGTGAGCTCAAAATGGAGCTAACAAGTAACCTGCTAGGCATGTCATAAGAGGCATCTAAGGAGGTTTGGGTAAAGTGCCAGCTAGTCTATCTCATAGAAAATATAAACACACAAAAAATAAAAGACCTATACACTCCTGAGTAGAAGAAGAGCGACTATTTCATTAAGTAATTAAATACATTTACTTGCAAGTAATTGTTGCTTGTGTACTCCATTCTCATATTCACCATAACTTATAATGGCAGCTGCACTTATTACTGTTCTGAATATACTTATCCAATATGCTTTTCATAAATAATTTATTTTTATTGAATTTTAAATTGTGGTTTTAGATAATGAAAAAGGCAGGAATCAACATTTTCCCAAATGAGGACTCATCAAAGTTTGTCAATATTCAAAACAAGGTAGGTTTTAAAAAAAAGATGTTTTTGTTATATTTTCAATAATTTGATGAAGGATTGTAGGAATATTTTATTATTTATTGATCCATTTCCAAAACTTTGATTAATTACTTGATGATTACTTGATGGTCAGTGGTGGTTGTACCTCTGGGGATCTCAACTTTGTTTAAAACAATCTCAATCTTGGGCAATGGGGGTTTCAGTGGGTTATAAGTTTTCTTTCAGACGTTTTGTTGATGTTGTAGTGGAGTCTTATAAGATTTCTTTTAGACGTTTTGTGGATGTTGTAGTGGAGTCTTATAAGCTTTCTTTCAGACAATGTTGTATTGAAGTCTTATAAGTTTTCTTTCAGACGTTTTGTTGATGTTGTAGTGGAGTCTTATAAGATTTCTTTTAGACGTTTTGTGGATGTTGTAGTGGAGTCTTATAAGCTTTCTTTCAGACAATGTTGTATTGAAGTCTTATAATATTTCTTTCAGATATTTTGTGGATGTTGTAGTGGAGTCTTATAAGCTTTCTTTTAGACGTTTTGTGGATGTTGTAGTGGAGTCTTATAAGCTTTCTTTCAGACAATGTTGTATTGAAGTCTTATAAGATTTCTTTCAGATGTTTTGTGGATGTTGTAGTGGAGTCTTATAAGCCTTCTTTCAGACAATGTTGTATTGAAGTCTTATCTTATAAGTCTTATATCAGACATTTTGTAGATGTTGTAGGGGAGTCTTTGTTGAAGTTGTAGCTGAACATATACCATTACTTGTCGGGGAAGGACGCGAGGTGGTGGGGGCTGGCCCTGAATAGAGCCATCATTCTTTTTATCCATTTATATTTTTAATGCTTTATGACGTCTGAAGTCTTACTGAAAATGTCTCAAATGTTCTCTTATCTTTTAATCTTTCCTAGAATAAGAATGGACATGCACTACAGATAAGATAAATTTCTAGACTGATATGTAAATCAACAGCTGTCTTGTCCCCACGGTTTGCTTCAAAACCTTACAATTATAAATATCTGTTAGTTTTTGTTTTTTTAGACTATATTATATGGTCTGATAAAAAGGTAACCAACCTTATTTTGTTTTGAGCAAATCATTAGCTGCTCTGGGGATGACTAACAGGGCAATGTACCTTGATATCTTCTGCGAATGCATTATTTTTTTTGGAGACCACTCAAACGTGCTGTCAGATTTCCATGATAGACGTACTAATTAACTGCGCTTGTCACATTTGTATTTCAAGCTAAAATGACAGAACGTATTTAACAATGAATTTGCATTACATTTAGTTAAAAAATGATATGACACACAATTGAAGACTATCATAATTTCAAAGATGTTTGGACGTCAATTAAGATCAATGAATGACCAGGAAGGTCCTCAGCAACCAATAATCCAGAAACAATTGAGTGAATTGAGTGAAGTTGCAATTTCATACTGTTCAGTGCAATAAATTTGACTTACGATCTTGAGATGCATCCTGTTATGGCTAAATTCATTTCAAGACTCCTCCCTCGCGACCAGCATCTGCAAGCTGTGCTTGACATGTTGGAATGCGCCAATGTTGACCTTGATTTCATGAAAAAAATCATAGCTGGAGATGACTCTTTGGTCTACAGTTATGACCCTGAGACAAAAACAGTCATCACAAAGGAAAACATCAGAGTCTTCACAGCCAAAGAAAGCACAACAATCATAAACAAATGTAATGGCCGTGTTGACAGTTGTGTTTCTACATTCAGGTCTTTATTCATCTTGAGTACACTCCTCAGAGACAAACTGTCGACAAGGGTACTACCTGACCATTATGTAATGCCTACGATATGCGGTTAGACACAAGAGACCACAACTCTGGGAGAGGGGCAACTAATAGGTCCATCATGACAATGTTTTGGGCCATGCCTTGCCCTTCATTCATGATTTTTGCTAAAACATAGCATTGGACATGTTCAGTATTCCCCCTACTTCCCAGACATGGCTCCCAGCAACTCTTAGCTCTTTCCAAGACTCAAGGTGTCACTTAAAGGGGCGACATTTCAGAAGAAATCAAGACAAATGAGTTTAAGTGCCTAACGAAGATCCCCAAAAATGATTTCTGCCAGTGTGAGCACTGCTGGGAGAAGTGTGTCAACTTAGATTGGGCCTATTTTGAAGAAGATTAGGTTTTGAGCTTATTAGGTAGGTAAGGTTTTTTTTCCAACATACCGTCAGATACTTTTTAAATTCAACCCTTATATTATGTACCCAACTCTTCCCTGAGTTAGGGAATGGAACTAAGCAAGGGAAGAAACCAGTTATCCTCCTCATAAGGTTGATGACCTAGTTTAAAGAAGCCTCTAGTACTTCATCCACTATGACAGTATTTGCTTTTGGGGACAACCTTTAGTTTAATTATACCAATAACTCATGCCTTTTGACCTTAGAATGATAGAAGTAAACTTCTGTCAAGAATTCTGTGTCGCTTTCATGAAGAACAGAGTCATATAGACAAAAGGGGCTGATGAAGCAGTATAGTAAAAAAGTTGTCAGCAGGCATGAAGGTCAGTGAACAACAGCTGACCAAGACCTTCTTCTGCCTCCTAGTGGCAGCCCTGGAAACAAGCAGCACTAGTGTAGTCTGACTAGTAGAAATAGGTATTGCAGTAGGTAATCAAACCTGGTACCCAAAAAAGCCAACTGAAGCTGGATCTGCTCAGAAGAAAGGGGCAGATCTCACAGCCTCACTGTATACTATAATACAACTTCACAACTCCTTTTCAGCACAAACACTGAAGAAAAAGAAAAGGACACATTATTTACAAGTTTCATTTCTTAATTGTCTGTGCAGAACCAACCAGCTTACTTAAGATTTATGAAGGACTTCAGGATTTTTCCTGTATAGTTTGCAAATGCAAACTGACAGATATATGTTATTACAGATCTATGATATAAATATATATATTTTATTCTACATTTTTTTCTGCTTCTTTTTTACATTCACAAGTGTAAACGAGCATAAGGGTTCCAAGACTAACTAGTCATGGTCAGGTAAAACATACTGACTAAGGACTAACTAGTCATGGTCAGGTAAAACATACTGACTAAGGACTAACTAGTCATGGTCAGGTAAAACATACTGACTAAGGACTAACTATTCATGGTCAGGTAAAACATACTGACTAAGGACTAACTAGTCATGGTCAGGTAAAACATACTGACTAAGGACTAACTAGTCATGGTCAGGTAAAACATACTGACTAAGGACTAACTAGTCATGGTCAGGTAAAACATACTGACTAAGGACTAACTAGTCATGGTCAGGTAAAACATACTGACTAAGGACTAACTAGTCATGGTCAGGTAAAACATACTGACTAAGGACTAACTAGTCATGGTCAGGTAAAACATACTGACTAAGGACTAACTATTCATGGTCAGGTAAAACATACTGACTAAGGACTAACTAGTCATGGTCAGGTAAAACATACTGACTAAGGACTAACTAGTCATGGTCAGGTAAAACATACTGACTAAGGACTAACTAGTCATGGTCAGGTAAAACATACTGACTAAGGACTAACTAGTCATGGTCAGGTAAAACATACTGACTAAGGACTAACTAGTCATGGTCAGGTAAAACATACTGACTAAGGACTAACTAGTCATGGTCAGGTAAAACATACTGACTAAGGACTAACTAGTCATGGTCAGGTAAAACATACTGACTAAGGACTAACTAGTCATGGTCAGGTAAAACATACTGACTAAGGACTAACTAGTCATGGTCAGGTAAAACATACTGACTAAGGACTAACTAGTCATGGTCAGGTAAAACATACTGACTAAGGACTAACTAGTCATAGTCAGGTAAAACATACTGACTAAGGACTAACTAGTCATGGTCAGGTAAAACATACTGACTAAGGACTAACTAGTCATGGTCAGGTAAAACATACTGACTAAGGACTAACTAGTCATGGTCAGGTAAAACATACTGACTAAGGACTAACTAGTCATGGTCAGGTAAAACATACTGACTAAGGACTAACTAGTCATGGTCAGGTAAAACATACTGACTAAGGACTAACTAGTCATGGTCAGGTAAAACATACTGACTAAGTACTAACTAATCATGGTCAGGTAAAACATACTGACTAAGGACTAACTAGTCATGGTCAGGTAAAACATACTGACTAAGGACTAACTAGTCATGGTCAGGTAAAACATACTGACTAAGATCTCAACTCATGTCCTTGCCATGCTTATGAGAAGTAGATGTGTTACATCAGCCCATTCCACAAGGTGGAAATGAACACTTTTATCCCTATAGCGGTAAGCTTATTGAGAAGACTTGCATTGGACTACAGCCAGGAGGAAGCAGGACCACCTTCTTTAGTACATCTCTGGATAAAAGATGAGCCACTGCACATTTTGAACAACAAACAAACCAAAATTAACATTACAACTACTATTGGACATTATTGAACTTTCATTCATAGGTGTCTTAGTCTTTGTAGACCATGTGTGTGGCGCCTCAGGGCGCGAGCCAGGGCACTGAATATGAAGACCATAGGCTGCCCAAACTGCAGGATGCCCCTCTCTGCTTCAATGGTGTAATCCAAAGGAATGCAAAGCATAACAATTTGACACCAGCTGAGCTGCTGAAAGGAGTTTGCAATTTTGAAACCATCTACCTTAGGTGCTACCACTCCAGATTTTTTATCTGGGTTTACTCCCATACCCTACTCTCTCCTGAAGTTTCCACAAGGCAGTGGAGTCGTTGCCCACAGATGCTAGTTACTTGAGACATCTGATGATACTCTTATCATCCCAAAACTAGCCAGCACTCCATGGAACTTGTGGGTTTAAAATCAGAGTTCCCCCTCTCCTATGCGAACTGTATGAATAGGCTAACGAGTTTCATCTACCCAAATTTAGAGTCAAATTTTACCTTCTCTTAGATTTACTGCCAACCAAAGGTAATGAGCCCAATCTGCCCACCCAGTTATACCGCCGGGTACTCGGTCGCACCCAAAGCAGGCTCTGTAAAAGACAGTGTCCCCCTCATGAAGGTGCTACTGGGGACACAATAATGTAAGAGATGGCATTGGCATGGAAACTCCAACCCGGCAAGCCAAACAGTGAATCCAGCGGCGATCTCTACACCTCGAAAGGAGAGGCTATATCAGACGTTTCCCTTTCCTTTAACGAGCCCAGACCTCTCCACTGAACTTTACTGATCATATTATTCAATTAATTTGTCAACTACTTGGAATCCTGGTATTCAAACAGGTATGTTATTGTCTGTTGCCAGGTATCCGAATGCATCGGCTATCCGCAGTAGGTATTTTAAACTTCATGCGGCTTACTAAGCCTGGGGGAAGATACAAACAATTTGGGTAGATTTTTAACTAGAATTTTTAAATTCTGTTCGGACAGCAATCGTTAAGCCTACTCTTTTTTTTATTTCTAACTACCAAGGGATTTTTAGCATGCTCGACACTGAACACTGGAGTCCGATCTCACTACCAAGAGATCAGAGGAATTTTTACCAGAAGATCAACGTGAAAAAATCCTGGTCTCCACCATGATTCAAACCCATGTCCTCCGGCACCTGAGGTGGACACCTTACCTCGACACCACTGAGACAACTACTATTGAACATTGTTGAACTTTACTGAGCGGAGTTGTTCATATATAACAAGAACTTCTAGTATGGGAGTGAAGATTGAGGCAGTAGCTTTGGATCTGAGGTGATATCAGAAAATGCAGAAAGGCTGACTATGACATGAGTGGATAGCAGACATAGAGATCTCAAACTTCAGAATCTTGTGTGGATCTACTGTCCTTGACATGCTTGGGTTTGTGGGAGTGGAATCATTGACATCATGGCCTCATTTGGCATTTTAGTAGGGACAATGTCAATAGAAAGAGATGATATTCTGAAGTTTATCAACTACCACATTTTGCATGAAGACACTGCAATAGATGAACTGTCAATGTACAGACTGCAAAGTTTTGAAACCATTCACAAGTCTAGCAAAGAATGGTGCCTGAGAGGATGAGGCAGGAGTATGTACAGCCAGCATGCTGCAAGAATCGGTATCCACACTCGTTGCCCTTTATTGAAAAGGACGGAGCACCATTAGGTCTTCGCAAAGTGTAATGATGTTAATTCATAACAGAACAGAACAGAACTTTATTGAAAATGTGCTTCACAAAATTTGTATTTCACTTTCCTTTTTCAAAACTTAGCATCCTCTTGTTGAGGAGAATATGTACCAGCAGATGGCGCTGACTTCCTCTTCAATGGCATTTGCCTGGTCAAAGTGGAATGAGGAAAGAGGAAGAGATGAGATCATTTTTCAGGCAGCTGAAGCAATGGAAGACGGACATTTGATGGAGGTCTGTATTTAGAGTGTAAGAAGTTGGAAGAGAGTGAAAGAAAAATACTGTGATCTTTATTGATACAGAAACTAATTTTGTCTCACACTTATTTCTCTCTGTTCTGGGAGGAAAAAACCCAAAACACAAACATATATGCGCGTGCGTACACACACACACCCACACACACACACATGTATGTGCATGTGCATGTATGCACATACACACACAAACACACATAGAGAGAGACAAAGAGAGAGAGATATAAATATATTAAAAGTCAATGGACACATCTATTTAATGTCAATGAATACATGGAATAGTAATAATAATAGTTGCCCAGTGAAGATGGCGACAGCGTCAGACTTGTGCTGCAAGATGTGTTCTCATATGGCTATAGAGGCCATCCTGGCATGACAGACTTTGCTGTACTCAAAGCATTCATGTGAGGAGTTGACTATGGAAGCGCCCTGTTCTGTTGGGCATCCTGTTCTGTTGGGCGTCATGCTTTCTCTGAGCTTCAACGATGGAGTTATGCGATATGATCTGAGCACCTTGCATGATGCAAGCACGTCAGCTGGAACAGTTCCATGCAAGCACGTCAGCTGGAACAGTTCCATGCAAGCACGTCAGCTGGAACAGTTCCATGCAAGCACGTCAGGTGGAACAGTTCCATGCAAGCACATCAGGTGGAACAGTTCTATGCAAGCACATCAGGTGGAACAGCTCCATGCAAGCAACTCCCAGGAGAGGACATCTATGTCTAAGCTTTTCAGAGACAATTTTAAGGTCTCTGTAGCGTTTCCTCTGTCCTCCTAATGGGATTCTGCATGTTCTGAGCTCACAATATAACAGCTGCTTGTGGATGCGATCATCAGGCATGTGAACAACATGTCCTGTCCATCTTAGCTGGGCTTTTTGGAGAAGCATATTGATGCAGAACATGTTAGTCTTATCAAGAATTTTAGAGTTAGGCACTTTGTCCTGCCAGCTGATCCTGAACAGCCTATGCAGACATCTCAAGTGAAAATGATTTAGATGTCAGCTATACACTATCCATATTTTGCTGGCATGCAGCAGAGTGGATAACACTACAGCATGATACACTTGAATCTTGGTGGCGACATTGATGCATTGTTGGCTCAGATGTTCCCATACACAGGGCATGCCTTTGCAATCCTGCTATTAACCTCAAAGTCAATATTCACCTCTCTAGTGAGGGTTCTGCCTAGATAGTTAAAGCTATCAAATGCCTGGAGATGCTTGTTGTGTACAGTAATGTTTGGTTCAATGTATGGTTTTCCAGGAGCAGACTGAAAAGGTACTTCAGTTTTTCTAGTTTTGATTATGAGACCAAAGTTGCTGCATGCGAACCACATAATCTGGGAAGATATTGTCGGAGGAACAGATGTTGAACAGGAGTGGGAGAGTTTTAAAACAGTTCTAGAAACGCTAAAAGAGGAATGTGTTCAACATAGGGAGGTAAACCCCAAGCGTAAAAAGTGGATAACTAAAATTGAAGTTAAATGTAGAAGAGCTAAAAATAAAGCATGGAAAAAATATATAGAGGCAGGTAAATCAAAAGAAACATATTTAAAATATTTGGACAAGCAATACATATCTCAGAAAGCGAATAAAACAGCAAAAAATAGACTTCGAAAAGAAACTTGCTCAGAGGATCAAGACTGATAGTAAAAGCTTCTTCTCTTATGTTAGAAATAAACAGAGATCAAAGGACAAAGTAGGCCCTCTCATAGACAGCACAGGAACAAAAATAAGTGAAAATAGGGAGGCAGCAAATCTACTCAATCACCACTTTGGCACAGTGTACACAAAAAAGGACTGCTCCAAGATCCCAGAGCCTGTAGATATTTTTCAAAGAGACATGGATACAGCAGGATTATGATCAATCTGTATTACAGAGGAAATGGTTTTTATAAAAATTGGAGGGGTTGAAAGTGGATAAATGTACAGGTGAAGATATTATTCATTCAAAATTGCTGTTTGAAATTAGAGACCAATTAGCAAAACCATTGGTTATATTATGTTCTCAATCACTTGCACAAGGGATTGTTCCACGGGATTGGAAAGATGCAGGAGTGATCCCCTTATTCAAAAAGGGCAAAAAAGCAGATCCAGCAAACTATAGACCTGTGAGCTTAACGAGCATAGTCTGTAAATTGTTAGAGTCAATAATCAAAGAAAACATTGTAATGCATTTAGACAAATTTAATCTAATTAGAAATAGTCAGCATGAGTTTACCAGAGGGAGATCATGCTTAACAAATCTATTAGAATTCATGGAGGAGGTTACCAAAATGTTAGATAAAGGGGAGCCAGTGGACGTTATTTATCTGGATTTTGCAAAGGCCTTTGATAGAGTACATCATCAAAGATTATTTCGAAAGTTAAAATCACATGGAATAGGTGGGGAAGTTGCCAAATGGATTGAAAATTGGTTAACGGAAAGAAGGCAAAGAGTTGGTATAAATAAGGAGTACTCTGAGTGGTGTGAAGTGAAAAGTGGAGTGCCACAGGGCTCGGTTTTGGGACCAATTTTATTCTTGATATATCATTTATATATATAAATGATTTGGACATAGGAATGGGATCCATAATTGCAAAATTTGCTGATGACACAAAACTATGCAGAAGTGTCTCATCTAAAGCAGAAGTAGATATATTGAGGTCGGATTTAGATAACATTTGAGAATGGTCTGTAATCTGGCAAATGGAATTTAATGTAGATAAATGTACAGTCATGCACATGGGTAGATTCAATAGGGAACATAATTACAGAATGGGAGAGAACAATATTAGAAAGATAGATAAAGAAAGGGACTTAGGGGTTATAATAGATCATACATGTAAGGTGAGGGAGCAAGTTAAGGTAGCAGTAAAAAAGGCAAATGCAATGTTAGGGATGATAAAAAGAAATATTAAACATAGAAGCAAGGAGGTGATAGTTAAACTGTATAAAGCATTAGTTAGACCTAGATTGGAGTACTGTGTACAGGTGTGGAGTCCTTATTATAGAGGGAATATAAACATGCTGGAAAGAATACAAAAAAGAGCGACAAAGCTGATAGTGGGATTCCAGAATTACAGTTATGAGGAAAGATTTAAAAAAAACTGGCCTACAGTGTCTGGAAGAGAGAAGAATTCGGGGTGACTTAATACAGGTGTATAAGATGATCAGAGGAATGGATAAAGTAGACTATAACAAGTTTTTTAAAAATACAACCACCAACAAGAACAAGAGGGCACAGCTACAAGTTGACTAAGGAGAGGTCCAGATTAGATATTAGGAAGTATTTTTGTAGCCAGAGAGTTGTGAATGCTTGGAATGCATTGCCAAGTGAGGTGGTGGAGGCTGGGACGGTTAATGCATTTAAGAATAGATTGGATGCGTACAGCTTCTAGAGCAAGGTGATGTAATTGGAACTTGTTGTATACAGACTCTGCAGAGTCTTCTAAACCAGTATAAAGACGTTAAGTTAAGTTAAGTATGTCAAAAACTCTGCCTTGGACTGCTGATCTTATTCTGATGAGATGTTAAGGGCACATTCATCAGCAAATAGGAGATCCAAGATCGTTGCCTCACTCATCTTGGTGTAAGACTTTAGGCGTCACAAATTTAACAGCCAACCTTGTGTCCTGTACCTGATATGCATACCAGTAGCAGCGACATGTACAGCATCAGAGAGCATTGCTGCAAAGACCATTCTAGACAGTATCGGTGCCAACACACACCCCTGTTTGATGCCATTGTTGACAGGGAAGACTACTTGGCTTCTTCTTCTTCTGTGTTTGTTCTCAATCTCCCATTACCAAGTCCTGAACAGGTCTTTGCATGTAACAGGATGTAGTTCTGAGAACGGAATGTGTTGTGTCACTAGTTTACAGCTTGACTGCAATATTTGCACCTTTCGGCCCAACACATCCATCTTAGGCAGTGTAGATTGGCTTATTTAGTCATTTTCAAACTCATTCAAACAGCGAATACTGACAAAGCAGGCCTTATCAATTACGGTGGGCAAACAACAAGATGTAATGGAGCTACTTGTACCCATGTCTTGACTACAGTTACATAATATCTACTTTAACAAGAAATAGTACTATATGACTGCAGTCATGCAAGGGTAAGTCAGTTTATGAACTGGTTTAAAAAGAAGCTGAGATTAAGATGGTTACATTGAGCTTCCTTTATCACAGGAAAAGTGGTCAGTACTGATGGCTTCTAAGAATAGAGTAACGAAGCTACAGCTGTCAGAATATGAAGAAGCCTTCAATGATGAATGTCTTAATGAGGCACAGGTGATTATTTCTTATGAGTTTATTATTCCTTATAAGTTAATTTTTTGCAGTTTTTATATTTACTTATGAGGTGTTCTGACCAAGAAGGGTGAACTTGTCATTTTTACAAGAGGGGATATCAAATAAAATTTCTAAACAAATACTAAAAAAGCATTTTGAAGAATAAGTTTAGTTGGAAAGATTTCTTTTTGTAGAACATTTATGTAGCAGATGCATGCTTTGGAATGTTTTACCGAAGACATTATGTTTGCTGTTATATAAACGCGTCTGTGTATTACTGGGCTTGAAGGGTGAGTAAAGAATAGTAATAATAATATCTGTCCATCGTTGTCGATGAGGACCGCCGACATCATCCTTGTCACAGATTTCCCTGTTGGGTGTGGGTGCGCATGTGGCTGAACAGGCCAATGCGAGCACGAAAACATCTGCTACATATCGGGCACACGAGGTTTGTAGAAGGGGATGGTGTTCCCGCTGCTCGGGATTTCCGCGTCTCGCGTCTGTTCTGGGCTTTCACAACACGGTCATCTTCACCGGCAGCTACACCCGATTTGACTGCGCTTCTCCAGTCAGATCTGTTTTGCGCAAGACATTCCCAGGTGTTGATGTCCATCTGGAAACTTTTTAGTAAGTCCTTCAGACCGTCTTTAAAACGTTTCTTTGGGCGCCCTCTCTCGCGCGATCCCTCTCTCAGCTCGCCATAGAGAAGCTACTTTGGGAGCCGCTCGTCTGACATACGGACGAGGTGTCCGGCCCATCCTAGTCGTGCTTTTTCTAGCAGTGCATGGATGCTGGGCATGTTAGCCCTCGAGAGAACCTCGATGTCAGTGTGGTGAGTAAAGAATAGTAACTGTAACCTAACAGGCAGGGCATAAGAGGGGACTAAAGAGAGTTGAGCATGGGACTGGCTACCCCAGCTTATAGAAACTATAAGCCAAAGAAAAAAACCACTGTACCATATAGTTCATAACACATAACCCAAATCTGTTTGTTTTTGTTTTGTTTGATCTGAGCCAAAAGTGAAGCAGTTTATTATTTAATTATTTTAATTGACTCATGAGTTTAGTAGTTTAACTACACTTATATCTTAACCATAAGGCTAAGAAGCGATTGCTTTGTCTGGTATTTGTTTGCAAGTGAGACAGTTGACCTTAAAATGAATAGAAAGAAAATCCAACACATACTGAACACTTTTGTCCCACATGGGGAACTACGGAAATTATTCTGTAATAAATGTGAATTTATACATTTATCTGGGCCAAGAAATTCTGTTTCTGTTTCTAAGAATCGACGTCACTGCAGTCTGTTAATATCTATAGGTGCCCAGTGTCTCTCAGCAAGTGGTGCAAGGTCTGGATGCTGATGGTCCCTGTAGCTCACTGATTGTACACTTTCCTGCTCTGTCCTCTCATAAGCCCCACTCCGCTCAAACCTTTTTTGATGTCAAAACATTGCAGTCTGTGGATTGGTGATTTTTCTATTGCTGGGGCCTCATCCAACAGGCGAACATTGATTGATTTCAAAATGTTACTCCTATCATCACTAATGTGCCCATGATGGGAGCTTGTGAAGATATGATGTCAGCTCTTTTATTGCCCTGAACACCAGCATAACTAGGTCAGTAGATCCATGTCAACCCCTGGATGTTTGAGGCCTCAACTGCTGCTGTCCGCTCATACCTCAGCCATCCCTTCTGTACCTGTCAAAGTATAGCTTGCGTGTCTATCATGATGATTCCCCTTGTTAAAGAGGTCTCAGATAGCCATTTTAATGCTGAGATCACTGCTTCCACTCAGCTCAGCAGCTACCTGTCCTCTCACTCTGGCTGAGAAGCCCCAAGCTGATGTCTCACTGCGTAGCACCAATCCGTTGGTGTATATAACGGCATCGCTATCCTGTGTGTTTGCAGTTATCAGTTGATTCACCTCAAGCTCTGCTCTCCCGTTATCCCATTCTCTGCATTTCTTGCTTAAGGTTATGATGACTCTTTGGCACTCTATCATTCTATCACCAGTGTGGACCCATTCTTCCCCCTTTGCTATCGTGTCAGCTGGAATGACCTGTCCGATTGTTTTCTCTACTTGTGCCATCCATGACGTCCATCTCGAGGCTGCTGTGTGTCTGTGGTGACACTCGTATAGGCTTTGGCTTGTAAGAAATTAGCAACTTCCTCGTAGTAAATCATATGACGTCATGAAGGATAGCAGCACTTCAGTCATATAAAACTCATACTTCAGCAGATGAGAAATGACATGGCAAGAACTCACACCTTCAACAGTATGGTCGTTACAGATACAGCATAAGGCTGCAAGATGTGGAACATACAACAAGCAGATGCAGAGAAGCTTTGAGTTTCTCAAGGGCAATGGAGCAAAAAACATTGGCATTCTCTATTCTTCTCAATAAAAAGAAACTTTTTTTCTAAAGGACCAAATTCACAACATAAAAATGACGTTGAATAGACCACGTTGCTCAGAAAATACAGATTGTTCGGGTATGAAGTAACGATGTCTGACAACAGATGGACATAAAAAAGTGATGTCCTGGTGGCCCTACAACTTTAAGTGTTCACTCAGACATCCACAA